>CM050165.1:239916281-240516281 GCA_027410445.1 Discoglossus pictus
CGAGGACCAACCGTTTATTAATATGAGTATCTTAAGTCCAAATTTAGATCCAATGACATATCCCATCTTTTTCCCACACGGAGAAGCAGGTTGGCAACCAAAATTAACTCTTCCCAGTTACCCAAATGCTAAAGCCAGAATCCGAAATAATGTTTCTATGCTTGAATTTAAAGTAGCTCAAATTGCCATTCGCAATGTATTTAATCCAATTTTATGTGGTGGGAAACTAACACAACAATGGATTATTGATTCATATTTGCAAGTTGAGGCAAATAATTTAAACTTTATCAAATATCAACAAGATAAACTCTGTGTAGAACAATATTCTGGACTCATGGACTATGTTGCTGACGTGGCTACAAGCAGAGACATGACAGCTGGCAAAGCCATCATTTTACCATCTTCCTTTCAAGGATCTCCTCGGCATATGAGAGAAAGATACAATGATGCTATGGCTATTGTGACAAAATTTGGCAAACCCGATCTATTTGTGACATTTACATGTAATCCACAATGGCCAGAAATTACACTAAATCTACTTCTTGGACAAACTGCTTCAGATCGACCAGATTTAGTAGCCAGAGTTTTTAAGATTAAATTAAATGAATTAATACGTGACTTCACTATAAATCAGTTATTTGGCAAATGTCTTGCTTATGTATATACCATTGAATTTCAAAAAAGAGGCCTTCCACATGCACATCTTCTAATAATACTTCAAGAAAAAGATAAATTAGATACTTCAGACAAAGTGGATGCAGTCATTGTTGCTGAACTACCAGATCCAGAACTATATGGTAGACTATATGAGATTGTTACTCATCGCATGATTCATGGACCCTGTGGTGACCTTAATCCACAATCACCATGTATGGAAAATAATAAATGTTCCAAAGAATTTCCAAAAGATTATAGAGACAAAACCTATGCCAATTGTGATGGATATCCACTTTATAAAAGAAGAGAAGGAGATAGTGCCATTATTCGTGGAAAAAAAGTGGACAATAGATATGTAGTACCCTACAATCCACATTTACTCATGAAGTACAACACCCACATCAACGTAGAAGCCTGCACTTCCATCAAATCCATTAAATATGTCTACAAATATATTTACAAAGGTTACGATGCAGCTACTGTAGTCGTCAAAAGTGCAGACAACCCTGAAAGTAGTGAGTTAGTACATGATGAACTTGCATCTCATGTAGATGCTCGCTATGTCAGTGCGCCAGAAGCTATGTGGCGGCTTTTAAAATTTGAAATGCATGATAGATCACATGCAGTATATAGGTTAGCAGTACATTTGCCACAACGACATTTAGTCTATTTCCATGCTGGAAATGAAATGAATGCATTGGCCCAAAGTGAAGATCGTCACACTACACTAACTGCATGGTTTGCATTAAATTCCACTGATGCTGAAGAAACACAATACTTATATATTGAAATTCCATATCACTATGTTTTTGTGAATGGATTATGGAGACCAAGAAAAACCAGAGGCAATAAAATAATTCCACGAATTTACACAGTCAGTCCAAGAGATGTTGAACGTTTTTGCTTACGGATATTACTTTTAAATGTTCCAGGAGCACAAAGTTTTGAACAATTAAGAACTGTTAATGACATTGTATATGAATCCTTCCATTTAGCTGCAAGACATAGAAACTTACTCGCTGATGATACAGAGTGGGAAAGATGTTTAGAAGAAGCAGCACAATGTCAAATGCCACGACAGATGAGAGAACAATTTGCTTTTATTTGTATCTTCTCAAATGCTCCAAATGCATTAGCTTTGTGGGAGACTTTTAAAAGTAATATGGCTGAAGACTTTATGCGACGATACAATGAACCCATTGCACACTTAAAAGCGTTAATGGAAATCCAAGAAGTCTTTTTAACTCATGGATTAAGTTGTGCAAGTTTTAATTTGCCTGATCCAGGTCTTATAGATGACATTAACTTTGAAGACTATGACATTCAACTACAAGCAGAAAGAACAGAAGAAAGACTTGCAACTTTAAATACACTACAATTGCAAGCATTTCATGCCATTAAAAATGCTATAGATGATGACATGGTGACAGAGCGTTATTTCTATCTTGATGGACCTGGCGGATCAGGGAAAACATATTTGTGCAATTTATTAATGAGTTCAGTACGAGCACAAGGAAAAATAGCAATGGCGTTTGCCACTACTGGAATTGCTGCACTTTTATTAGAAGGTGGAAGAACTGGTCATAGTGGATTTAAACTGCCAGTGCCTATTTTAGAAAATTCTGTGTCAGATATTCGCATGACATCCTTACAAGCAAAGAAATTGAAGAAATGTAAATTAATTATAATAGATGAGGCCACAATGATGTCATGCTATGCCCTCCAATGTATTGACCGTTTGCTTCGTGAAGTCATGGAGAATACTTTTCCATTTGGTGGAAAGGTAATGTTGTTGGGTGGCGATTTCAGACAAACATTACCTGTCGTTGTACATGGAAATCGAACTGACATTATCGAAACATGTATAAAGTCAAGTATAGTATGGAAACATTTTACCCATCTTCAACTGCAACAAAATATGAGATCAGAAGGCCAAACTGATTTCAATGATTGGCTTATTAAAATTGGAGAAGGCAGAACAGAAAAAATACTACATTTACCTGATGACACTGTAGAGATCCCACCTCATATGATTTGTCAACAAGATATTATATCGGCTATATTTGAAGGGAGCATAAATAACGAAGAATATTCCGAGCTTGCCAACCAAGTCATACTGACGTGTAAAAATAAAGATGCATTAATCCTCAATAATGAAATCTTTAAAAAAATTTATGCACCACAAAGAAATTATCACAGTGCTGATTCTGTACTTGCTGATGACAATGAAAGTCAGGCTAACTTTTCGACTGAATTCATAACTCTTTAACTCCTTCTGGAATGCCACCACATATTTTGCAGCTAAAGAAAGGTGCAATTATCATGTTACTGCGAAATATGAACCCCAAAAAAGGCCTATGCAATGGCACAAGATTAATTGTTCAACAATTAAAGGACCATTTTATAGATGCTGAAATTTTTAACTGGGACCCATAAAGGAGAGAGAGTTTTCATACCAAGAATAGATTTAGCACCAAGTGAAAGTAGGTCTCCCTTTTATACTTCAAAGAAGACAATTTCCCATTATTATGGCATTTGCCATGACCATTAATAAATCACAAGGTCAAACTTTCAAATCTGTGGGTATTTTCTTGGAAGAACCAGTTTTTGCACATGGTCAATTGTACGTTGCGTTGTCACGGTACAAAAATCCACAGGCTATTAAAGTTTACATTGAAAACAATGAAAGTCAAGGTGATTTATTAGAAGATGGACGTATTTTTAGTAAAAACATTGTCTACTATGAAGTACTATAACTTTGAAGGATACAAATTAACGATGCCAAGATTTTTTTTAAAAGCATTGCAAAAATACATAACAATTGGTTGTTTAATTCAGTCATAATTAATGGAAGTCATGTTTATGAATAAATATAAAAAAATACTTGCCTTGCATTGTTAGTAAAAATTATGTTAAAATGTTAAGTCACTATGTTAATGTTTCTAATGTTACAAGTTTAAAAAATATATTTTCAAGTTATTTCATTCAACAGATTACAAAGTGGATGTTAACAGGTCAAGCACCTTTTAAGTCACAATGTAAATATTGTCTGTTATCTTAAGATTACTACCTACATTAATGTTTATCGCCAGTTTATGTGCTCAGTAATAAATTACTTTTAATTACGTACGTTTTAAGAAGAGTTTTACTGTATGCCTTCCTCTACATTCAATGTATATTCAAGTTAACAATTATTGTGATAGAAATTGAATTTTAATTACTGATTAATTTAAATGTCAATTGTTTTTACATTCAAATTGTTAATACTTTTAATAAAAAATTAGGTTTACAAAATGTATTCACTATGTTCCTGTTTTATAATGTTCAAAATTATACAAATGTTTTGTTAACTTCTAAAACTTACATAAAAAATAAAGTTCAAGTTTAAAAATATATACTTTGATGGTTATTGCTTACATATAGTTTAAACTTCATGTTAAAATTCGCAACGTTTAAAGAAGGGTTTTTACTTTTTGCTTTCCTATTCATTCAATGTTATTAAAGTTAACAATTCTTCAGATACTAATTACATTTAAAAAACCATTACATCAACATTTTACAAAAATACACGTTCATATTAAAATACTTACAAGGGTCAAAAATATATGTTAATAACTAAACAACTTGACAAACATATACATCACATTGCCGTCATTTTTTGACGGGCAAGTCGCTAGTCACATATATAGTTGTGAGCATGCGGGCCGTTGCTCACGTTTGCGGGATCGCGCAGCAAAAAAGAAAAAAAAAGTAACGTTCCCGCAAATGCGGATCCTCGCGAAGGTGGAGGCTCCAACGTCGGCTGTGTTAACACACACATACACTCACATGACTTTTTAACAAAAAAAAACCTCAAAGACGCCTCACACCGGTTACACACACACACACCGCGGCCGAGGGCCTCAGTTGCTGGCATGGAGCTCCATGACAGCAACTGAGGCCCTCGCTTCCGCAAATGCAAGTCCTCGCGAAGCGAGGGGCTGCATTTCCAATGTGGGTCTCTTCGCAAAGCACTTAGGGAATGAGGCAACCTTAACGTAACAGACACCGACACGCACTAAGAATCCCACTATAACGGCCGACCAGCGCGCCACTACAAACAGTGAAAACACACCAAAATACTCACAAAAATGACATAAAAAGCTTACCCATAGCAAGGGGGGCACCCAGGACCTCTGAAAGTGAAGTTACACCTCCATTTAAGTCCAAATTCCCGAGTTCAGACACACAAAAATCCCCTAAGCGACAGAAAAAATGGCCGCAGAAAAAAAACGAAAACGAGGCTCACTCGGAAACCTGCATTAACCTCAAGAACCTCAGATATTAACGTAACAAACACCCACACACAACGACAAATGGCGGAACTGCGCACACAAAAAAAACAGACAAAACACACCAAATACTCACAAAAACAACATATAAAAGCTTACCCATAGCAAGGGGGGCACACCAGGACCCTCTGAAAGTGAAGTTACAACTCCATTTAAGTACAAATTCCTGAGTTCACACACACGAAAAATCCCCTAAGCGAGAGAAAAAATGGCTACCGAAAAAAAATGAAAATGAGGCTCAAAGACACAGGACCGCTCAGCCACCTACAACTTACCTAAGAAGGGATCCGAGATAAGCTCCAAGCCCTGCATTAACCCCACATTAACCATCGCAGTGGGGGTCCCGATTGCACGCGATCGGGGACCCCCGCTGCAATCAAAATTCAAAATTCAAAATAAAAGAAAAAAAAAATACACTGTCACCCTGTCAATCATGGTGGTCAATACAGACCCCCATAAAACCCTCATTAACCCTGTCACTCATGGGGGTCAATAGAGACCTCCATAAGCCCTTCATTAAGCCTGTCACTCATGGGGGTCAATACAGACCCCCATAAGCCCTCATTAACCCTGTCACTCATGGGGGCAATACAGACCCCCATAAGCCTCTATTTAACCCCATCAGTCCCATAAGGGTATATTAACACCATTATGGGCCTGTTACAACACTACATTAACCACATAAGTGCCATGATGGTCCTCAAGGACCATCATGACACTAAGTATTAACACTATACTGCACTATACCACCCCCAATAAAACATTAAAGATCAACTAAACACCATCTACACTAACCTATAAACATCTACACTACCTACCCCCTATTAACCCCCACCACTCTAATTACAGAAAATAAAAAAGCCTAAAGTCACAAAAAAACAAAATCTACATTACATGAAATAAAAAACTAACTCACAAAAAAATATAAACTACATTACACAAAATAAAAAAACCTAAGTCACAGAAAATAAAAAAAGGAACATTACAGAAAAAAAAAACATTACAACCCGCCCCCCTCACTACAGAAAAAAAAAATATGCATATAATACAAATACATACAATACAAATACATACAATACAAATACATACAATTAAAATACAATTACATAAAATTACAATACAATACACCACTATCTAATATACATTACACAATCTATCTAAATAAATACCATAATCTAATATACATCCTATCTATATAATAATACATACCCAATCTATCTAAATAAATAGCATAATCTAATATACACCCTATCTATATAATAATACATTCCCAATCTATCTAAATAAATAACACAATTTAATATACAATACATCCTATGCTATCTATATAAAACCCCTAGCTAACATACAATAAATGCTATCTATAGATCAACTAATCTAAGTCTAAGCTAAAATAAAAAAATTAAGACCACTTACCTTTGCAGATGTCCATTGCGATCAGCCACCTACGAAAAAAAAAATTACAAAAAAATAGTGCAACACGTTTACACTAAGAAAATAATCATTCTAGACATTCTATACATTCTAAACATTCTATACCTTATATACATTCTATACATTCTAAATATTCTACTCACCTTTCCGCCATGTCCCGTCCGGCATTCATTAAATCCTTCTCCGGCACGGCACCTGTTAAAAAAAACACATCATTAATACACATACATCAAAATGAAATAAACATAATCTACATTATACTTACCTCCCCGCGATGTCTCCGGCCTCCTCCGGATCCTCTTCTGCCACGCCCTGTAAAAAAAAATATATATATATACTCACATACGCAATCCCGGACATCCCCGAAGCTAATGAGGCTCCAGGAGAATTTTGCGGTAGAAAATAAGCAATGGTGCCTTCTGATTGGTTGAAAACGCTGTCTATCAAATTCACCCAATCAGGAGGCGCTTATGTGTGAGTCAATCAGAAAGGGATACACCCTAAAATTCCACTCTGATTGGATAATACACCTATCAATCTTTAAACCAATCACAAGGCGCAGATGCCTTCAGCCAATCACAATGGAATACACCCCCACAGAGTGATTGGTTGGAGCCTCTGCGCATTCTGATTCGTTGCACTGACAATAGAAAATCACATTGGAATACACCCTCACCTACTGAATGGTGAAGGATTTGTGCATTCTCATTGGCTAGTGTTCAAATCAATCAATATTACAGCCAATGGGAAGGAGCAGATGTCTTCACCAATCAGTGCGTGGGGGTATATTCCATTGTGATTGGCTGATGGCAATAATGCCTTAGGATTGGTTCAAATAAAGATTGAAAGGTGTGTTATCCAATCAGGGTTGTATTTTGGGGTGTATACTTTTTTCATTGGTTCACAAATGGGGTCTTCTCATTTGCTGAATTTGATAGACAGCCTTTTCAGCCAATCAGAAGCCGCCATTGCCAATTTTAGTTTGGAACACTCCATAGGAAGGTCATTAGCGTCGGAGACATTCGACAGGGCCGATGTGTGTCGTTTTTTTTTTTTTAAAAGGCGCGGATGCTTCTGGAGAAGACGAGGAGGCCGGAGACATTGCGGAAAGGTAAGTATAATGTAGATTGTGTTTATTTAACTTTGCTTTATGTTTACTAATGTAATGTTTTTTTTTTTACAGCAGTACCGCCGGACAAGACGCAAAGATGGCCGATGGAACATGGCGGACGGAACATGGAGGACGTGACATGCTGGAACGGGACATGCTGGAAAGGTAAATATAATATTTACAATATTTAGAATGTTTAGAATGTTTAGGTATTTCATGTAAACGTGTTGTATTAATTTTTGGAATCTTTTTTACCGTAGGTTGCTGATCTGAAGAAACATCTCAAAGGTAAGTGGTCTTAATTATTTTATTGTAGCTTACAATTAGGGTAGCTATATGTATATAGATAGCATGTATTGTATATTACATAGATAGGGGGATGTATTATTAGATAGTATTGTATATTACATAGTGGGATGTATATTACATTATATAGTGGCATGTATATTACATAGTGGCATTTAAATTAGATAGTGTCATGTATAGTAGATAGTGGCATGCATAGTAGATAGTGGCATGTATATTAGATAGTGGCATGTATATTACATAGGGTTGTATTGTATTTTATTTAATTGTATTGTATTTTATTTTATTTTATTGTGTTGTATTGTATTATATGTATGTATTATATGTATTTCCTTTTCAGATGTGTAATTTAAAAAAAAAATTGTAGTGACGGGAGGTTGTAATGTCTTTTTTTATTTTCTGTAATGTTCCTTTTTTATTTTTTTTGTCACTTCGGTTTCTTTTTTTGGTTCTGTAATGTACATTTTTTATTTTTGGTGATTTTAGTTTTTCTTATTTTATGTCGTGTAGATTTCTGCTTTTTGAGGAATTTAGTTACTTGAGGCACACAATACACTCACATTGTGTGACAAACAGCATTTCAACACTTTCTTTTATTGACCGTCATTTTTTGACGGGCAAGTCGCTAGTGGTTATATAAAGACAATCCTGTTGGATTGAGACTAAAGATTGAGTATAAATCACAAATTATTTTTATTTCTCTATATCATGTGATTGAGTTGTTTTATAACATTTTGGGATATTAGTTATCGATATTATACAAGTATATTCTGGATTTGTAAGGTCTTAACAGAACCTTTATTTTAAATATAAGGGGTAAAGGTGAAACCTTCATTAAGGCCTTTCGTTTTTTTAGTGCCTAGCAGGTAAATCCATTTGGCTTCTTTCTTTAGTAATTCTGTGTCTTTATCACCTTTCCTTATTGTTTTTTCAACATGATCTATAGCTGTAAAGGCCAGAACTTTAGCGTCTCCCTTTTGTTTATTATTAACATGCAAAGCTATTGGGGTGTCTTATTCTTTCTTGACACTATAGATGTGCTCCAGATTATGAATTCTCTGCAGGTTTTTCCTACGTATCTGGCTCCACAAATACATGTTATCAAATAGAAAAAAAAACTCTGTTTTGCATGTGAGTAGATGTTTTATTTTGTATGTCTGTTTTTCTGAAAGAAAAGTTTTTGTGGGTTTTACATATTGACATGCCTTACATGAATGACATTTAAAACATCCTTCTGTTTTTTGTAACCATAGTTTGTTCTTTTTTATATCCAAATGACTTTTAGAAAGAAAGTCTCTCACGTTTTTGGACCTTCTACAAGTAATTGCTGTATGGATAGGTAAAAACGGTTTAGGATCTTTATCTTCCAATAGAATATCCCAGTGTTTATTGAATATCATCTTAACCTCATGCCATTTGTTGTTATAGGTCCCAATACGCCTTGAGCAGATCTTCTCTCATGGTATTTTTGGCTCTATAGAAAGCTTTTTTTAGGGTATTCTTTGAATAACCTCTTTCCAGAAAGCGAGATTGTAATTCCTGGGATTCTTTCTCAAAATCTTTGTCATTGGAGCAGTTTCTTTTCACTCTCAAGTATTGTCCAACTGGTATACCTTCAATGAGTGCCTTTGGATGACTGCTTTTTGCATGTAGCAAACTATTGGTAGCTGTTGGTTTTCTATTGGTCTTAGTGCCTATACTGCCATATTGTGTTTTAAATATTTGTAAGTCAAAGAATGTAATGGACTCACAACTAATTTCAGAAGTCAAATATAGGCCCAGATTATTATTATTAAGGGTTTTAATAAAGTTCTGTAGATGCTGTAATGAGCCATTCCAGAGTATCAAGATATCATTGATGAAACGTACCCAAAGTTCCACATGTGTGGCATATGACTCCATTTCTTCACTGAAAACCCTTTGCTCTTCCCACCATCCCAGAAATAAATTTGCGTACATGGGAGCACAGGCTGTGCCCATCGCTGTCCCACGTACTTGTTGTTAGAATTTATTCATGAAGACAAAATAATTGTGGGTTAAGACGAATTCCAGTAGTGCTAAGAAAAATTTGTTATGTGTGACATATTGATTGCCTTTTTTATCCAGGAAGTATTTAACTGCAAGTATTCCCTTATCATGATGGATGCTAGTGTACAAAGATTCTACATCCAATGACACTAAGATTGTTTTCTTCTTTGATTGTATGGCATCTAGTTTGGACAATACCGTCTTAGAGTCTTTAACATAGGACGAAAGGCTAAGTAGAAATTCTCTTAGAATTTGATCTAAATATTTGCTGGAATTTTCAGTTAAATTACCTATCCACGATACAATCGGTCTTCCCGGTGGTTTTAAGGGATTCTTATTAATTTTTGATATGTTGTAGAAAGTAGCAATGTGGGGATTTTTATTGAACATAAAATCATATTCCTATTTATTAATTGTTTTATTTTCCAGACCTGTAGTGAGTATCTCTGATAATTAATCTAAGAACCTTACTGTATGTAGGATCCTGACTCAATTTGACATAACAATTGTTGATATTGAGTAATCTCAGGTTCTCTTCAATGTAACCTGTTTTATCCAGAACTACCACATTGCCCCCTTTATCTGCATTTATTTATAAAGATATCCTCATTGACTTTCAATTCTTGTAGGGCTTGTGTTTCTTGTCTGGTTAAGTTTGATGATTTAGTCTTTGTTAGAGATAGTTGTTCCAGGTCCTTTTCCATGTTTTGGACAAATAACTCTATATTTGTATAGAGTTATTTGTCTATATTATATATGTAATGGTGGAGTAAATTTACTCTTTGTTTTAAGCTGGGAAAAGGTTCCTCTTAACTCTACTTCTTCACTTTCCGCTAATAGACATTCACATTTTTTCAACGTTTTTTGATCATAACTGTCCAAGTAGTTATTATTAGAAATGTTTTTTAAGGGCAAGTTTCCTGGCAAATAAATGAACATCCTTAACCCACTCAAACAGATTAAAATCATCTGTTGGTGAGAAATTCAATCCTTTTTTGTAATGCAGATATATGATGGTCTGATAATTGAAACTGTGAAAGATTAAAAACCTTTAGGGGATTTAATTATTTTTTGGTCTTTTGTGTGGTTTGAATATACTTGGTGCTTTTCTTACCCCTCCTAGTTTTTGTTTTCCATCTAAAAAATTCATATTGGATCTAGTCTCCATTGAGAGTGTCTCCATGGGTCTAGTATATATATCTGACCACTCGGATTCTGATGTTTGTAGTTCCTCACTTTTTTTGTTTAGGATTTCTATATTTTGTGGGTCTTCTAAAGGTGTTACCAGTTTGAAAGTCATTCAAATCTCTTTGAAATTCCTTTGGTTTTCTTTCCATTAATATCTTCTGAAAATGTTCTATATCTTTTTGTAATTTCATTTCTGACTCGCATTTTTTTACAAAGTCTTCAGATTTTGAATAGTAGGAAAAAGGTTTATTCTAAATCCTCTTGGACTAGATTATTTCTGAGATAATTTTCCAGACTTGCTATTTCTCGTCTAATTTGATGCTGTTTCTTGTACACTTTGTTAAGATCAAAAAACTGAATTTTGAGGTTAGGCTCATAATATTACTTAGGTACTATATCAGCTAATTCAATAATCTCTAATCCTTGCATCCTATGTTCACATATTTTAATATGGATTTTACGTTTTATAATTTAGTTTATTCTCCTTTTTTTTGAGATTAGAATAATCAGGTGTGCCCTATAAAAGGATCTTTCTTTCTCTTAAAATATGGTATTTAACTTATCCTCAGGAGCACCCTGACCATTAAATTCAGGTCTTATGTGATATACCTGAGCCACCATTACTCAATATATTTCACTGTTACTATGGAATGAAAAAGACCTGAGAAATGTCTTTTATGCTCCATATGTGGGAATGGCAAGTCAGCTAAAGTAACTGAAGCACCTATGTCAATGAGTAGTTTTTTGTGATGGCCCAAAATCAAATTTGAAAGATTGAATTGCACAAGCTGGCCCTCTAGTCAAAGAACATATGGAACAACCCCAAAATCATCATAAAACCTACCATAATCATAAAGTACAGGCCATGCAATAATGGTACAAGTGCCAAATGTGGAGAGTAACCTTCTGGCAAGATGGCAGTCATAGAAGCCATCAGAGAAGTAGACTACATAATAATACACCCTGACCACCACAATCCAGAGCAAATATATCACATTAAACTGTGGAAAGCATGGCATGAGAGAGGCGTGACTTTTATTACCTCTATTACCCAATCGGAAGAATTTCCTCCTGAAGTACCAATATCTCCAGAGTTATCCCCACAGCAAAGACAAGGTTTAGAAATTATAACTTTCAACAGAGATGTCCTTTCAAATTATCACGGATAGACCAATGAGATCCATTATGACATCATTACTAAGCATGGAGTGACTGTAAGAGCCAAGCCATACTGAATGTCGGAAGCAAAAGGAGATGAAGTAAAAGTCAAACTTATGAAAATGCTGGAATAATTGAATAATCCAACAGTGAATGTTGTAGTCCAATTGTGCTGATTCCAAAGTCTGATGGAACAACACGCTTCTGTTACTTCAGAAAGTTACAAAAGATATCTCAGTTTGACTCATATACTCTTCCCAGAATTTATGAACTTTTTCTCTAAGAGTTATATGAGGAGAAGAGTACTCTAAAGAACCACACTATCTCTTTACCTTTGTGTACTTTATTTTATTAAGAAGTGCTTAAAAGCTATGGGCCCTATTAAATTCCAGCATTGTAAATAAGAGGCTTCTACTTAAGCCCTACGTACTGCAAAGTTTCTCTAACTTACAATGCTATTAAATTAGCCCTGCTGCGAGCAACGTAGGAGCTACGCAGCAGGGCCGAACGTATCTACACTGTGTAAATGTACATGAGGAGTGACAGCCTGCGAGATGATATCGCAGGCTCCCACTCCTCATCAAGTGCTGCGGGGGTCCTAAAAGGGACCTCCGTGGCAGTCTCCCACATAAGCCTTGCCGTGGGGGGTACTCCAAACCCCCCCCATGCACCTAAAATGAACCCCCCCTCAATGCGGGGGTCCCTGTCGGGACCCCCGAAGTGTCCTCACATGAACACCTTGCTGCAGGGGTCCATAGGAACCCCCGCAGCCCCCACACATTAACCCCTTGCAGCGGGGGTCCCCGATCGGCACCGATCAGGCCCCCGCTGCATTTAAAACTTTTAAATTCCCCGCCGCGGCTCCTTAAAGGGGCCGCGGCACACTATTACCCAATCCCGGCCGCGGCACTTAAAATTAACCCTCCTCTATGCTGGGGGTCCCCATCGGGACCCCCGAAGTGTCCCCATATAAACCCCCTGCAGCGGGGGGCCCCGATCGGCACCGATCGTGACCCTGCTGCAATTCAATTTTAAATTTCCCGCCTCGCGGGTCCTCAAAGGACCGTAAAGGTCCTGAAAGGACTCGCACTAAAAATATTAACCCCAGGCAACTATAATTACCCCATTAACTCATGGTGGTCAATACAGACCACCATAAGGCTCTATTTAACCCATTAACTAATGATGGTCAATACAGACCACCATAAGGCCTAAATTAACCCATTAACTCATGGTGGTCAATACAGACCACCATAAGGCTCTATTTAACCCATTAACTAATGATGGTCAATACAGACCACAATAAGGCCTAAATTAACCCATTAACTCATGGTGGTCAATACAGACCACCATAAGGCTCTATTTAACCCCATCAGTCCCATAAGGGTATATTATTACCATTACGGGCCTGTTACAACCCAACATTAACCACATAAGTGCCATGATGGTCCTCAAGGACCATCATGACACTAACTACAAACACTAAAACTAACCCCCCTCTACACTAATCTATTAACACTTACACTACCTACCTACACTACCTACCCCCTAATAAACCTCCCCAACACTCTAATTACAAAAAACAAAAAACCTACAGCACAGAAAACAAAAAAACCTACAGTACAGAAAAAAAAACAAATTACAACCCCACCCCCCACTACAGAAAACAAAAAAATACATTACAAACCCCACCCCCCACTACAGAAAATAAAAAAATTACACACCTGAAAAGGAAAGACAGATAAACACAATACAATACATACATATAATACATTACATACATGACATACAATACATGACATTACATACATGACATATAATATATTACATATAATATATTACATATAATATATTAAATATAATATATTACATATAATATATTACATATAATATATTACATATAATATATTACATATAGTCCAAATCAAATACCCCCTATCTATCTAACATACAATCTATTTAATTTAAAATAAATCCTAACTATATCAAATACATCCCCCTATCTATCTAATATACAAAAAATCCTAACTACATACACAGACCCTTATTCTAAAATAAAATAAAATAATTACAGTCCTAACTACATACACAGACCCTAATTCTAAAATAAAATAAAATAATTACAGTTCTAACTACACAGACCCTAATTCTAAGCTAAAATCAATAAATTAAGACCACTTACCTTTAAGATGTTGCTTCAGATCACTAACCTATGGGTCAAACAAAAAAAAAATTAGTACAAAACATTAACATCCAATAAATAAACATTCTATACATTCTAAATATTCAACTCACCTTTACAGCATGTCCCGTCACTGTTTAGCTCTTCCGGCGCGGCCCTGTTAAAAAAAAAACACAATACATGAATACATTAATACAATATATAAACAATAAATAAAATACACATATAAACATCTAAATATACATTTAACTTACCTCCCCGCGATGTCCCCGGCCTTCTCTCCTTCAGCCCCGGCTGGGCCGCGGAACCATCCGCGCTCTAAAAAAAAAAAAAAAAAACTAACGGAGGTCTGCACTGGCAGACCTCCCCGACGCTAATGAACTTCCCGGAGTCGTTTCCGGGAGGAAATTGGCATTGGCGGCTTGTGATTGGCTGAAAAAGCTGTCAGCCAATCAAAAGTCGTCAATGTAGGAGCCAATCAGGATGCACAGATGTCTTCTACCAATCACTCCGTGGGGGTGTATCCCATAGTGATTGGCTGAAGGCATCTGAGCCTTGTGATTGGTTCCCAGAAAGATAGACAAGTGTTTTAGCCAATCAGGGTGGGATATTGGGGTGTATCCCATCCTGATTGGCTCATTGACGACTTTTGATTGGCTGAAATTGATAGACAGCTTTTTCAGCCAATCACAAGCCGCCAATGCCAATTTTCTCCCGGAAACGACTCTGGGAGGTTCATTAGCGTCGGGGAGGTCTGCCAGTGCAGACCTCCGTTAGTTTTTTTTTTTTTTTTTTTTTTAGAGCGCGGGTGGTTCCGCGGCCCAGCCGGGGCTGAAGGAGAGAAGGCCGGGGACATCGCGGAGAGGTAAGTTAAATGTATATTTAGATGTTTATATGTGTATTTTATTTATTGTTTATATATTGTATTAATGTATTCATGTATTGTGTTTTTTTTTTAACAGGGCCGCGCCGGAAAAGCTAAACAGTGACGGGACATGCTGTAAAGGTGAGTTGAATATTTAGAATGTATAGAATGTTTATTTATTGGATGTTAATGTTTTGTACTAATTTTTTTTTTTGTTTGACCCATAGGTTAGTGATCTGAAGCAACATCTTAAAGGTAAGTGGTCTTAATTTATTGATTTTAGCTTAGAATTAGGGTCTGTGTAGTTAGGACTGTAATTATTTTATTTTATTTTAGAATAAGGGTCTGTGTATGTAGTTAGGACTGTAATTATTTTATTTTATTTTAAAATTAGGGTCTGTGTATGTAGTTAGGACTGTAATTATTTTATTTTATTTTAAAATTAGGGTCTGTGTATGTAGTTAGGATTTTTTGTATATTAGATAGATAGGGGGATGTATTTGATATAGTTAGGATTTATTTTAAATTAAATAGATTGTATGTTAGATAGATAGGGGGGTATTTGATTTGGACTATATGTAATATATTATATGTAATATATTATATGTAATATATTATATGTAATGTATTATATTTAATATATTATATGTAATATATTATATGTAATGTATGTAATGTCATGTATTTTATGTAATGTATGTAATGTATTATATTTAATATATTATATGTAATATATTATATTTAATATATTATATGTAATATATTATATGTAATATATTATATGTAATATATTATATTTAATATATTATATGTAATATATTATATGTAATGTATGTAATGTCATGTATTGTATGTAATGTATGTAATGTATTATATGTATGTATTGTATTGTGTTTATCTGTCTTTCCTTTTCAGGTGTGTATTTTTTTTATTTTCTGTAGTGGGGGGTGGGGTTGTAATTTGTTTTGTTTTTTCTGTACTGTAGGTTTTTTGTTTTTTTGTACTTTAGGTTTTTTGTTTTCTGTACTGTAGGTTTTTTGTTTTTTGTAATTAGAGTGTTGGGGAGGTTTATTAGGGGGTAGGTAGTGTAGGTAGGTAGTGTAAGTGTTAATAGATTAGTGTAGAAGGGGGTTAGTTAAGATTAAATGGTTTATTGGGGGTTAGAGTGTAGTGTTTGTAGTTAGTGTCATGATGGTCCTTGAGGACCATCATGGAACTTATGTGGTTAATGTTGGGTTGTAACAGGCCCATAATGGTAATAATATACCCTTATGGGACTGATGGGGTTAAATAGAGCCTTATGGTGGTCTGTATTGACCATCATTAGTTAATGGGTTAACTTAGGCCTTATGGTGGTCTGTATTGACCATCATTAGTTAATGGGTTAATTTAGGCCTTATTGTGGTCTGTATTGACCATCATTAGTTAATGGGTTAATTTAGGCCTTATGGTGGTCTGTATTGACCATCATTAGTTAATGGGTTAATTTAGGCCTTATGGTGGTCTGTATTGACCATCATTAGTTAATGGGTTAATTTAGGCCATATGGTGGTCTGTATTGACCATCATTAGTTAATGGGGTAATTATAGTTGCCTGGGGTTAATATTTTTAGTGCGAGTCCTTTCAGGACCTTTACGGTCCTTTGAGGACCCGCGAGGCGGGAAATTTAAAATTGAATTGCAGCAGGGTCACGATCGGTTCGGATCGGGGACCCCCGCAGCAGGGGGTTTATGTGGGGACACTTTGGGGGTCCCGATGGGGACCCCCAGCATAGAGGGGGGTTAATTTTAAGTGCCGCGGCCGGGATTGGGTAATAGTGTGCCGCGGCCCCTTTAAGGAGCCGCGGCGGGGAATTTAAAAGTTTTAAATGCAGCGGGGGGCCTGATCTATGCAGATCGGGGACCCCCGCTGCAAGAGGTTAATGTGGGGGTGCTGCAGGGGTCCTGATAGAGACCCCTGCAGCATGGGGATGTGTATAGGGTGCAGGGGGGAGCCTCACACTGCTGTCTCGGGCTGTTCCGAGGCAGCACGTAGAGGCTTTCGGATCCCTTGCGTGGACTTTTTGTCCACGTAGGGATTCTTACGATATGCGAGACTCGTGCATAGATTTAAGGCTACGTAGCTCTCTCGGAGCCTATTCTCGGCCATTTTCTCGCAGTCATATCGCAAAGCAGGCTTCGAGAGATTCGGTACTCGCAAACAGCAGGAAAACTGCCTTTTGCGAGCACCGAGAAAACTACGAGGGAGAATTTAATAGGGCCCTATGTTTTTTCTGCCGAAAATCTTGCAAGTAGTTTTTAATTGGTGTCTCCTCTCTGAATCTCAGGAACGCAGTGCACTTTCAAATTCAGTGGTTGCACTATCTCATAATAACCAGTCAACATTCTGCAACAAGCTGTTTGAGAGAGGTCACTCTGCATTCACAGTCTGAGTATTCATGAGCTGCATTAGCTACAGAGGGCAGACTCAAGCAGGAACAAATTGTATGAATTTAGACAAAAAAAAACTGAGTTTTTAAAAACCTCTTAAAAAAATGCAGTATATAAAAAGTAAAAAGATACATAGATATACTATATTTCTAATAAAATCCAGAAATCTTCTATGTCCCTTTAAAATGTGTGTATTTTAATGCTATCTATCATGTTTTTATATGTGTATATTGTAATATGTTGATGTTTTATCAATAAACATAAGTAATAGATCTAATACTAAAAATCAAATGAACCAATTGTGCATAATGTTTGGATTTGAAATCCTCTAGGCCATACTTTACTTTTGGGCATAATACTTACAAAGATTTATTCCTAGAATAAATATGTTTTCTTTCAAATTTAGAAAACATTTACTGAAGATACAATTTCTGATATAATTCCATACAAGTGGGAATTGAGGAATGCAAACTATTGGCCCTTGAAGTAAAGCTATATTTATTTTTACATATATAGTATAGTATAGGATATTATAAAGTACTAGCGACTTGCTCGTCAAAAAATGACCATCAATACAATTGTAAGGCTGGGAATGCTGTTTGACACATAATATAAGGCTTGCAAGCCTTGCACTGAGTGCCTTAGGCGTTCATCGCATGGCTCGCAATGAGCGCCAAAGGTGCTCATTGCGAGCCTCTCCTCTCATGTGCTTTTAGCTGTCTGAGCGCCTTCGGTGCACATTGCAAGCCCTACGCTGAGCGCCTTCGGCGCTCATCGCGAGGCTTGCAATGATCTCCTTTAGTGCTCATTGTAAGCCTCTCCCTTTGTGTAATTTTGCTCCTCTGAGCACCCTCAGCGCTGACTGTTAGTTCCGCCCAGGGCGCCTTTGGCAATGCGAATCTCTCCTCTGCTCATTTATTTTGTATCTAAATTGTTTTATTTTATAATAATTAATTAATTAATTAATAAATTAATATACTTTGCCTATTTCTAATGAATATATCCAGGAATGAATATGCTGAAGAGCTAACAATCGCTGTTGTTTTTCCTGCAGCATACAATGTACATTTGGACTGTTGGTGATCTGCGGCAAAAGTGTCAGCAATGTGGCAAGTGTGCAGTGTAAATAGGCTGCGTGCGCAAGGCTAAACCGTTTGTTTAATTGTGTAAAGCGGCATTTTAGAATGGTAATGTTATTAGTTGTAAGGTAGTGTTGTAAAATGGCGATAAGTGTGTATGTGTTACGCGGGTCTCTATCATTTTCCGTCCTTCCTAATAGTGTATTTTGTAACTCGTGTGTTCCTGGCTAAAAGTCGTATGTGCCTGGCGGTGTTTTGCGTGTTTTGGGTTTGTGTAGCCTCGTTTTCGTTTTTTTCGGCGGCCATTTTTTTTCTCTTGCTTAGGCGATTTTCGAGTGGCGAAACTCTGCAAATTTGACTTACATTTTAGCGCAACCTCACTCCCAGATGTCCTGGCTGTCCCCCCGTGCTGTATGTGATGTCTTTGGTATTTTTTTTATTTTTTCGTGTTTTTTTATGTGCGAGGGGCGGCCATTAAGTTCGTAATTTTTGCGGGTCGTATTTTTTTTTCTGTAAGTGGCGGTTTCATTTTCCAAGTGTTACGGGCCGTAATTTTTCACACAATTTTTTCCTAAGTGCTACGGACTGATCGCACTGTGAAATGTGTATTTGAGTTTTCTGTTGTTCTGTCGTCCCGCGGATTGTAGGAATGATGCTTAATGCATGCGGGTCATAGGGATGAGCGCCTATGGCGCTCATCTCCACCAGCTCAAGGAGCGCCTTTGACCCTCCTTGCCAGCAACTGCGGACGTCTCGCTATGCGAGCCCGCAAGCGTTAGCAACAACCCGTATTGCTCACAACTGTATATGTGATTCTCACAGCTCAAGCTACCATATTATGATGTATAGCATAATCTCTGTATTAAACAGGAATTTGGGATTTGCTAATGTATTGCTGGATATTACAACTCATTAGGTAATTTATTTTATGTTTTGACAGATAAATCCAATGCAAATAGTTCACTCATAATAAAGAATGTAAGAAAATATGTTTCTTAGAAAATATAAATCTCCTTGGATTAAAATATGCATCAATGAAAATTATTTAAACATGATTTATGCACATATGGCTTGCTACCCACTCTTATCTTTTCTATTGTTATTCATTGCTGTCAATCATTTTTGCACAATCTGTATGTGTAGGTTGTGATTAATTTACAGTTAATCCTTTCCCATCTGGCATAAAGCTACTAAAATGTCACTGTAATAGTGATTTCCCACAGCAATTATCTACTTTGAAATTTGTCCATCAAGTCATTTTTTTAAAGGATGAACATATATGAAAATAATTCTTCTTTTGGTTTCTATGTGTGCTATTTTATTTACCAGATTTTTTGTTTTATAATTAGTTGAACTATAATATGAACTCTATCCTGCATGTTGACAGAAATTGTAATGTTAAGTAATTGGAAGTCAAGAATAACATTTGAAATGTTAAAATCAGATTAACTCTACTTTGGTAATCCTTTCTATGTTAAACAAGGTAATAATTATTTCTGTTCTGCCTTTTGAGGTCAGCCTGGATAATTTAAAAGGATTTTTTTAATTGATCACAAATAATTGTATATTTAAAGTATAAGTTAATAAAATGTTTTTGTATTGATATCATAATATTTTTTTATTTGTAATAAACCTTTAATATCATAATAAGATTTACTTATAGTATAAAACTATTAACTTTTATATCACAGGAAACTAATGCCTAACAAGACCCTGAAGTCACCAGAGATGTGGAAGGGAGGGAGAAGGGAGAAGAGACACAGGCGAAGGAGAGGGGTAAACACATGATTGGGAGGGGGTGGGGGGAGAGACACAGGGGAGGGAGCGGGGGAGAGACACAGGGGAGGGAGAGGGGGAAAGAGAAAAAGGGCAGGAAGAGGGGGGGAAGAGAAACAGGGGAGGGAGAGGGAGCAAGAGACACAGGGGAGGGAGAGGAGAAAGAGACACAGGAGAGGGAGAGAGGGAAAAGAGTCACAGGGGGAGGGAGAAGGGAGAACAGACACAGGGGAAGGAGAGGGGTAGACACATGGTTGAGAGAGGGGGAAAGAGACACACAGGAGGGAGCAAGAGACACAGGGAGGGAAAGGGGCAAGAGACACAAGGGAGGGAGAGGGGGAAAGAAACACATGGGAGTTAGAGGGGAGAAGAGACAGGAGGCGGGAGAGGGGAGTAGAGACACAGGGGAAGAAAAGGGGGGAAAGAGACACAGAAGAGGGAGAGGGAAGAGATACAGGGCAGTGAGAGGGGGAAGAGACACAGGTGAGGTAGAGGGGGGAAAGAGACACATGAGAGGGAGAGAGGGAAAAAGACACAGGGGAGGGAGAGGGGGAAGAGACACAAGAGTGAAGGGGGTGAAGAGACACAGGAGTGAGAGGGAGACATGGGAGGGGGTGGAGACACATCATATATTATCCCATAATTTATGACAGGCGATTGACCAGTATATCTAATAAATGATGTACATCACTTTCCCTAAAAGCCCACAGAGGATCCTAATTGCATGCAATTGATTCACAGTAAGATGGAAGTAATGTAAAAAAACTCTGACAGCATAATTTGAAAACTCAAATAAATTAGCAGCAATTTAAAAACACTTTTCTCAACCTTCTACTTGATGGTTCAAAGGGGCGCGACTCCGAGACACAGTCCAGATATATGTTGCTGAGGATATGAGGGCGTTCTGGGTTTCAACACCCGCTTTATTTTTTTCTATTTGACTTTTGGTTCAACCGAATTATGTCGAAATTTTCATACCAGGTTTCATGCCCAGGCTGCTAATCAACAATTGCAGGGTCTTAGACCAGAATATATTTTCATTGAGGAAGAGGGCCTTCTAACTATACATTTTTTTAACCACTTTGAGAGAGAGGAGGATATTGCTTGTTTTTTTAAAAACATATTGCTCTTACACCAGATTTTTAAAAAAACATATGAATAATCAGCAAATATGGAACGGTAAAAGACAATATGTTGTCAAGTTTAAAAGGGATGATGCTTGTTATGGATGGTTATTACAACCTATGGCAGTTTTTTCAATTGGTCCAAACAAGGATAGAGTGTTCTACAGGAACCAAACAAATGTCTGTAGAGCTTACAATATGGGCAAATCTTTTGAGTGTTTTGAGTGTTAAATGTCCAATAAAAAAATGTGACTTGTGTAATGAGGAAAGTTATCTTTTTAGGGACTGTCCTAACAGACACTGCTCCTATGCTGAAGCAGCTGGTTTTTACCAAGGTAAATTTACTAGAAAGCTCCGACTCTTGGGGACTCATCTCAATTAGTGGTGCAGTCTGTGGATGATAGAGCTGAGAAGGTAGTTGAGATTTTGGTTGGTCCAATTGCTGGAGGGCCCAAACAGGTGCCTGAAGGGACCAAGAAGGAGTACGCTCCACTGAGAATGGGTTCCATTTTGACGGCGGAGATATGGACCCAAAGCTGCAGCGGCAACGCAAGGCGGAGATGTCCAACACTGTAGCCCAAGGTGATGCACAAAATGACCCCAAAATGGCATCCTGCTTGCTTGAACAATCAGAGGTGCCTCCAGAGAGTAATATTTCACTTCAGTACATGGTGGAAGCTTCACCAACTCTAGAAGATTCTTCCCCCTTGCAAAAGGAGGAAGGTGGTTATGTTTTCTCCCGTTCTACAGCTATACCTATGGAGCAACAGTCCATCTGGGATTATGAAGTGGAAACTTCTGGGATGACTAATTCCGGGGTGAAAACTTTTCTAGAAACAATGATGGAGACTACTGACAGCACAAATAGAGCATTGGATGCCGATGAGAGGGGAGATGAACCAGAGGCAAAAAAAAACATCTACCAAGAAAGCAAGCGGGACTAGTGTGACTGAACTTGAGGGTATAACAAGTGTAACGGGTTCACCTTCATCTTTAAGAAGAACTTATGCATATTGGATCTGGTTCGTCAGACAATGAATCTATGTGTTCCGATATGTTGGCCTTAGAGGTTAAAAGGTGTAAAATGTAAATATTGTATAAATGGACTTAAAAAATATATCATTAAACACCCTCCTTATACGGACGCAGGTACACAGGGAAGAATTGTATGCCTACATAGCTTCTTTGGGGGCTCATATTAATAGAAATATTGTTAAACGAAGTCACAAATAATAAATCACCAGGTTTAGAAGGAGTACCTTATGATTTTACAAAACTTTTTGGAATTTTATTTATGACAAATTGATTTAATTGTGCTATTACCAAAAGAAGGAGGGAAAGAAAATATTTAAAATTGGCTATCAATCACACTTCTTAACAGTGATTTTAAAATAGTGACAAAAATACTGTCCAATCATCTTAAGAGGGTCATTAAATCGGTTATAGATGAGGATCAAATCTGAGCAATACCTGGCAGAAAAAACATTTTATTATATAAGAATCTACAAAAGCAACCAGCTGTTCTGTGCTTAGGAATATAAATTTCACGAAATAACTTGTAGGGTTTTTTAAGGAAATATATAAGCACTGCACTAGTGTAATACAAATGAATGGCTAGAGGGGTGAGGAATTTTCTGTTAGAGCAGGAGTCAGGCAAGGCTGTTCACTATTGCCTCTCCTGTTCATATGTGCTATGGAACCTTTTTTAAATAGGATTAGAAAGATAAACTAATCAGAGGACTTTTTGTTCTAATGGACAATTTATGAAATGCTTAGAATATATGAATAAGATAAATGTTATCTGTTCATTCTTTTCTTCTATACATAGAGCATTTTATGGGCAAATATGTTTTCCTCTGCACCAGCTTTGAAAGTCAACCCTTCTAAAAGTAAGTGTATGATGTTTCGGCCATGGAAAGATGACTTACTGTCTCATATATAGTGGTTAGAGACAAAAAAAAATACTAGGATTGTGGTTTAATAAAAATCTCTCTGGAGAAATAAGATATAATCCTTTATTATTTTATTGTTCAGTGTTTCCTCTGAATAGTCTGTCGTTGAAGCGTATCAAAAAATCAATATTCACATTTTTTTGGAAATCTCAAATGGAGAAAATCAGGTGAAACACAGTTTATAGGAAAAAATACCTGTGAGGTAAGGATTTGGACAAATTTATATTTTTGAATATCTTATCAGGCTTTGCTAGATCTTTGGCAGGATCTACTAAAAGTGCTGCACTGCATAGATATTTTACAGGTCGTTTGTTCCAAAAGTATGGTTGGTTTAAACTGTTTTTCACAGTACCTTATGTATTAACCTTACCCAACAGTTTTCAATACCTAGAAAGAGTGATCAAGGTTTATAATTTACAATCAGCTTCATATGATGTTTTAATTGACTAAAGAAAATGAACAGCTTATGCTAATGAGCAAATTACAGTTATACAAGTAGAGAGGTTTCCTGATACTGGGTCTACCTTGATTTGGAGAAGAGTGACCCACAAATCTTTGATTCATTCTCAACAGGATTTTGTTTGGGCAGCTGTGTACTTTGAAAGTGTGCATAATAAACTTTGGAATTGTTTATATGCAAAACAAGTATCGGACAAATGTGTGCCAATTATTTGTACTTTGGGAGATATTAAGAGTGTGCCCTATAACATGGCGATCTTTGGTCAAAATGTAAATTTGAAAAACAAAAGACATATTATGGCATGGCAAGTCTTGAATACCATTAAATTATCTTTGTGGAAATTCAGAAATGTGTACATTTAAAAAAAAAGGGGATTTATCGTATATTGATTGTGTAAACTGCATTTTTTTTACTGTATACACCTATTTTTTGCTAGACAAGAAACATTCCTGTATTATTGCAAAAAAATTATGGAAACCAAATGTGTGGTTACATTATATCTCAAGTTAAGTTAGATATGTGTAATACTGCATTATTTCTCTTTTTCAGAACTCAATGCCTTTGAGAGGGACAGCTACAAGGGACAGAAGAGGGAAAATGAAGGGGAAGCTGTAGGGAACATTTGTGTTCACATTTGAATGTCTAAAACAAGTTACAAAAAAAACTCTTTCCAGCTCAGAGTTCCAAGAAATACAGTTATTAAACTGGATTCTGGGAAGTTGAGTAGGGACATGCAAATGTGCCCACAAATGCCTCCCTCTTCAATCCATAGACCATTTTAAAGATGGCTTTCTTTAAGCTTATGGCCGCTGTATTACACAGCTTTTATGCAAAGCGAAGGCTGTATTATAAACAAGCTGGGAATCCTACCCATGGACAGCCATTTAAAGGTTCCAGCCTATCGTCAGCATGGGGCGGGATCCCAGCTTGTGTTGTGGACCTTATGAGTAGGTCGTTTACCACAGCAATCATTTAATATATGGTGGGCAATAAAAGCCCTCCACCGTATAGTAGTACAGTAAATAAATAGTACATTTGTGCTTGCAGCATCAACCAATACGTGCTGCAGGCTGTCTGGTTGCTATGAACATCCCCTCTGACCGCCCCCAAGCCTATGAGCTTATTGTTATGATATGACATCAGGAATAGTGATGTCGCGAACATAAAATTTTCGGTTCGCGAACCGCGAACGCGAACCGCCGCAAATGTTCGCGAACCGGCGAACATCGGCGAACCGCCATAGACTTCAATGGGCAGGCGAATTTTAAAACGCACAGGGACTCTTTCTGGCCACAATAGTGATGGGAAAGTTGTTTCAACGAGACTAACACCTGGACTGTGGCATGCCGGAGGGGGATCCATGGCAAAACTCCCATGGAAAATTACATAGTTGATGCAGAGTCTGGTTTTAAGCCATAAAGGGCATAAATCACCTAACATTCCTAACTTGTTTGGAATAACGTGCTTTAAAACATCAGGTATGATGTTGTATCGATCAGGTAGTGTAAGGGTTACGCCCGCTTCACAGTGACAGACCAAACTCCCCGTTTAACGCACCGCAAACAATCACAAACAGTCCATTTGCACAACCGCAAACTCCCCATTTGCACAAGGTTGGATACCAAGCTAGCCATGTCCCGTTCCTTGTCCTCACTGATGTCATTGAAGGTCTCTTCCTCCACCCAGCCACGTACAACACCAAGGGTCCCCGAAAGGTGACAACAAGCCCCCTGGGACGCCTGCTGTGTTTGGTCTTCCACCTCCTCAAAGCCATCTTCCTCCTCTGACTCCTTTTCTTCAGACTCCTCTCACTGCATTGCCTCTCTCTGCATTATTATAAGGTGTGTTAAGTAGTACTACTCTTATCAGTTTAATACTTGTTATGTCTCCTATCAGGGGGCGTGTATAAGGCCTGGATTTTTAGAACCAGGAGATGGAAAAAGATGCTTTGTTCGTCGTATCACTTCAATTTTGGGGCACGGCACGTGCAGTCAAAGGTGCCACCAGATAGGAGTGGCGTGTTTGTAAGTACTACTCTTATCAGTTTAATACTTGTTACGTCACCTATCAGGGGGCATGTAGAAGGCCTGGATTTTTAGAACCAGGAGATGGAAAAAGATGCTTTGTTGGCCGTATCACTTCAATTTTGGGGCACGGCACGTGCAGTCAAAGGTGCCACCAGATAGGAGTGGCGTGTTTGTAAGTACTACTCTTATCAGTTTAATACTTGTTACGTTACCTATCAGGGGGCGTGTATAAGGCCTGGATTTTTAGAACCAGGAGATGGAAAAAGATGCTTTGTTGGTCGTATCACTTCAATTTTGGGGCACGGCACGTGCAGTCAAAGGTGCCACCAGATAGGAGTGGCGTGTTTGTAAGTACTACTCTTATCAGTTTAATACTTGTTACGTCACCTATCAGAAGGCGTGTATAAGGCCTGGATTTTTAGAACCAGGAGATGGAAAAAGATGCTTTGTTGGTCGTATCACTTCAATTTTGGGGCACGGCACGTGCAGTCAAAGGTGCCACCAGATAGGAGTGGCGTGTTTGTAAGTACTACTCTTATCAGTTTAATACTTGTTACGTCAACTATCAGGGGGCGTGTATAAGACCTGGATTTTTAGAACCAGGAGATGGAAAAAGATGCTTTGTTGGTCGTATCACTTCAATTTTGGGGCACGGCACGTGCAGTCAAAATTGCCACCAGATAGGAGTGGCGTGTTTGTAAGTACTACTCTTATCAGTTTAATACTTGTTACGTCTCCTATCAGGAGGTGTGTATAAGAACTGGATTTTTAGAACCAGGAGATGGAAAAAGATGCTTTGTTGGTCGTATCACTTCAATTTTGAGGCACGGCACGTGCAGTCAAAGGTGCCACCAGATAGGAGTGGCGTGTTTGTAAGTACTACTCTTATCAGTTTAATACTTGTTACGTCACCTATCCGGGGGCGTGTATAAGGCCTGGATTTTTAGAACCAGGAGATGGAAAAAGATGCTTTGTTGGTCGTATCACTTCAATTTTGGGGCACGGCACGTGCAGTCAAAGGTGCCACCAGATAGGAGTGGCGTGTTTGTAAATACTACTCTTATCAGTTTAATACTTGTTACGTCACCTATCAGGGGGTGTGTATAAGGCCTGGATTATGAGAACCAGGAGATGGAAAAAGATGCTTTGTTGGTCTTATCACTTCAATTTTGGGGCACCGCACGTGCAGTCAAAGGTGCCACCAGATAGGAGTGGTGTGTTTGTAAATACTACTCTATCAGTTTAATACTTGTTACGTCACCTATTAGGGGGCGTGTATAAGGCTTGGATTTTTAGAACCAGGAGATGGAAAACAATGCTTTGTTGGTCGTATCACTTCAATTTTGGGGCACGGCACGTGCAGTCAAAGGTGCCACCAGATAGGAGTGGCGTGTTTGTAAGTACTACTCTTATCAGTTTAATACTTGTTACGTCAACTATCAGGGGGCGTGTATAAGACCTGGATTTTTAGAACCAGGAGATGGAAAAAGATGCTTTGTTGGTCGTATCACTTCAATTTTGGGGCACGGCACGTGCAGTTAAAGGTGCCACCAGATAGGAGTGGCGTGTTTGTAAGTACTACTCTTATCAGTTTAATACTTGTTACGTCAACTATCAGGGGGCGTGTATAAGACCTGGATTTTTAGAACCAGGAGATGGAAAAAGATGCTTTGTTGGTCGTATCACTTCAATTTTGGGGCACGGCACGTGCAGTCAAAGGTGCCACCAGATAGGAGTGGCGTGTTTGTAAGTACTACTCTTATCAGTTTAATACTTGTTACGTCACCTATCCGGGGGCGTGTATAAGGCCTGGATTTTTAGAACCAGGAGATGGAAAAAGATGCTTTGTTGGTCGTATCACTTCAATTTTGGGGCACAGCACGTGCAGTCAAAGGTGCCACCAGATAGGAGTGGCGTGTTTGTAAGTACTACTCTTATCAGTTTAATACTTGTTACGTCACCTATCCGGGGGCGTGTATAAGGCCTGGATTTTTAGAACCAGGAGATGGAAAAAGATGCTTTGTTGGTCGTATCACTTCAATTTTGGGGCACGGCACGTGCAGTCAAAGGTGCCACCAGATAGGAGTGGCGTGTTTGTAAATACTACTCTTATCAGTTTAATACTTGTTACGTCACCTATTAGGGGGCGTGTATAAGGCCTGGATTTTTAGAACCAGGAGATGGAAAACAATGCTTTGTTGGTCGTATCACTTCAATTTTGGGGCACGGCACGTGCAGTCAAAGGTGCCACCATATAGGAGTGGCGTGTTTGTAAGTACTACTCTTATCAGTTTAATACTTGTTACGTCAACTATCAGGGGGCGTGTATAAGACCTGGATTTTTAGAACCAGGAGATGGAAAAAGATGCTTTGTTGGTCGTATCACTTCAATTTTGGGGCACGGCACGTGCAGTCAAAGGTGCCACCAGATAGGAGTGGCGTGTTTGTAAGTACTACTCTTATCAGTTTAATACTTGTTACGTCTCCTATCAGGAGGTGTGTATAAGAACTGGATTTTTAGAACCAGGAGATGGAAAAAGATGCTTTGTTGGTCGTATCACTTCAATTTTGAGGCACGGCACGTGCAGTCAAAGGTGCCACCAGATAGGAGTGGCGTGTTTGTAAGTACTACTCTTATCAGTTTAATACTTGTTACGTCACCTATCAGGGGGTGTGTATAAGGCCTGGATTATGAGAACCAGGAGATGGAAAAAGATGCTTTGTTGGTCTTATCACTTCAATTTTGGGGCACCGCACGTGCAGTCAAAGGTGCCACCAGATAGGAGTGGTGTGTTTGTAAGTACTACTCTATCAGTTTAATACTTGTTACGTCACCTATTAGGGGGCGTGTATAAGGCCTGGATTTTTAGAACCAGGAGATGGAAAACAATGCTTTGTTGGTCGTATCACTTCAATTTTGGGGCACGGCACGTGCAGTCAAAGGTGCCACCAGATAGGAGTGGCGTGTTTGTAAGTACTACTCTTATCAGTTTAATACTTGTTACGTCAACTATCCGGGGGCGTGTATAAGGCCTGGATTTTTAGAACCAGGAGATGGAAAAAGATGCTTTGTTGGTCGTATCACTTCAAATTTGGGGCACGGCACGTGCAGTCAAAGGTGCCACCAGATAAGAGTGGCGTGTTTGTAAGTACTACTCTTATCAGTTTAATACTTGTTACGTCACCTATCAGGAGGCGTGTATAAGGCCTGGATTTTTAGAACTATGAGATGGAAAAAGATGCTTTGTTGGTCGCATCACTTCAATTTTGGGGCACGGCACGTGCAGTCAAAGGTGCCACCAGATAGGAGTGGCGTGTTCGTAAGTACTACTCTTATCAGTTTAATACTTGTTACATCACCTATCAGGGGGCGTGTATAAGGCCTGGATTTTTAGAACCAGGAGGTGGAAAAAGATGCTTTGTTGGTCGTATCACTTCAATTTTGGGGCACGGCACGTGCAGTCAAAGGTGCCACCAGATAGGAGTGGCGTGTTTGTAAGTACTACTCTTATCAGTTTAATACTTGTTACGTCTCCTATCAGGGGGCGTGTATAAGGCCTGGATTTTTAGAACCAGGAGATGGAAAAAGATGCTTTGTTGGTCATATCACTAAAATTTTGGGGCACGGCATGTGCAGTCAAAGGTGCCACCAGATAGGAGTGGCGTGTTTGTAAGTACTACTCCTATCAGTTTAATACTTGTTACGTCTCCTATCAGGGGGCGTGTATAAGACCTGGATTTTTAGAACCAGGAGGTGGAAAAAGATGCTTTGTTGGTCGTATCACTTCAATTTTGGGGCACGGCCCGTGTAGTCAAAGGTGCCACCAGATAGGAGTGGCGTGTTTGTAAGTACTACTCTTATCAGTTTAATACTTGTTATGTCACCTATCAGGGGGCGTGTATAAGGCCTGGATTTTTAGAACCAGGAGGTGGAAAAAGATGCTTTGTTGGTCGTATCACTTCAATTTTGGGGCACGGCACGTGCAGTCAAAGGTGCCACCAGATAGGAGTGGCGTGTTTGTAAGTACTACTCTTATCAGTTTAATACTTGTTACGTCTCCTATCAGGGGGCGTGTATAAGGCCTGGATTTTTAGAACCAGGAGATGGAAAAAGATGCTTTGTTGGTCATATCACTACAATTTTGGGGCACGGCATGTGCAGTCAAAGGTGCCACCAGATAGGAGTGGCGTGTTTGTAAGTACTACTCTTATCAGTTTAATACTTGTTACGTCTCCTATCAGGGGGCGTGTATAAGACCTGGATTTTTAGAACCAGGATAGGGAAAAAGATGCTTTGTTGGTCGTATCACTTCAATTTTGGGGCACGGCACGTGCAGTCAAAGGTGCCACCAGATAGGAGTGGCGTGTTTATAAGTACTACTCTTATCAGTTTAATACTTGTTATGTCACCTATCAGGGGGCGTGTATAAGGCCTGGATTTTTAGAACCAGGAGGAGGAAAAAGATGCTTTGTTGGTCGTATCACTTCAATTTTGGGGCACGGCACGTGCAGTCAAAGGTGCCACCAGATAGGAGTGGCGTGTTTGTAAGTACTACTCTTATCAGTTTAATACTTGTTACGTCTCCTATCAGGGGGCATGTATAAGGCCTGGATTTTTAGAACCAGGAGATGGAAAAAGATGCTTTGTTGGTCATATCACTTCAATTTTGGGGCACGGCACGTGCAGTCAAAGGTGCCACCAGATAGGAGTGGCGTGTTTGTAAGTACTACTCTTATCAGTTTAATACTTGTTATGTCTCCTATCAGGGGGCGTGTATAAGGCCTGGATTTTTAGAACCAGGAGATGGAAATAGATGCTTTGTTGGTCGAATCACTTCAATTTTGAGGCACGGCACGTGCAGTCAAAGGTGCCACCAGATAGGAGTGGCGTGTTTGTAAGTACTACTCTTATCAGTTTAATACTTGTTACGTCACCTATCAGGGGGTGTGTATAAGGCCTGGATTTTTAGAACCAGGAGATGGAAAAAGATGCTTTGTTGGTCGTATCACTTCAATTTTGGGGCACGGCACGTGCAGTCAAAGGTGCCACCAGATAGGAGTGGCGTGTTTGTAAGTACTACTCTTATCAGTTTAATACTTGTTATGTCAACTATCAGGGGGCGTGTATAAGGCCTGGATTTTTAGAACCAGGAGATGGAAAAAGATGCTTTGTTGGTCGTATCACTTCAAATTTGGGGCACGGCACGTGCAGTCAAAGGTGCCACCAGATAAGAGTGGCGTGTTTGTAAGTACTACTCTTATCAGTTTAATACTTGTTACGTCACCTATCAGGAGGCGTGTATAAGGCCTGGATTTTTAGAACCAGGAGGTGGAAAAAGATGCTTTGTTGGTCGTATCACTTCAATTTTGGGGCACGGCACGTGCAGTCAAAGGTGCCACCAGATAGGAGTGGCGTGTTTGTAAGTACTACTCTTATCAGTTTAATACTTGTTACGTCTCCTATCAGGGGGCGTGTATAAGGCCTGGATTTTTAGAACCAGGAGATAGAAAAAGATGCTTTGTTGGTCATATCACTACAATTTTGGGGCACGGCATGTGCAGTCAAAGGTGCCACCAGATAGGAGTGGCGTGTTTGTAAGTACTACTCTTATCAGTTTAATACTTGTTACGTCTCCTATCAGGGGGAGTGTATAAGACCTGGATTTTTAGAACCAGGAGAGGGAAAAAGATGCTTTGTTGGTCGTATCACTTCAATTTTGGGGCACGGCACATGCAGTCAAAGGTGCCACCAGATAGGAGTGGCGTGTTTTTAAGTACTACTCTTATCAGTTTAATACTTGTTACGTCTCCTATCAGGGGGCGTGTATAAGGCCTGGATTTTTAGAACCAGGAGATGGAAAAAGATGCTTTGTTGGTCATATCACTTCAATTTTGGGGCACGGCACGTGCAGTCAAAGGTGCCACCAGATAGGAGTGGCGTGTTTGTAAGTACTACTCTTATCAGTTTAATACTTGTTATGTCAACTACCAGGGGGCGTGTATAAGGCCTGGATTTTTAGAACCAGGAGATGGAAAAAGATGCTTTGTTGGTCGTATCACTTCAAATTTGGGGCACGGCACGTGCAGTCAAAGGTGCCACCAGATAAGAGTGGCGTGTTTGTAAGTACTACTCTTATCAGTTTAATACTTGTTACGTCACCTATCAGGAGGCGTGTATAAGGCCTGGATTTTTAGAACTATGAGATGGAAAAAGATGCTTTGTTGGTCGCATCACTTCAATTTTGGGGCACGGCACGTGCAGTCAAAGGTGCCACCAGATAGGAGTGGCGTGTTTGTAAGTACTACTCTTATCAATTTAATACTTGTTACATCACCTATCAGGGGGCGTGTATAAGGCCTGGATTTTTAGAACCAGGAGGTGGAAAAAGATGCTTTGTTGGTCGTATCACTTCAATTTTGGGGCACGGCACGTGCAGTCAAAGGTGCCACCAGATAGGAGTGGCGTGTTTGTAAGTACTACTCTTATCAGTTTAATACTTGTTACGTCTCCTATCAGGGGGCGTGTATAAGGCCTGGATTTTTAGAACCAGGAGATGGAAAAAGATGCTTTGTTGGTCATATCACTAAAATTTTGGGGCACGGCATGTGCAGTCAAAGGTGCCACCAGATAGGAGTGGCGTGTTTGTAAGTACTACTCTTATCAGTTTAATACTTGTTACGTCTCCTATCAGGGGGCGTGTATAAGACCTGGATTTTTAGAACCAGGTGGTGGAAAAAGATGCTTTGTTGGTCGTATCACTTCAATTTTGGGGCACGGCCCGTGCAGTCAAAGGTGCCACCAGATAGGAGTGGCGTGTTTGTAAGTACTACTCTTATCAGTTTAATACTTGTTACGTCTCCTATAAGGGGGCGTGTATAAGGCCTGGATTTTTAGAACCAGGAGATGGAAAAAGATGCTTTGTTGGTCGTATCACTTCAATTTTGGGGCACGGCACATGCAGTCAAAGGTGCCACCAGATAGGAGTGGCGTGTTTGTAAGTACTACTCTTATCAGTTTAATACTTGTTACGTCTCCTATCAGGGGGCGTGTATAAGACCTGGATTTTTAGAACCAGGAGGTGGAAAAAGATGCTTTGTTGGTCGTATCACTTCAATTTTGGGGCACGGCACGTGCAGTCAAAGGTGCCACCAGATAGGAGTGGCGTGTTTGTAAGTACTACTCTTATCAGTTTAATACTTGTTACGTCTCCTATCAGGGGGCGTGTATAAGGCCTGGATTTTTAGAACCAGGAGATGGAAAAAGATGCTTTGTTGGTCATATCACTACAATTTTGGGGCACGGCATGTGCAGTCAAAGGTGCCACCAGATAGGAGTGGCGTGTTTGTAAGTACTACTCTTATCAGTTTAATACTTGTTACGTCTCCTATCATGGGGCGTGTATAAGACCTGGATTTTTAGAACCAGGATAGGGAAAAAGATGCTTTGTTGGTCGTATCACTTCAAATTTGGGGCACGGCACGTGCAGTCAAAGGTGCCACCAGATAGGAGTGGCGTGTTTGTAAGTACTACTCTTATCAGTTTAATACTTGTTACGTCTCCTATCAGGGGGCGTGTATAAGGCCTGGATTTTTAGAACCAGGAGATGGAAAAAGATGCTTTGTTGGTCATATCACTAAAATTTTGGGGCACGGCATGTGCAGTCAAAGGTGCCACCAGATAGGAGTGGCGTGTTTGTAAGTACTACTCTTATCAGTTTAATACTTGTTACGTCTCCTATCAGGAGGCGTGTATAAGGCCTGGATTTTTAGAACTATGAGATGGAAAAAGATGCTTTGTTGGTCGCATCACTTCAATTTTGGGGCACGGCACGTGCAGTCAAAGGTGCCACCAGATAGGAGTGGCGTGTTTGTAAGTACTACTCTTATCAATTTAATACTTGTTACATCACCTATCAGGGGGCGTGTATAAGGCCTGGATTTTTAGAACCAGGAGGTGGAAAAAGATGCTTTGTTGGTCGTATCACTTCAATTTTGGGGCACGGCACGTGCAGTCAAAGGTGCCACCAGATAGGAGTGGCGTGTTTGTAAGTACTACTCTTATCAGTTTAATACTTGTTACGTCTCCTATCAGGGGGCGTGTATAAGGCCTGGATTTTTAGAACCAGGAGATGGAAAAAGATGCTTTGTTGGTCATATCACTAAAATTTTGGGGCACGGCATGTGCAGTCAAAGGTGCCACCAGATAGGAGTGGCGTGTTTGTAAGTACTACTCTTATCAGTTTAATACTTGTTACGTCTCCTATCAGGGGGCGTGTATAAGACCTGGATTTTTAGAACCAGGAGGTTGAAAAAGATGCTTTGTTGGTCGTATCACTTCAATTTTGGGGCACGGCCCGTGCAGTCAAAGGTGCCACCAGATAGGAGTGGCGTGTTTGTAAGTACTACTCTTATCAGTTTAATACTTGTTACGTCTCCTATCAGGGGGCGTGTATAAGGCCTGGATTTTTAGAACCAGGAGGTGGAAAAAGATGCTTTGTTGGTCGTATCACTTCAATTTTGGGGCACGGCACATGCAGTCAAAGGTGCCACCAGATAGGAGTGGCGTGTTTGTAAGTACTACTCTTATCAGTTTAATACTTGTTACGTCTCCTATCAGGGGGCGTGTATAAGACCTGGATTTTTAGAACCAGGAGGTGGAAAAAGATGCTTTGTTGGTCGTATCACTTCAATTTTGGGGCACGGCACGTGCAGTCAAAGGTGCCACCAGATAGGAGTGGCGTGTTTGTAAGTACTACTCTTATCAGTTTAATACTTGTTACGTCTCCTATAAGGGGGCGTGTATAAGGCCTGGATTTTTAGAACCAGGAGATGGAAAAAGATGCTTTGTTGGTCATATCACTACAATTTTGGGGCACGGCATGTGCAGTCAAAGGTGCCACCAGATAGGAGTGGCGTGTTTGTAAGTACTACTCTTATCAGTTTAATACTTGTTACGTCTCCTATCATGGGGCGTGTATAAGACCTGGATTTTTAGAACCAGGATAGGGAAAAAGATGCTTTGTTGGTCGTATCACTTCAATTTTGGGGCACGGCACGTGCAGTCAAAGGTGCCACCAGATAGGAGTGGCGTGTTTATAAGTACTACTCTTATCAGTTTAATACTTGTTATGTCACCTATCAGGGGGCGTGTATAAGGCCTGGATTTTTAGAACCAGGAGGTGGAAAAAGATGCTTTGTTGGTCGTATCACTTCAATTTTGGGGCACGGCACATGCAGTCAAAGGTGCCACCAGATAGGAGTGGCGTGTTTGTAAGTACTACTCTTATCAGTTTAATACTTGTTACGTCTCCTATCAGGGGGCATGTATAAGGCCTGGATTTTTAGAACCAGGAGATGGAAAAAGATGCTTTGTTGGTCATATCACTTCAATTTTGGGGCACGGCACGTGCAGTCAAAGGTGCCACCAGATAGGAGTGGCGTGTTTGTAAGTACTACTCTTATCAGTTTAATACTTGTTATGTCTCCTATCAGGGGGCGTGTATAAGGCCTGGATTTTTAGAACCAGGAGATGGAAATAGATGCTTTGTTGGTCGAATCACTTCAATTTTGAGGCACGGCACGTGCAGTCAAAGGTGCCACCAGATAGGAGTGGCGTGTTTGTAAGTACTACTCTTATCAGTTTAATACTTGTTACGTCACCTATCAGGGGGTGTGTATAAGGCCTGGATTTTTAGAACCAGGAGATGGAAAAAGATGCTTTGTTGGTCGTATCAGTTCAATTTTGGGGCACGGCACGTGCAGTCAAAGGTGCCACCAGATAGGAGTGGCGTGTTTGTAAGTACTACTCTTATCAGTTTAATACTTGTTATGTCAACTATCAGGGGGCGTGTATAAGGCCTGGATTTTTAGAACCAGGAGATGGAAAAAGATGCTTTGTTGGTCGTATCACTTCAAATTTGGGGCACGGCACGTGCAGTCAAAGGTGCCACCAGATAAGAGTGGCGTGTTTGTAAGTACTACTCTTATCAGTTTAATACTTGTTACGTCACCTATCAGGAGGCGTGTATAAGGCCTGGATTTTTAGAACCAGGAGATGGAAAAAGATGCTTTGTTGGTCGTATCACTTCAATTTTGGGGCACGGCACGTGCAGTCAAAGGTGCCACCAGATAGGAGTGGCGTGTTTGTAAGTACTACTCTTATCAGTTTAATACTTGTTACGTCTCCTATCAGGGGGCGTGTATAAGGCCTGGATTTTTAGAACCAGGAGATAGAAAAAGATGCTTTGTTGGTCATATCACTACAATTTTGGGGCACGGCATGTGCAGTCAAAGGTGCCACCAGATAGGAGTGGCGTGTTTGTAAGTACTACTCTTATCAGTTTAATACTTGTTACGTCTCCTATCAGGGGGCGTGTATAAGACCTGGATTTTTAGAACCAGGAGAGGGAAAAAGATGCTTTGTTGGTCGTATCACTTCAATTTTGGGGCACGGCACGTGCAGTCAAAGGTGCCACCAGATAGGAGTGGCGTGTTTGTAAGTACTACTCTTATCAGTTTAATACTTGTTATGTCACCTATCAGGGGGCGTGTATAAGGCCTGGATTTTTAGAACCAGCAATGGAAAAAGATGCTTTGTTGGTCGTATCACTTCAAATTTGGGGCACGGCACGTGCAGTCAAAGGTGCCACCAGATAAGAGTGGCGTGTTTGTAAGTGCTACTCTTATCAGTTTAATACTTGTTACGTCACCTATCAGGAGGCGTGTATAAGGCCTGGATTTTTAGAACTATGAGATGGAAAAAGATGCTTTGTTGGTCGCATCACTTCAATTTTGGGGCACGGCACGTGCAGTCAAAGGTGCCACCAGATAGGAGTGGCGTGTTTGTAAGTACTACTCTTATCAGTTTAATACTTGTTACGTCTCCTATCAGGGGGCGTGTATAAGGCCTGGATTTTTAGAACCAGGAGATGGAAAAAGATGCTTTGTTGGTCATATCACTACAATTTTGGGGCACGGCATGTGCAGTCAAAGGTGCCACCAGATAGGAGTGGCGTGTTTGTAAGTACTACTCTTATCAGTTTAATACTTGTTACGTCTCCTATCAGGGGGCGTGTATAAGACCTGGATTTTTAGAACCAGGAGGTGGAAAAAGATGCTTTGTTGGTCGTATCACTTCAATTTTGGGGCACGGCACGTGCAGTCAAAGGTGCCACCAGATAGGAGTGGCGTGTTTGTAAGTACTACTCTTATCAGTTTAATACTTGTTACGTCTCCTATCAGGGGGCGTGTATAAGGCCTGGATTTTTAGAACCAGGAGATGGAAAAAGATGCTTTGTTGGTCATATCACTACAATTTTGGGGCACGGCATGTGCAGTCAAAGGTGCCACCAGATAGGAGTGGCGTGTTTGTAAGTACTACTCTTATCAGTTTAATACTTGTTACGTCTCCTATCAGGGGGCGTGTATAAGACCTGGATTTTTAGAACCAGGATAGGGAAAAAGATGCTTTGTTGGTCGTATCACTTCAATTTTGGGGCACGGCACGTGCAGTCAAAGGTGCCACCAGATAGGAGTGTCGTGTTTATAAGTACTACTCTTATCAGTTTAATACTTGTTATGTCACCTATCAGGGGGCGTGTATAAGGCCTGGATTTTTAGAACCAGCAATGGAAAAAGATGCTTTGTTGGTCGTATCAGTTCAATTTTGGGGCACGGCACGTGCAGTCAAAGGTGCCACCAGATTGGAGTGGCGTGTTTGTAAGTACTACTCGTATCAGTTTAATACTTGTTATGTCAACTATCAGGGGGCGTGTATAAGGCCTGGATTTTTAGAACCAGGAGATGGAAAAAGATGCTTTGTTGGTCGTATCACTTCAAATTTGGGGCACGGCACGTGCAGTCAAAGGTGCCACCAGATAAGAGTGGCGTGTTTGTAAGTACTACTCTTATCAGTTTAATACTTGTTACGTCACCTATCAGGAGGCGTGTATAAGGCCTGGATTTTTAGAACTATGAGATGGAAAAAGATGCTTTGTTGGTCGTATCACTTCAATTTTGGGGCACGGCACGTGCAGTCAAAGGTGCCACCAGATAGGAGTGGCGTGTTTGTAAGTACTACTCTTATCAGTTTAATACTTGTTACATCACCTATCAGGGGGCGTGTATAAGGCCTGGATTTTTAGAACCAGGAGGTGGAAAAAGATGCTTTGTTGGTCGTATCACTTCAATTTTGGGGCACGGCACGTGCAGTCAAAGGTGCCACCAGATAGGAGTGGCGTGTTTGTAAGTACTACTCTTATCAGTTTAATACTTGTTACGTCTCCTATCAGGGGGCGTGTATAAGGCCTGGATTTTTAGAACCAGGAGATGGAAAAAGATGCTTTGTTGGTCATATCACTAAAATTTTGGGGCACGGCATGTGTAGTCAAAGGTGCCACCAGATAGGAGTGGCGTGTTTGTAAGTACTACTCTTATCAGTTTAATACTTGTTACGTCTCCTATCAGGGGGCGTGTATAAGACCTGGATTTTTAGAACCAGGAGAGGGAAAAAGATGCTTTGTTGGTCGTATCACTTCAATTTTGGGGCACGGCACATGCAGTCAAAGGTGCCACCAGATAGGAGTGGCGTGTTTGTAAGTACTACTCTTATCAGTTTAATACTTGTTATGTCACCTATCAGGGGGCGTGTATAAGGCCTGGATTTTTAGAACCAGCAATGGAAAAAGATGCTTTGTTGGTCGTATCACTTCAATTTTGGGGCACGGCACGTGCAGTCAAAGGTGCCACCAGATAGGAGAAGCGTGTTTGTAAGTACTACTCTTATCAGTTTAATACTTGTTACGTCACCTATCAGGGGGCGTGTATAAGGCCTGGATTTTTAGAACCAGGAGATGGAAAAAGATGCTTTGTTGGTCGTATCACTTCAATTTTGGGGCACTTTGTGACATTAGCTTCTTACGCTCAAACATGTCCTTTACAGGCACCTGACTATTGGCAGATGAGCAGGAACTGCTCAAGGTGAGAGACGGAGTGGCGGATGGTTGAGAGGGGGCAAGGAGGACAGCAGTGGTTGATGTGGCTTATGATGCTGCACCAAGAGGAGGATGGCGGCTTTGAGTTTGTGTGCTGCTTGTACTCATGTGTTGGTCTGGAGTCACCCAAACATTAGGTCTCAACCTGTAGAGGATAAGGGAACAAGGCTACTCTAGACCTCATTCATCATTACAGGTTTTGACAGATCGGTACTATGCGTCCAAGCTACTGTGTCAACAGATATGAGTGGCACTGTGCACTTGCAGAAGTTGGTAGAGTAGACGCTGTAGGTCTGACACACACGCTTGCAGACAACTAACTGCTATACAATCTATTACAATAGATTTTTTTTTTTTTTTTTAAATGTACACTACTGTGACACCAGATATGAGTGGTGTGTTAAGTAGTACTACTTCTATCAGTTTAATCCCTGTTATGTGCCTTTTTTGGGGGGTTTGGTTGTTGAAGCCACAGTGCAGCACCAGAGGCCAGAAAAATTAGGCATGTACACATGCCTGAAAAATTAGGTATTGTTGATCTTGCAGCGAGCAGAGAAGAAGGTAGGCCTGATTCAACGCCCCATCCCTGCATATCCACACTCAGAGATTGAGGGGGCGACCCTTACAAGGCCACGGGCCGGAGATATAAAGGGGGGCAATCCCAAATAAGCACACAAGCGGGGACAAAGGTAGTGAAGGGGACATAGAGGCCCATGGACTGACGGTCGCCATCTTGGCAGGAAAAGGGCCCAGCAATTAAGCCAAACTGACCCAGCACAGGCAGCTACTTGAGTCAAACGCTGTACAATTACACCTTAATAAAGCTGAAACATGCAGCAGCAGGGATTCTTAACGGCCACACAGGGACAAGGAGGCTAACAGCCCCCACAGTCTCTGCACCACTCTTTTTAACAGATAACCCAAGGGCTTTTGCCCACAAAAAAAAAGCAGAATTTTATTGGAGGAATTATTAGTAGCTTTACCCCCCAAGAGAGGACATAATATATGGTATCTTTAGACTATCTGATCGCCAAACCTCCTTTAGCCCCAATGCTATCCAAGAAACATTTCAAAACTTCGATCAGACCATATATTCATCCCAATCCCGCTGCATCGGATCTGACATAGAGTCCTTCCTACTACAGCAATAAGTCCACAAAATACCTGTACCTCAATTGGACAGCTTGAACTTAGACATATCCCAAGAGGAAGTTAAATCTACAATCCAAGATCTTAAATTTGGCAAGTCCCCAGGGCCAGACGGTTTTACTCATCTGTACTATAAGAAATTTGAGCCCTTGCTTACCCCCGCACCTAACATCTTTGTTTAACGCTATACTAAATGGAGAACCTATGCCCCCTTAATTGAATCAGGCCGACCTCATAGTCTTTCCAAAAGAGGGTAGGGACCCGAATCTCAAACTGTATTACCCTGGAGGAGACCCTTCAGAAGCAACCGGCGGCAAAATAATCCGAGGAAAGGAGAGGTCGCCTACTGAAGCCTGCCCTAGGGTAACCCAAGGGCGATTGAGCTGGTTAGATATTGTAAATAATAAGCTACTGCTGGAGTGATGATAGATAATAGGACTTTGGTGTTAACTGCTGATATACTCTTTACTATTGTCTGTTTTACCTTGTCTTAGGTTTCTCTTAAAAATTGCAATCACAGTAAAAAAAAAGAAAATGTGTTAACCAAAAAAGTAAAAAAAAGAAGGCCTAGCCACCTAATTTTAACAAAATGCCTTCATTGTAAATATGTATTTTTGCACAACTGTTGTGTTATGCAAGACTTTTCAATATGCTTTCTTTTCCATTACATGCCGTACGCCTTCTGACATAAAAATTTAAATTCAAAAATTAGATATTGTTGCAGCCGCTGCTGTTGCAGCGGCCAGAAAAATTGACCTTTGTTCCCCAGGCAGAAAGTGCCATAAAACATTGCCTCTTCTTGAACCCTAGTTGGTGGCGGATAATTCATGCAAGTCATCCGGCATTCACAGATAACATACAGCAGCATGTGGACCATTTATAGCCGAAGGCAGCTCATCTCATCAGGCCTTTTTCAGTCGAATGTATCGCCCAGTGTCAGTCCCTTCGGGATCCATCCCTCATTCATCTTTATAAAGGTGAGGCAATCTAGACTTTTTTGCCCTAGGCTACTTCTCTTCTCTGTGACAAAACCTCCTGCGGCACTGAAGGTCCTTTCTGACAGGACACTTGAAGCGGGGCAGGCCAGAAGTTCAATTGCAAATTGGGATAGCTCAGGCCACAGGTCTAGCCTGTATACCCAGTAGTCAAGGGGTTCATCGCTCCTCAGAGTTTCAATATCTGCAGTTAAGGCGAGGTAGTCTGCTACCTGTCGGTCAAGTCGTTCTCTGAGGGTGGATCCCGAAGGGCTGATGCGATGCGCAGGACTGAAAAAGGTCTGCATGTCCTCCATCAACAACACGTCTTTTAAACGTCCTGTCCTTGCCGGCGTGGTCGTGGGAGGTGGATTACTTTCACCTCTTCCCCTGTTATATTGCCCTTTTGCTGTGACATCACCCTTATATGCTGTGTAAAGCATACTTGTTAATTTGTTTTGGACCTGCTGCATACTTTCTGACTTGCGGTAATTTGGTAACAAATCAGGCACTTTCTGCTTATACCGGGGGTCTAGTAGCGTGCACACCCAGTACAGGTCGTTCCCCTTCAGCCTTTTTATACGAGGGTCCTGCGTCAGGCACGACAGCATGAAAGACCCCATTTGCACAAGGTTGGATGCCGAGCTAGTCATGTCCCGTTCCTCGTCCTCAGTTATCTCGCTGAAGATATGTTCTTCCCCCCAGCCACGTACAACACCACGGGTACCAGATAGGTGACAACGAGCACCCTGGGATGCCTGTTGTGATTGGTCTTCCTCCTCCTCCTCAAAGCCACATTCCTCCTCTGACTCCTCTTCCTCACAATCCTCTTCCAGCGTTGCCGCAGGTCCAGCAAGCGATGCTGATAAGGCTGTTTCTGGTGGTGATGGTGAACACAACTTTTCCTCGTCACGCTCATCTACGACCTGATCCAGCACTCTTCGTAGGGCACGCTCCAGGAATAAAACAAATGGTATGATGTCGCTGATGGTGCCTTCGGTGTGACTGACAAGGTTTGTCACCTCCTCAAAAGGACGCATGAGCCTACAGGCATTGCGCATTAGCGTCCAGTAACGTGGCAAAAAAATCCCCAGCTCCGCAGAGGCTGTCCTAGCACCCCGGTCATACAAATACTCGTTAATGGCTTTTTCTTGTTGGAGCAGGCGGTCGAACATTAGGAGTGTTGAATTCCAACGTGTGGGGCTGTCACAAATCAAGCGCCTCACTGGCATGTTGTTTTGCCACTGGATAACTGAAAAGTGCGCCATGGCCGTGTAGGAACGCCTGAAATGGCCACACACCTTTCTGACCTGCTTCAGGACGTCCTGTAAGCCTGGATACTTTTGGACAAAGCATTGTACGATCAGATTACACACATGTGCCATGCACGGCACATGCGTCAACTTGCCCAAATTCAATGCCGCCAACAAATTTCTTCCGTTGTCACAAACCACTTTGCCAATCTCTAGTTAGTGCGGAGTCAGCCATTGATCCACCTGTGTGTTCAGGGCGGACAGGAGTGCTTGCCCGGTGTAACTCTCTGCTTTGAGGCAAGTCAACCCCAAGACGGCATGACACTGCCGTATCCGGTATGTGGAATAGTATCTGGGGAGCTGGGGGGTGCCGTTGATGTGGAGCAAGACACAGCAGCAGCAGAAGAGGACTCAGCTGAGGAGGTTATGGAAGAGGATGGAGTAGGAGGAGTAGAGGAGGTGGCAGCAGGCCTGCCTGCAAGTCGTGGCGGTGTCACCAACTCCTCTGCAGAGCCACGCATTCCATGCTTGGCAGGCGTCAGCAGGTTTGCCCAATGCGCAGTGTAGGTTATATACCTGCCCTGACCATGCTTTGCAGACCAGGTATCAGTGGTCAGATGGACCCTTGCCCCAACACTGTGTGCCAGAGATGCCATTACTTCCTTTTGCACAATTGAGTACAGGTTGGGAATTGCCTTTTGGGCAAAGAAATTTTGGTCGGGTACCTTCCACTGCGGTATCCCAATCGCTAAAAACTTTTTGAACGCCTCAGACTCCACCAGCTTGTATGGTAAAAGCTGGCGGGCCAAGAGTTCAGACAAGCCAGCTGTCAGACGCCGGGCAAGGGGATGACTTTTTGGCATTGGCTTCTTATGCTCAATCATGCCCTTGACAGACACCTGACTGTGGGGAGATGAGCAGGAACAGCAAGAGGCAAGAGACGGAGTGGTGGAGAGTTGAGAGGGGGCAAGGAGGACAGCAGTGGTTGATGTGGATGAAGATGCTGGACCAGGAGGAGGATGGCGGCTTTGAGTTTGTGTGCTGCTTGTACTCATGTGTTGATCCCGTTGGCATTTGTGATGTGACATCATGTGCCTTCGCAAAGCAGTTGTACCTAGGTGGGTGTTGGACTTCCCACGACTCAGTTTCTTTTGGCACAGGTTGCAAATGGCATCGCTGTTGTCAGAGGCAGACACACAAAAAAAATGCCACACTGCTGAGCTCGGCGGTGACGGCATTCTGGTGGTGGCAACAGCATGCGTTGATTGGCGTGCTGTCTGGCTGACCCCGGGTGCTGATGCATGCTGTCTGACTGTGCCACTAGCTCGTTGCGATGACCTCCCTCTACTTCCAACTCGTCTCCTCCTCCTCTCTGTCTCCCCATCTGAACTTTCCCCCTGTTCTTCTTCTCTTATAGCGGGCACCCACGTGACATCCACGGACGCATCATCATCATCATCAGCCACCTCACTTGTATCTGACAACTGAACAAAGGAAGCAGCAGCGGGTACATCATCATCATCACATTGTACGTACATGTGTGTACTGCTGCCTGCCTGAGACATATCTCTGTTATCTACATCCTCTGACAATAATGGTTGCGCATCACTCATTTCTTCAAACTGATGTCTAAATAACTCTTCTGACTGATCAATTGAATCGGCTGTGGTACTAGTGTTGGTGGTGGTGGCAGGCGGGTGAGTGGTAACTTGAGAGGTGCCCGAAGCTAAGCTGGAGGAGGATGGTGCGTCAATGTTCCAAGCGGAAGCTGTAGAAGATTGTGTGTCCTGTGTTAGCCAGTCAACTACGTCCTCTGAACTTTTCAAGTTCAGGGTAACTGGCCTCTGAACAGTGGGCATTATTGTAGGGCCAAAGGGAATCACAGCACCACGACCACAACGGCATCTGCGGGGTGTCCTGCCTCTGCCTGTCATTTTTTTTTAAATGTGGACTGTTGGTACCCCAACTAGATTGGATTGGTTGAACTTGGCACAGTACTTGTAAGCAGGACACACACTATGGGTAGCGGTCAAGCAAATGAACTTTGATTTACGGTTATGCAAATGCACTTAGATTTAAGAAAATAAAAGTTTGTTTTTTTTAAATGTGGACTGTTGGTACCCCAACTAGACTGGATTGGTTGAACTTGGCACAGTACTTGTAAGCAGGACACACACTATGGGTAGCGGTCAAGCAAATGAACTTTGATTGACGGTCAGTCAAATGCACTTAGATTTAAGAAAATAAAAGTTTGGGTTTTTTAAATGTGGACTGTTGGTACCCCAACTAGACTGGATTGGTTGAACTTGGCACAGTATTGTAAGCAAGACACACACTATGGGTAGCGGTCAAGCAAATGAACTTTGATTGACGGTCAGGCAAATGCACTTAGATTTAAGAAAATAAAAGTTTGGGTTTTTTAAATGTGGACTGTTGGTACCCCAAATAGATTGGATTGGTTGAACTTGGCACAGTACTTGTAAGCAAGACACACACTATGGGTAGTGGTCAAGCAAATGAACTTTGATTGACGGTCAGGCAAATGCACTTAGATTTAAGAAAATAAAAGTTTGGGTTTTTTAAATGTGGACTGTTGGTACCCCAACTAGATTGGATTGGTTGAACTTGGCACAGTACTTGTAAGCAAGACACACACTATGGGTAGCGGTCAAGCAAATGAACTTTGATTGACGGTCAGGCAAATGCACTTAGATTTAAGAAAATAAAAGTTTGGGTTTTTTAAAAGTAGACAACTAGTAAACAATATTATATTGTATGCGTTGTGCATACACAGTATAAGCTGTGAGCCTGACACACACACTTGCAAGCAGGGGCTAGCAGGGAGACAGGCAAATGAAATTAGATTACACAGAAAAAAAAACAAAGAAAAAAAAATTATGTTATAGCTCTAAAAAGGGCTTTTTGGGGTGCTGTGTTTACAGCAGAGATCTGATGAGTCCTTCAGCACTGCACTGGACACTGAATAAACTTGCCTAGCTATTGATTTTCCTCACTCTACCTCCTCTCTGTAAGACTGCAAGTTAGTAATGATTCTAAAATGGCTGCTGTCCATGAGGTAGATGGCTCTGGAAGGGAGTGTATGCTGCTGATTGGCTGGAATGTGTCTGCTGACTGTGACATGCAGGGTCAATGTTTGCTCAATGATAAAGTATTGGGGGCGGGTTGAATCTCGCATATGTTCGATGTTCTCCGCGAACGTGAACATGCTATGTTCGCCGGGAACAATCCGCCAGGGAACTATTTGCGACATCTCTAATCAGGAAGGCTTTGTAAGGCAATTATCTCAAAAACTCCCCACTCTGTTCACTGACTGATCTCATCAACCAAGTAAGTTTGCACAGGCAGTGATACTGGAGTGGGTTGCCAGTTTCTTTTCCTGAACTGACTCAGATTAGAACCCAGGTCAATAACTGTAGAAGTACAGAGCTCTAACCCACTGCAGCACCAGCAACATCCCAATTCTTAAATATATACTAGCGACTTGCCCATAAAAAAATAACGGTTAATAAAATGAGGCTTTTAGTCCTCTGAGTACCTTTGTTGCTCATTGCAAACATAAACCTTGCTAAATTAACCCCCCTCTACACTAACCTATTAACACCTACACTACCTACCTACACTACCTACCTGCTAATAAACCCCACCGCACTGATTACAGAAAATAATGAAAACTAAGTCACAAAAAATAATAAAAGCTAAGTCACATAAAATAAAAAAGCCTAATTCACTGAAAATAAAAAAGCTACATTACAGAAAATAATAGTATGTACAGTAGAAAAAATGAAGAAATCTACATTACAGAAAATAAAAAAAACTAACTTACAAAAGATAAAAAAGGTGCATTACAGAAAATAAAAAAAACTGCATTACAACCCCCCCCCACACACACACACACACTATAGAAAATAAAAACAAAATGACACACCTGAAAAGGAAATACATACACAATACATACAGTACATTACAATAAAGTGCAAATGAAATAAAATACAATATCCCCCTATGTAAAATATATTGAATATGCTATCTCAAATACACACATACCCCACTATCTAAAATACATTACATCCTATCTAAAGTATACACATACAGCAATATGTAAAATAAATCACATCCTATCTAAACTATACACATACTACACTATCGAAAACATGAAATACTATAAATCCCCTTATATAATATACAATAAATCCTATCTCCATATACAAACCCTAATTCTAAGCTAAAATTAAATCAATAAGAACACTTACCATTGCAGATGTCCCTTCAGATCACCAACCTAGGGGAAAAAAAACAAAAAACAAATTAGTTCAACACATTTACATACAATAAATAAACATTGTAAATATTGTAAATATTCTACTCACCTTTCCAGCATGTCCTCCCGGGCCTTCTTATTTTCTTCTCCGGCGCAGCCCCTGTTAAAAAAAAACATTACATTAATACAATATACAAACACAGACAAAATAAAGTAACATAAAAATAATATACATTGAAATTACCTCCCCGCGATGTCCCCGGCCTCCTCCTCTTCTGCCTCGGCTGGGCCCTGGAAGAATCTGCCCGAAAACCTAACGGAGGTCCGCACTTGCAGACCTCTCCGACGCTAGTGAGCCTCCCAGAGACTTTTTCTGAAGAAAACTGGCAATTGTGCCTTCTGATTGGCTAAAAATGCTGTCAATCAAATTTCAGCCAATCAGAAGGTGTCAAGGTGTAAGCCAATCAGAAAGGGATACACCCTCATATCCTATTATGATTGGCTAATGCACCTGTCACTATTTTTAAAATCGATCAAAAGGCTTTATTACCTTAATCCAATCACAATGGGATACACCCCCACAAAGTGATTGTCTGAAGGCATCTACACCTTCTGATAGGCTGTTGTCACTGTCAATCAGATTACAGCCAATAAGAAGACGCAGATTTATTCAGCCAATCACACAGTGGGGGTGTATCCCATTGTGATTGGGTGAAGGGAAAAGCGCCTTCTGATTGGCTGTTGTGACTGTCAATTAGACTGCAGCCAATGAGAATGCTCTGATGCCTTCAGCCAATCACCTTATGGGGTTGTATCTCATTGTGGTTGGCTGAAGGCAACAAAGGCTTCGGATGGGTTTAAAAAAGCTTTACCGGTGCATTAGCCAATCAGGATATGGGGGTGTATCCCTTTCTGATTTGCTTGCACCTTGGCACCTTCGGATTGGCTTAAATGTGATTGACAGCATTTTCAGCCAATCAGAATGCGCCGTTGCCATTTTTTGCCGGAAAAGTCTGTGGAAGGCTCATTAGCGTTGGGGACCTCTGCGCGAGTGCGGACCTCTGTTATCTATTTATTTTATTTTTATCGCGGCGGATTCTTCCAGGGCACAGCCGGGGCAGAAGAGAAGGAGGCTAGGGACATCGCGGGGAGGTAAGTTCAATGTATATTATTTTTATGTTACTTTATTTTGAGTGTGTTTGTATATTGTAATAATGTAATGTTTTTTTTAACACGGGCCACGCAGGAGAAGAAATTAAGAAGGATGGGGAGGACATGCTGGAAAGGTGAGTAGAATATTTATAATATTTAGAATGTTTATTTATTGTATGTAAATGTGATGTACTAAAAACATTTTTTCCATAGGTTGGTTATCTGAAGGAACATCTGCAAAGGTAAGTGTTCTTAACTATTTTAGTTTAGTTTAATTAGGGTTTGTATATGTAGATAAGATTTATTGTATATTAAATAGGGGGGGATGTATTTTAGATAGATAGTGTGGTATGTATGTATGTTAGATAGTATTTAATGTATTTTAGATAGTGTAGTATGTGTATAATTTTGATAGGATGTAATGTATTTTAGATAGTATATTTTAGATAGGGGGTATTGTATTTTATTTTATTTGTGCTGTATTGAAATGTACGGTATGTATTGTGTATGTCTTTCCTTTTCAGGTGTGTATTTATTTGTTATTTTCTGTAGTGGGGGGTGTTGTAATGTATTTTTTTTATTTTATTTTTTTTATTTTTTGTGACTTAGGTTTTTTTATTTTGTGTAATGTATTTTTTTATGTTTTGTGACTTAGGTTGTTTTATTTTGTGTAATGTAGACTTGTTTTTTTCTGTGATTCAGGATTTTTTTTGTGAGTTAGCTTTTATTACTTTTTGTAATTACTGGGGTGGGGGGTTTATTAGGGGGTAGGTAGTGTAGGTAGGTAGTGTAGGTGTTCATAGGTTTGTGTAGAGAGGGGTTATTTTAGATATAATGGCTTATTGGGGGTTATAGTACAGTGTAGTGTTTGTAGTTAGTGTGATGAGGGTCCTTGAGGGCAGTCATGGTAATTATGTGGTTAATGCTAGGGTTGAAACTGCCCCATAAGGGTCTTTCTATACCATTATGGGACAATGGGGTTAAATAGCAGGTTATGGGGGGGTGTAATGACCCCCATGAGTGACAGGGTTAATTAATGGATTATGGGGGTGTGTATTGATCCCCATGAATGACAGCATTAATTTAGAGCGTATGGGGGTCTGTTTTGACCCCCATAAATGAAAGGGTTTATGAAGGGCTTATGTGGATCTGTTTTGACTCCCATGAGTGGCAGGGTTAATTAAGGGGTTATGGGGGTCTTTATTGACCGCCAGAGTGAGAGGGTTAATTATTGGCTTATGGGGTCTGTATTGACCCCCATGAGTGACAGGGTTAATTAAGGGCTTATGGGGGTCTGTATTGACCTCCATGAGTAAAAGGGTTAATTTAGGCTTATGAGGGTTTGTATTATCCCCCATGAGTGACAGGGTTAATTAAGGGGCTATGGGGGTCTTCATTGACCCCCATGAGTGAGAGGGTTAATAAAGGGGTTATGGTGTTCTGTATTGACCCACATGAGTGACAGGGTTAATTAAGGGGTTATGGGGGTCTTCATTGACCCCCATGAGTAACAGGGTTAATTAAGGGATTATGGGGGTCTGTATTGACCCCCATGAGTGACAGAGTTAATTAAGGTGTGATGAGGGTCTGTATTGACCCCATAAGTGACAGGGTTAATTAAGGGATTTATGGGGGTCTGTATTGACCCCCATGAGTGACAGGGTTAATTAAGGTGTGATGAGGGTCTGTATTGACCCCTGGACTGACAGGGTTAATGAAGGGCTTATCCGGGTCTGTATTGTCACCCATGATTGACAGGGTTAATTAAGGGGTTGTGGGGGTCTTTATTGAACACCATGAGTAAGATGGTTAATTATTGGCTTATGGGGTCTGTATTGACCCCCATGAGTGACAGGGTTAATTAAGGGCTTATGGGGGTCTGTATTGACCTCCATGAGTGACAGGATAAATTACGGGGTTATGGGGTTCTGTATTGACCCACATGAGTGACAGGGTTAATTAATGGATTATGGGGGTCTTCGTTGACCCCCATAAGTGACAGGGTTAATTAAGGGGTTATGGGGGTCTGTATTAACCTCCATGAGTGACTAGGTTAATTAAGGCTTATGGGGGTCTGTATTGACGCCCATGAGTGACATGGTTAGTTAAGGGGTTATGGGGGTATTCATTGACCACCATGAGTGAAAGGGTTAATTAAGTGCTTATGGGGGTCTGAATTGACCCCATGAGTGAAAGGGTTAATTAAGGGATGTATTGGGGGTCTGTATTGACCTACCATGAGTGACAGGGTTAATTAAGGTGTGATGAGGGTCTGTATTGATTCCATGACTGACAGGGTTAATGAAGGGCTTATGCGGGTCTGTATTGACCCCCATGAGTTGCAGGGTTAATTAAGGGGTTATGGGAGTCTTTACTGACCGCCATGAGTGAGAGGGTTAATTATTGGCTTATGGGGTCTGTATTCACCCACATGAGTGACAGGGTTAATTAACGGCTTATGGGGGTCTGAATTGAACTCCATGAGTGACAGGGTTAATTTAGGCTTATGGGGGGTTGTATTGACCCCATGAGTGACAGGGTTAATTAAGGGGTTATGGGGGTCTTAATTGACCCCCATGAGTGAGAGGGTTAATTAAGGGGTTATGGGGTTCTGTATTCACCCCCATGAGTGACAGAGTTAAATAAGGGATTACGACAGGTCTGTATTGACCTCCATGAGTGACAGGGTTAATGAAGAGCTTTTGGGAGTCTGTATTGACCCCCATGAGTGACAGGCTTAATTAAGGGATTATGGGGGTCTGTATTGACCTCCATGAGTGACAGGGTTAATTTAGGTTTATTGGGGTTTGTATTAACCCCCATGAGTGACAGGGTTAATTAAGGAATTATGGGGGTTTTCATTGACCCCCATGAGTGAGAGGGTTAATTAAGGGGTTATGGGGTTCTGTATTGACCCACATGAGTGACAGGGTTAATTAAGGGTTTATGGGGGTTTGTATTGACCCCCATGAGTGACAGGGTTGAATAAGGGGCTATGGGAGTCTTCACTGACCCCCATGAGTGAGAGGGTTAATTAAGGGGTTATGGTGTTCTGGATTGACCCACATGATTGACAGGGTTAATTAAGGGATTATGGGGGTCTTCATTGACCCCCATAAGTGACAGGGTTAATTAAGGGATTTATGTGGGTCTGTATTGACCTCCATGAGTGTCAGGGTTAATTAAGGGGTTATGAGGGTCTTTACTGACCGCCATGAGTGAGAGGGTTAATTATTATTGGCTTATGGGGTCTGTATTGACCCCCATGAGTGACAGGGTTAATTAAGGGCTTATGGGGGTCTGAATTGACCTCCATGAGTGACAGGGTTAATTAAGGGGTTATGGGGTTCTTCATTGACCCCCATGAGTGAGAGGGTAAATTAAGGGGATATGGGGTTCTGGATTCACCCCCATGAGTGACAAGTTTAAATAAGAGATTATGAAAGGTCTGTATTGACCCCCATGAGTGACAGGGTTAATGAAGGACTTATGGGAGTCTGTATTGACCCCCATGATAGCATGCGATAGGGGACCCCCACTGCGAAGGTTAATGTGGGGTTAATGTTAGGTGCCGGTAGGGTTAGTTACAATACCCCCGCTAATCGGCCTAAGTTTTTGTGTGCCGCGGGCCCTTTAAGGAGCCGTAAGAGGGAATTAGAGGTTTTAAGTGCAAGGCGGGAAACTCGTACGTGTTTAGCAGTGTATTTCTGGGTCCTGGGTCGTGGAGCCTTGCTTTCATTTTTTTTCGGCTGGCATTTTTTTTCTCCCTTAGCCGATTTTCGAGTGGCGAAACAGCGCAAATTGGGTTAACTTGGCGTTCAACTTTACTTCTAGAGGTCCTGGCTGTCCCCCTGTGCTGTCGGTGAGTGTTTTTTTTATTATTATTGTGTGTGTTTTCGTGGTTTTGTGTTTGCGCGGTTACGTGTGTTTTATGACGTTGTGTATTTTTGTTTTCTAAGTCCTCCGGTCGTAATTTTGTTTCACAGGGTATTTTTTTTTTTATAAGTGCCGCGGGTCGTAACTGTATGTGGCAGGCAGCAGGCAATGAGGGAGAGGAGAAGGGGAAGAGAGACACAGGGGAAGAGAGACACAGGGGAAGAGACACATAGGGGAAGGAGAGGAGAAGAGAGACACAGGGTAAGGACAGGAGGAGGGGAGGAGGTCCTGCGGGGTCATAGGGATGAGCGCCTACAGTTGCAGCAGGCTTTCTACGCGAGCCTGCAAGCGTTAGCAACAACCCGTATTGCTCACAACTATATATGTGACTAGCGACTTGCCCGTCAAAAAATGACGGTCAATAAAAGAAAGTGTTAAAATGATGTTTGCCTCGAATATATAGACCCATCTAACATAGTCATGAACGCATGTTATAACACTATAAGTGCCATGAGGGTCATCCAGGACCCTCATGACCCAAAGTGTAAGCACTACACCATTTTAACCCGGTCACTTATGTGGGGTCTATCCAGACCCTCATAAGCCTCTATTTAACCCCATCAGTCCCATAAGGGTATATTATGACCATTATGGGCCTGTTACAACACTACATTAACCACATAAGTGCCATGACGGTCCTCAAGGACCATCATGACACTAAGTATAAACACTACACTGCACTATACCCCCCCAAATAAAACATTAAATATCAACTAAACACCCTCTACACTAATCTATTAACATCTACACTACCTACCTACCCCCTAATAACTCCCTCCCCACCACTGTGATTACAGAAATCAAAATAACTAAAGTCATCAAAAATCAAAAATGTACACTACAGAACCTAAGTCACAAAAATTAAAAAAAGGAACATTACAGAAAATAAAAGAATACATTACAACCCCCCCCCACTACAAAAAAAAAATTACACACCTGAAAAGGAAAATACATATAATACATACAATACAATACAATACAAAAGAAGAGGAGGAGAAGGAGGCCGGAGACACCGCGGGGAGGTAAGTACAATGTAGATTATGTTTATTTTATTTTGTTTTTATGTTTATGTATGTGTATTAATATTATGTTTTTCTTAACAGGTGCCGTGCCGGAGAATAAGGACGGGACATGCCGGAAAGGTGAGTATAATATTTAGAATGTTTAGAATGTTTATTTATTTACTGTAAACGTGTTGCACTAATTTTTTTTTTTTCCTAGGTGGCTGATCTGAATGGACATCTGCAAAGGTAAGTGGTCTTAATTATTTTATTTTAGCTTAGAATTAGATTATTTTATATATAGATAGCATTTATTGTATGTTAGCTAGGGGTATGTGTTTTATATAGATAGCATAGCATGTATTGTATATTAGATTATGGTATTTATTTAGATAGATTGTGTGATGTATATTATATAGATAGGATGTATATTAGATTATGGTATTTATTTAGATAGATTGAGGTATGTATATTAGATAGATAGAATGCATTGTATATTAGAAAGAGGCGTATTGTATTGTATTGTATTTAATTGCATTGAATTTAATTGCATTGTATTTAATAGTATTGCATTGTAATATATTGTATGTATTGTATTGTATGTATTATATCTATTTCCTTTTCAGGTGTGTAATTTTTTTTTCTGTAGTGGGGGGGGTGGTTGTAGTGTTTTTTCTTTTATTTTCTGTAATGATCCTTTTTTAAATTTTTGGTGACAGGTTTTTTTTTATTTTCTGTAATGTAGATTTTTTATTTTTTGGGACTTAGGATTTTTATTTTATGTAATGTAGATTTTTTTATTTTTTGTGACTTTAGGCTTTTATATTTTCTGTAATTAGAGTGGTTGGGGTTATTAGGGGGTAGGTAGGTACTGTAGGTGTTAATAGGACAGTGTAGAGGCTGTTTAATTGATATTTAATGCTTTATTGGGGGGTATAGTGCAGTGTAGTATTTATACCTAGTGTCATGATGGTCCTTAAGGTTAATGTTGGGTTGTAACAGGCCCATAATGGTCTTAATATACCCTTATGGGACTGATGGAGTTAAATATAGGCTTATGAGGGTCTGTATAGACACCCATGAGAGACAGGGTTAATTAGCGGTTTATGGGGTCTGTATTGACCCCCATGAGTGAGGGGGTTAATTAAGGGCTTATGGGGGGCTGTATTGACCCTCCTGAGTGACAGGGTTAATTAAGTGCTTATGGGGCTCTGTATTGACCCCCATTAGTGACAGGGTTAATGAAGGGCTTATAGTGGTCTATATTGACCCCATGAGTGACAGGGTTAATTAGGGGTTTTATGGGGGTCTGTATTGACACCCATGAGTGAGGGGGTTAATTAAGTGCTTATGGGGGTCTCTATTGACCCCCATGATTGAGAGGGTTAATGAAGGGCTAATGGTGGTCTATATTGACCCCAATGAGTGACAGGGTTAATGAAGGGCTTATGGGGGTCTGTATTGACCCTCATGAGTGACAGGGTTAATGAATGGCTTATGGGGGTCTATATTGACCCCCATGAGTGACAGGGTTAAAGAAGTCCTTATGGGGGCCTGTATTGACGCCCATTAGTGACAGGGATAATGAAGGGCTTATGGGGGTCTATATTGACCCTCCTGAGTGAGGGGGTTAATGAAGTGTTAATGGGGGTCTGTATTGACCCCCATGAGTGACACAGTTAATGAAGTGCTTATGGGGGTCTGTATTGACCTCCATGAGTGACAGGGTTAATGAAGGGCTTATGGGGATCAGTATTGACCCCCATGAATAACAGGGTTAATGAATGGCTTATGGGGGTCTATAATGACCCCCCTGAGTGAGGTGGTAATGAAGTACTTATGGGGGTCTGTATTGACCCGCATGAGTGACACAGTTAATGAAGTGCTTATGGGGGCCTGTATTGACCCCCATGAGTGACAGGGTTAATGAAGGGCTTATGGGGGTGTATTGACACCCATGAGTGACAGGGTTAATGAAGGGCTTATGGGGTCTGTATTGACCCCCATGAGTGACAGGGTTAAAGAAGTGCTTATGGGGGCCTGTATTGACCCCCGTGAGTGACAGAGTTAATGAAGGGCTTATGGGGGTCTGTATTAACCCCCATGAGTGACAGGGTTAATGAAGTGCTTATGGGGGTCTATATTGACCCCATGAGTGACAGGGATAATTAGGTTTTGTGGGGGTCTGTATTGACCCCCATGAGTGACAGGGTTACTGAAGGACTTATGGGGGTCTATATTGACCCCCATGAGTGACAGGGTGATAGTGTATTTTTGATTTGTTTTTCCTTTAAGGACCCGTAACGTGGGAATTTTGAATTTTCATTGCAGCGCGGTTCCCCGATCGCATGCGATCGGGATCCCCTCTTCGATGGTTATTGTGGGGTTAATGCAGGTCTCCGAGCTTATCTCGGATCCCGTGGGGTTAATGCGGGTTTCCGAGCTTATCTCAGATCCCTTCTTGGGTAAGTTGTAGGTGGCTGGGCAGTGCTGGGTCTTTGAGCCTCGTTTTTGTTTTTTTCGGCGGCCATTTTTTCTCTTGCTTAGGGGATTTTCGTGTGTCTGAACTCGGGAATTTGGACTTAAATGGAGGTGTAACTTCACTTTCAGAGGTCCTGGGTGCCCCCCCCCCTTGCTATGGGTAAGCTTTTTATGTATTTTTTGTGAGTATTTGGTGTGCGTTATGGTCGCATTTTTCCTGCGTGTGGGTGTTTCTGTTAAGGTTGGTTCCAAGGTCGCGTGTGTGTGTGGCTGGGCAGTCCTGGGCTTTGAGCCTCGGTTTTTCCTGTTGCCATTTTTTCTCTCGCTTAGGGGATTTTCGTGTGTCTGAACTCGGGAATTTGGACTTAATTGGTGGTGTAACTTCACTTTCAGAGGTCCTGGGTGCCCCCCCCCCCCCCCCTTGCTATGGGTAAGCTTTTTATGTATTTTTTGTGAGTATTTGGTGTGTTTTGACTGTTTTCAGGTGCGCGCGGTTCTGGTCGTATATTTTTTTAACCGCGTGTGAGGCGCCTTTGAGCCTCCACCTCCGCAAATGCGGCCCCTCGCGATTTGCAGACAAACACAGCCGATGTTGGAGCCTCCACCTTCCGCAAATGCTGTATGGTGGAGGCGTCTCTTGTACACTAAATGGTATTCCTATAGACACAGGGGAGGGAGGGAGAGTAACAGAGCGGGGGGGAGACACAGGGGAGGGAGAGGAGGGGGAGAGACACAGGGGGGCACAGGGGAGGGAGATGGGGAAAGGAAACACAAGGAGGGAGGGGGGAGAGACACAGGGGAGAAAGAGCAGTGGGAGAGACACAGAGAAGGGGGGAAGAGACACAAAGGGGGGAGAGTGGGAAGAGATACAGAGGTGGGGGAGAGAGGGGAAAGATACAGAGGAGGGGGGAGAGGGGGAAGAGACACAGAGGAGGAGGAGAAGGGGAAGAGATATAGAGAAGGGGAGAGGGGGAAGAGACACAGAGGAGGGGGAGAGGGGGGGAAGAGACACAGAGGAGTGGGGGAGAAACACAGAGGAGGGGGGAAAGAGACACAGAGGGGGGAGAGACACAGAGGAGGGTGTTCATCGTAAGGACAGTAAAGTAGGGAAGGGGGGTAGAGGGGGGAGAGGCACGCAATGGTCCCATTTGGTGTAATGTGGCTTTTTAAGGTCTGGTTGGGGCCTATGTTTAGCAGTGTATTTCTGGGTCCTGGGTCGTGGAGCCTTGCTTTCATTTTTTTTCGGCTGGCATTTTTTTACTCCCTTAGCCGATTTTTGAGTGGCGAAACAGCGCAAATTGGGTTAACTTGGCGTTCAACTTCACTTCTAGAGGTCCTGGCTGTCCCCCTGTGCTGTCGGTGAGTGTTTTTTTTATTATTATTGTGTGTGTTTTCGTGGTTTTGTGTTTGCGCGGTTACGTGTGTTTTATGATGTTGTGTATTTTTGTTTTCTAAGTCCTCCGGTCGTAATTTTGTTTCACAGGGTATTTTTTTTTTTATAAGTGCCGCGGGTCGTAATTGTATGTGGCAGGCAGCAGGCAATGAGGGAGAGGAGAAGGGGAAGAGAGACACAGGGGAAGAGAGACATAGGGAAAGGACAGGAGGAGGGGAAGAGACACATAGGGGAAGGAGAGGAAAAGAGAGACACAGGGTAAGGACAGGAGGAGGGGAGGAGGTCCTGCGGGGTCATAGGGATGAGCGCCTACAGTTGCAGCAGGCTTTCTACGCGAGCCTGCAAGCGTTAGCAACAACCCGTATTGCTCACCACTATATATGTGACTAGCGACTTGCCCGTCAAAAAATGACGGTCAATAAAAGAAAGTGTTAAAATGATGTTTGCCACACAGTGTGAGTGTACTGTGTGCCTCAAATATATAGACCCATCTAACACAGTAATGAACGCATGTTATAACACTATAAGTGCCATGAGGGTCATCCAGGACACTCATGACCCAAAGTGTAAGCACTACACCATTTTAACCCGGTCACTTATGTGGGGTCTATCCAGACCCTCATAAGCCTCTATTTAACCCCATCAGTCCCATAAGGGTATATTATGACCATTATGGGCCTGTTACAACACTACATTAACCACATAAGTGCCATGACGGTCCTCAAGGACCATCATGACACTAAGTATAAACACTACACTGCACTATACCCCCCCAAATAAAACATTAAATATCAACTAAACACCCTCTACACTAATCTATTAACATCTACACTACCTACCTACCCCCTAATAACTCCCTCCCCACCACTGTAATTACAGAAATCAAAATAACTAAAGTCATCAAAAATCAAAAATGTACACTACAGAACCTAAGTCACAAAAATTAAAAAAAGGAACATTACAGAAAATAAAAGAATACATTACAACCCCCACCACACACACACACACACACACTACAAAAAAAAAAAATTACACACCTGAAAAGGAAAATACATATAATACATACAATACAATACAATACAAAAGAAGAGGAGGAGAAGGAGGCCGGAGCCATCGCGGGGAGGTAAGTACAATGTAGATTATGTTTATTTTATTTTGTTTTTATGTTTATGTATGTGTATTAATATTATGTTTTTCTTAACAGGTGCCGCGCCGGAGAATAAGGACGGGACATGCCGGAAAGGTGAGTATAATATTTAGAATGTTTAGAATGTTTATTTATTTACTGTAAACGTGTTGCACTAATTTTTTTTTTTTCCTAGGTGGCTGATCTGAATGGACATCTGCAAAGGTAAGTGGTCTTAATTATTTTATTTTAGCTTAGAATTAGATTATTTTATATATAGATAGCATTTATTGTATGTTAGCTAGGGGTATGTGTTTTTTATAGATAGCATAGCATGTATTGTATATTTGATTATGGTATTTATTTAGATAGATTGTGTGATGTATATTATATAGATAGGATGTATATTAGATTATGGTATTTATTTAGATAGATTGAGGTATGTATATTAGATAGATAGAATGCATTGTATATTAGATAGAGGCGTATTGTATTGCATTGTATTTAATTGCGTTGAAATTAATTGCATTGTATTTAATAGTATTGCATTGTAATATATTGTATGTATTGTATTGTATGTATTATATCTATTTCCTTTTCAGGTGTGTAATTGTTTTTTCTGTAGTGGGGGGGGGGGTGGTTGTAGTGTTTTTTCTTTTATTTTCTGTAATGTTCCTTTTTAAAATTTTTGGTGACTTAGGTTTTTTTTTATTTTCTGTAATGTAGATTTTTTATTTTTTGGGACTTAGGTTTTTTATTTTATGTAATGTAGATTTTTTTATTTTTTGTGACTTTAGGCTTTTATATTTTCTGTAATTAGAGTGGTTGGGGTTATTAGGGGGTAGGTAGGTACTGTAGGTGTTAATAGGACAGTGTAGAGGCTGTTTAATTGATATTTAATGCTTTATTGGGGGGGTATAGTGCAGTGTAGTATTTATACCTAGTGTCATGATGGTCCTTAAGGACCGTCATGGCACTTATGTGGTTAATGTTGGGTTGTAACAGGCCCATAATGGTCTTAATATACCCTTATGGGACTGATGGAGTTAAATATAGGCTTATGAGGGTCTGTATGGACACCCATGAGTGACAGGGTTAATTAGCGGTTTATGGGGTCTGTATTGACCGCCATGAGTGAGGGGGTTAATTAAGTGCTTATGGGGGGCTGTATTGACCCTCCTGAGTGATGGTGTTAATTAAGGGCTTATGGGGCTCTGTATTGACCCCCATGAGTGACTGGGTTAATGAAGGGCTTTTGGTGGTCTATATTGACCCCATGAGTGACAGGGTTAATTAGGGGTTTTATGGGGGTCTGTATTGACACCCATGAGTGAGGGGGTTAATTAAGTGCTTATGGGGGTCTCTATTGACCCCCATGATTGAGAGGGTTAATGAAGGGCTAATGGTGGTCTATATTGACCCCAATGAGTGACAGGGTTAATGAAGGGCTTATGGGGGTCTGTATTGACCCTCATGAGTGACAGGGTTAATGAATGGCTTATGGGGGTCTATATTGACCCCCATGAGTGACAGGGTTAAAGAAGTCCTTATGGGGGCCTGTATTGACGCCCATTAGTGACAGGGATAATGAAGGGCTTATGGGGGTTTATATTGACCCTCCTGAGTGAGGGGGTTAATAAAGTGTTAATGGGGGTTTGTATTGACCCCCATGAGTGACACAGTTAATGAAGTGCTTATGGGGGTCTGTATTGACCTCCATGAGTGACAGGGTTAATGAAGGGCTTATGGGGATCAGTATTGACCCCCATGTATAACAGGGTTAATGAATGGCTTATGGGGGTCTATAATGACCCCACAGAGTGAGGTGGTAATGAAGTACTTATGGGGGTCTGTATTGACCCGCATGAGTGACACAGTTAATGAAGTGCTTATGGGGGTCAGTATTGACCCCCATGAGTGACAGGGTTAATGAATGGCTTATGTGGGTTTATAATGACCCCCCTGATTGAGGTGGTAATGAAGTACTTATGGGGGTCTGTATTGACCCGCATGAGTGACACAGTTAATGAAGTGCTTATGGGGGCCTGTATTGACCCCCATGAGTGACAGGGTTAATGAAGGGCTTATGGGGGTGTATTGACACCCATGAGTGACAGTGTTAATGAAGGGCTTATGGGGGTCTGTATTGACCCCCATGAGTGACAGGGTTAAAGAAGTGCTTATGGGGGCCTGTATTTACCCCCGTGAGTGACAGAGTTAATGAAGGGCTTATGGGGGTCTGTATTGACCCCCATGAGTGACAGGGTTAATGAAGGGCTTATGGGGGTCTATATTGACCCCCATGAGTGACAGGGTTATTTAGGTTTTGTGGGGGTCTGTATTGACCCCCATGAGTGACAGGGTTACTGAAGGACTTATGGGGGTCTATATTGACCCCCATGAGTGACAAGGTGATAGTGTATTTTATTTATTTTTTCCTTTAAGGACCAGTAACGTGGGAATTTTGAATTTTCATTGCAGCGCGGTTCCCCGATCGCATGCGATCGGGATCCCCTCTTCGATGGTTATTGTGGGGTTAATGCAGGTCTCTGAGCTTATCTCGGATCCCGTGGGGTTAATGCGGGTTTCCGAGCTTATCTCAGATCCCTTCTTGTGTAAGTTGTAGGTGGCTGGGCAGTGCTGGGTCTTGGAGCCTCGTTTTTGTTTTTTTCGGCGGCCATTTTTTCTCTTGCTTAGGGGATTTTCGTGTGTCTGAACTCGGGAATTTAGACTTAAATAGAGGTGTAACTTCACTTTCAGGGGTCCTGGGTGCCCCCCCCCTTGCTATGGGTAAGCTTTTTATGTATTTTTTGTGAGTATTTTGTGTGCGTTATGGTCGCATCTTTCCTGCGTGTGGGTGTTTGTTCTGTTAAGGTTGGTTCCGAGGTCGCGTGTGTGTGTGTGTGGCTGGGCAGTCCTGGGCTTTGAGCCTCGTTTTTTCCTGTTGCCATTTTTTCTCTCGCTGAGGGGATTTTCGTGTGTCTGAACTCGGGAATTTGGACTTAATTGGTGGTGAAACTTCACTTTCAGAGGTCCTGGGTGCCCCCCCCCCCCCCCCCCCTTGCTATGGGTAAAATTTTAATGTATTTTTGTGAGTATTTGCTGTGTTTTGACTGTTTTCAGGTGCGCGCGGCTCTGGTCGTATATTTTTTTAACCGCGTGTGAGGCGCCTTTGAGCCTCCACCTCCGCAAATGCGGCTCCTCGCTTCGCGATTGTCCGCATTTGCAGACAAACACAGCCGATGTTCGAGCCTCCACCTTCCGCAAATGCTGTATGGTGGAGGCGTCTCTTGTACACTAAATGGTATTCCTATAGACACAGGGGAGGGAGAGGAGGGAGGGAGAGTAACAGAGCGGGGGGGAGACACAGGGGAGGGAGAGGAGGGGGAGAGACACAGGGGGGCACAGGGGAGGGAGATGGGGAAAGGAAACACAAGGAGGGAGGGGGGAGAGACACAGGGGAGAAAGAGCAGTAGGAGAGACACAGAGAAGGGGGGAAGAGACACAAAGGGGGGAGAGTGGGAAGAGATACAGAGTTGGGGGGAGAGAGGAAAGATACAGAGGAGGGGGGAGAGGGGGAAGAGACACAGAGGAGGAGGAGAAGGGGAAGAGATATAGAGAAGGGGAGAGGGGGAAGAGACACAGAGGAGGGGGAGAGGGGGGGAAAAGACACAGAGGAGTGGAAGAGAAACACAGAGGAGGGGGGAAAGAGACACAGAGGGGGGGAGAGACACAGAGGAGGGGGAAGAGACACAGAGGAAGGGGGAGAGTCTCGCAATGAGCACCAGTGGAAGGCGTTCATCGTAAGGACAGTAAAGTAGGGGGGGGGTAGAGTGGGGAGAGGCACGCAATGGTCCCATTTGGTGTAATGTGGCTTTTTAAGGTCTGGTTGGGGCCTATATAGTCCCGCTTGGTATTTTATGGTTTTAAAGGTCCGGTTTGGGCCTATATGAACTTGCTTGGTGTAATGAGGGGTTTTAAAGGTCTGGTTTGGGCCTATATGGTCCCACTTGGTATTTTAAGGTTGTAAAGGTCTGGTTGGAGTCTATATGGTCTCACTTGGTGTAAAGTGGGTTTTTAAGGTCCGGTTGTGGCCGATATTTTCCCGCTTGGTGTAGTGTGGATTTTTAAGCTCCAGTTGGGGCCTTTATAGTTCTGCTTGGTGTAATGTGGGTTTTTAAGGTCTGGTTGGGGCCTATATAGTCCTGCTTGGTGTAATGGGGGTTTTTTAAGGTCCGGTTGGGGCCTATATGGTTCCGCTTGGTGTAATGTGAGTTTTTAAGGTCCAGTTGGGGATTATATCATCCCACTTTGTGTAATGTGGGTTTTTCAGGTCCTGTTTGGGCCTAAATAGTCCTGTTTGGTATTTTAAGGTTTTAAAGGTCTAGTTGGGTCCCGCTTGGTGTAATGTGGGTTTTTAAGGTCTGGTTGGGGGCTATATGGTCCCGCTTGGTGTAATGTGAGTTTTTAAGGTCCGGTTTTGGCCTATATAGTTCCAGTTGGTATTTTTTCCGGATTTAAAGTTCCGGTTTGGGCCTATATGAACCCGCTTGGTGTAATGGGATTTTTTTAAGGGCCAGTTTGGGCCTAAATGGTCCCACTTGGTATTTTAAGGTTTTAAAGGTCCAGTTGGGGCCTATATTGTCCCATTTGGTGTAATGTGGGTTGTTAAGGTCTGGATTGGGCCTATATGGTCCCGCTTGGTATTTTAAGGTTTTAAAGGTCCGGTTGGGGCTTATATGGTCCCTCTTGGTGTAAAGTGGGTTTTTAAGGTCCGGTTGGGGCCTATATGGTCCCACTTGTTGTAATGTGGGTTTTTAAGGTCCGGTTTGGGGCTGTATAGCCCCGTTTGGTATTTTAAGGTTTTAAAGGTTTGATTCAATCTCGCTTGGTGTAATGTGGCTTTATAAGGTCTGGATAGGGTCTATATGGTTCCACTTGGTGTAATGTGGGTTTTTATGGTCCGGTTGTGTCCTATATGGTCCTGCATGGTATTTTAAGGTTTTAAAGGTCCGGTTGGGACCCGCTTGGTGTAATGTGGGTTTTTAATGTCTGGTTGGAGTCTATATGGTCCCACTTAGTGTAATGTGGGTTTTTATGGTCCGGTTGGGGGCTATATGTTCCTGCATGGTGTACTGAGGGTTTTTAAGGTCTGGTTGGGGCCTATATGGTCCTGCTTTGTGTACTGTGGGTTTTTAAGGTCTGGTTGGGGCCTATATGTTCCCGCTTGTTATTTTAAGTTTTTAAAGGTCCGGTTGGGGCCTATTTAGTCCTGCTTGGTTTAATGTGAGTTTTTAATGTCCGGTTTTGGCCTATATAATCCCGCTTGGTATTTTACAGTTTTAAAGGTCCGGTTGGGGCCTATTTAGTCCTGCTTGGTGTAATGTGGGCTTTTAAGGTCCGATTGGGGCCTATATGGTCCCGTTTGGTGTATCGTGTGTTATTAATGTCCAGTTTGGGCCTATATGTTCCTGTTTGGTATTTTTTAGGCTTTAAAGGTCCGGTTGGGTATCACTTGGTGTAATGTGGGTTTTTAGGGTCTGGTTGGGGCCTATATGGTCCCACTTGGTGTAATGTAGGTTGTTAAGATCCGGTTGGGGCCTATATGGTCTTGCTTATGGTAATGTGAGTTTTTAAGGTCCGATTGGGGTCTATCTAGAATCACTTGGTATTTTAGGGTTTTAAAAGTCCAGTTGGGGTCTATATGGTCCCGTTCGATGTAATGTGGGTTTTTAAGGTCCGGTTGGGGCCTATATGATCCCGCCTGGTGTAAAGTGGGTTTTTAAGGTCTGGCTTGGGCCTATTTAATACCTCTTGGTATTTTAAGGTTTTAAAGGTCCTGTTGGGGCCTATATGGTCCCGCTTGATGTAATGTGGGTTTTTAAGGTCTGGTTTGGACCTATATGGTTCCGCTTGGTGTACTGTAAGTTTTTTAACGTCCGGTTGGGGACTATATAGTCCCACTTGGTGTAATGTGGGTTTTTAATGTCCACTTTGGACCTATATTGTCCCGTTTGGTATTTTAAGGTTTTAAAGGTCCAGTTGGGGCCTATATGGTCCCGCTTTGTGTAATGTGGGTTTTTAAGGTCCGGTTGGGTACCGCTTGGTGTAATGTAGGTTTTTAAGGTCTGGTTGGGGCCTATATGGTCTTGCTTGGTGTAATGTGAGTTTTTAAGGTCTGGTTGGGGCCTATCTAGAACCACTTGGTATTTTGAGGTTTTAAAGGTCTAGTTGGGGCCTATATGGTCCCGTTTGGTGTAATGTGGGTTTTTAAGGTCTGGATTGGGCCTATCTAGTACCTCTTGGTATTTTAAGGTTTTAAAGGTCCGATTGGGGCCTATATTGTCCCGCTTGGTGTAATGTGGGTTTTTAAGGTCTGGTTTGGGCCTATATGGTTCCGCTTGGTGTACTGTAAGTTTTTTAATGCCTGGTTGGGGACTATATGGTACCACTTGGTGTAATGTGGGTTTTTAATGTCCAGTTTGGGCCTATATTAGCCCGTTTGGTATTTTAAGGTTTAAAGGACCGGTTTGGTAGCGCTTGGTGTAATGTGGGGTTTTAAGGTCCTGTTGGGGTCTATATGGTCCCGCGTGGTGTAATGTGGGTCTTTATGGTCCTGTTGGTGCCTATATGGTCCCATTTGGTGTAATGTTGGTTTTTAAGGTCCAATTGGGGCCTATATGGTTCCGTTTGGTATAATGTGGGGTTTTAAGATTTGGTTGGGGACTATATGGTCCTGCTTGGTGTAGTGTGGGTTTTTAAAGTCTGGTTTGGGCCTATATAGTCCCTTTTGGTATTTTTTTAGGTACAGTTTTGGCTTATTTTGTTCTGCTTGGTATTTTAAGGTTTTAAAGGTATGGTTGGTGCCTAAATGGTCCCGCTTGCTGTAATGTGTTTTTTTTTTAAGGTCCGGTTTAGTCCTACATAGTCCTGCTTCGTATTTTAAGGTTATTTAGGTACAGTTTGGGCCAATATAGTCCTGTTTTGTGTAATGTGAGTTTTTAAGGTCTGGTTGTGGCCTATATAGTCCAGCTTTGTATAATATGGGTTTTTTAGGTTTGGTTGGGGCCTAGATAGTCTTGCTTAGTTTCACAAATGTTTTTAAGTATGATTGGGGTCTTGCTATTTCTGATTTATTTGCTTGTTTTGTATTACTTCCAGGTCCAAAAACTCTGTGGCTGCAGACTATTTTGGACTACTACACTTGAAAACACCCCGAGAAGGAGAGCTAACTGTTGGTGCATGTCAATGCATTCATGCAGAAGAGAAATGTTATTATTTACCTGAATCCCAAGATTCTAGAATGTTTTGAACATTATTAAAAAATCAGTAGGTGGAGTCTATTTCAATGGATGGGAAATTGGGTGGGGCATATAAAGGTCAATATGACAACAGGGGAGGAGTTTAAAAATATGTGGGGTCCATGTAAGGGGAGTAGCCACATCTTGTTCTTGCACGCCTCTAACTTCAAAGTTATTTAGCCACCACTGATATATATATATATATATATATATATATATATATATATATATATATATAACAAATAATACATTAATAAGTTCATTTCCATGTCTAAAAGGTAGGGACATGCAAATGAGAATACAATGTACCTCACTCTTTTAATCCAAAAATAGCAACTTTATACATTGCTCCCTTAAAGCATATGCCCGCTGTATTAAACAGCTTTTAAGCAAAGCACTGAATAAGATTTTACACAAACCAAGAATAACTCATATACAGGCCTGTTTCAAGCTTTTGGCTATCATCAGTATGATATGGTGGGCATATGCTTTAAGGGAGTAATGTATAAAGCTGCTATTTTTGGATTAAAAGAGTGAGGTACATTGTATTCTCATTTGCATGTCCCAGCTTTTAAGACATGCAAATGGCCTTATTAATTTATTACTAATTTTCTGTATGGTGGAGAGCTTTTCTCACTCTAGTGCTCACCATACACTAAATGATTGTTGTGGAATACCCAATCCTACCAAATCTATTACACAAACCAGAATCTGCCTCATACTGAGGATAGGAAGCTAAAAACGGGCCTGTATATGAGTGATTCTTTGTTTGTGCAAAATCCAACCCAACCAACCCAATGCTTTGCTTAAAAGCTGTGTAATATGGCTGGCATATCCTTTAAGAGAACAAGGTATAAAGTTACTATTTTGGGATTAAAAGAGAGAGGTACATTGTATTTGCATGTCCCCACCTTTAAGACATGAAAATGGGCTTATTGATGTATTATTCATTTTCTGTACTAAATGATTGTTGTGGAATATATATATATATATATGTATGTATGTATGTATGTGAATATGTATATTTATATAAATAGATACTCTCAGAGTGGCTTATCATGGCCATAGAACTAACCTATTAAGGTTGGTTCGTTCTCTGATGAGCACCTCTGACTAAGTTTTTTTGTTTATGCAAATTACCTTTAGGGTTTAGTCTCCCTAAGGGTAATAGGGAACTCCAGACGTGGATCCCTTGCTCACTGCACCTTAGGGAGTTTAGCTGCACCTCACTGACGAGGCCCATAAAAGCCAAAAGGCGTCTGGGGTTTTGCTGCTTCTCCTCTTCAGGGTAGAATTGCTTGGTATATCAGGGCTGGGTCACTCTTTTGAGTGGGACCAGACTGATATACTACAGAATATTTCTCCCTGTGAAGGGCACAAGTGAGTTAAAAGAGGTTGCTCTCAGAGTGGCTTCTCATGGCCACAGAACTAACCTATTAAAGTTGGTTCGCTCTCTGATGAGCACCTCTGACTTAATTTTTTTTTATCTATATTTTATCTATACATACATATATATATACATATATTAGGTACTCTCCTTTTTAACATATTTATTAATGACTTAGAGGTAGGATTGGAGTGTAGTGTCTCCATTTTCGCTGATGCACAAAGTTGTGCACGGTAATTAAATCAGATAATGATGTGCTTTCCCTCCAAAGGGATTTACTTAAAATTGAGGAATTGGCATCTAAATGGCAGATGAGATTTAATATGAATAAATGTAAAGTTATGCATCTGGGAAGGAAAAATAGCCATGCAATTTATAATCTTAATGGAGCAAATCTAGGTGTATCAGATATTGAAAGGGATTTAGAAGTGCTTGTGGACAACTACCTAGGTAACAGTGCTCAAAGCCAAGCAGCATCTGCAAAGGCAAGTAAAATATTAGCATGTATTAAGAAGGGTATAGAAGCAAATATAATTCTGCCACTATACAAATCTCTAGTACGCCCTCATTTGTAATATGGAGTACACTTTTGGGCACCACTTCATAAAAAGGACATTTTAGAGATGGAAAAGGTACAAAGGAGGGCAACTAAACCAATAAGGGAAATGGAGGGGCTAAGTTATGAAGAAAGACTAACCAAATTAAATGTATTTTCTCTAGAAAAAAGGCGTCTAAGAGGAGATATGATTACCTTATATAAATACATCCAGGGTTGGATAGGATTTGTCAAGGGAGCTTTTTGTGCCAAGAGGTTTTCAACTGACAAGAGGACATCCCTTGAGGTTAGAAGTAAAAAGATAACATCTTACAGAAAGAAAAGGGTTCTTCACAGTAATGGTGGTTAATCTGTGGAATTCTCTACCAGAGGAGGTGGTGACAGAGGATTCGATAGATAACTTTAAAAGGGGACTGGATTTATTTCTAATTAAAAAGGGAATTCAGGGTTATCATGGATAATTAGAGAGCCAGTATTGATCCAGGGAGAAATCTGATTGTCAGTATCTGGGGTCAGGAAGGAATTATTTTTTTTCTCCCTTGAGATGACTGGCTAAATCTTACTTGTGTTTTCTTTTTTTTCTCTTTGCCTTCCTCTGGATTAATAATTAAAAAAATAAATGCATACTTAATCTGCATATTGCAGATCAGAGGAGATCTTAAAAGGTTGAACTTGATGGACTGAAAGTCTTTTTTCAACCTTAATTACTACTGTATGTAACTATGTAAATATGTAACTATGTAATATATATATATATATATATATATATATATATATATATATATATATATATATATATATATATATGAATTCCCCTACTCTGGCAAAGGTGCCTAGTTGTGGGGAGACCATCATATGCAGATTATGACTGATTTTGCGTACACAGGGCCCCATTTCAATCTTTTGCGCAGGCAGTTACATTGGAAGTTCCACTGTAACTTAGTAACCTGTCAATCTCAGTCACTCTATTTTTCAGGGCTGTGGGAAGCCACCACAAAATAGATTGTCCACTCACAAGTTACTGAAGCTGCGTACAGCTGATTTTTTAAAAAAAAGTTACTAAATAGTGTACTAAATACCACCCATAAGAGCTTTAAAAAGCCTTTCTGAGACCTGTCTATATTTAAAGAGACATTAATGTAATACAAAATCATAAAAAACCACGTATGGGCTATATAAATTAATTCATAATATTCTTGTAGGCACATATGTTAATTGTAAAAATATTTTTCCAAATATTCTGATGTGTGGAATCTACATACACCTCCACATAACATATATCAACTACAATGGTAACACCGAGTCCAGTCCGCAAGAGGTTAATTGTCTATTAAAGGCCTAACTACACCCCAGCATGGGGCGGGATCCTAGTTTGTGTTGTGGACCTTATGAGTAGGTAGTTTACCACAACAATCATTTAATATATGGTGGACAAAAGAGTGATAGAAGCGCACCACTGTACAGTAGTAAAGTAAATAAATAGTACATTTGTGTTCACATTTGAATGTCTAAAATAAGTTAGAAAACATGTTTCCAGCTCAGAGTTCAGAGAAATACAGTTATACAGTTATTATATATACAGTATCTCACAAAAGTGAGTACACCCTCCCATTTTTGTAAAAATTTTATTATATCTTTACATGTGACAACACTGAAGAAATGACACTCTGCTACAATGTAAAGTAGTAAGTACAGCCTGTATAACAGTGTAAATTTGCCTTCCCCTCAAAATAACTCAACACACAGCCATTAATGTCTAAACTGTTGGCAACAAAAGTGAGTACATTTCCAAACTGGGCCCAAAGTGTCAATATTATGTGTGGCCACCATTATTTTTAAACACTGCCTTAACCCTCATGGAGGTCACTAGAGCTTCACAGGTTACCACTAGAGTCCTCTTCCACTCCTCCATAATAACATCATGGAGCTGGTGGATATTAGAGACCTTGCACTCACCCCCCTTCCATTTGAGGATGCCCCACAGATGCTCAATAGGGTTTAGGTCTGGTGACATGCTTGGCCAGTCCATCACCTTTACCTTCAGCTTCTTTAGCAAGGCAGTGGTTATCTTGGAGGTGTGTTTGGGGTCGTTATAATGTTGGGGTCATTATCAGGCCCTGTTCTGAAGGAAGGGGCTCATGCTCTGCTTCAGTATGTCCCATTAGATGTTGGCATTCATGGTTCCCTCAGTGAACTGTTGCTCCCCAGTGTCGGCAGCACTCATGCAGGCCTAGACCAAACATATATACACATATGTCTATATGTGTATATATGTTTTCTATAATATGTTGTGTTGATTCCCCCTATATGCATTTACCTGATGATGTCAGATGCAGCCTCTACTCTCTTTACATTTCTGTTTATGTTCAAACTGAGGGTTTCATCTCATATCAGTGTTTTTGTTTTCTTTGTGCCTTATCCGTTGATCTGTCGATCGCCTTTCCTCAGTATAGATGTCAATCACCTTTCCTCAGTATAGATGTATCACCTTTCCTCAGTATAGATGTATATTTTGGTGGTGGAGTGTCCTGGTCTGGACCTGCATGAGTGCTGCTGGCACTGGGGAGCCACAGTTCATTGAGGGAACCGTGAATGCTAACATGTACTGTGACATACTGAAGCAGCACATGATCCCCTCCCTTCAGAGACTGGGGTGCAGGGCAGTATTCCAACATGATAACGACCCCAAACACACCTCCAAGATGACAACTGCCTTGCTAAAGAAGCAGAAGGTAAAGGTGATGGACTGACCAAGCATGTCACCAGACCTAAACCCTATTGAGCATCCTCAAATGGAAGGTGGGGGGGGGGGGGTGCAAGGTCTCTAATATCCACCAGCTGCGTGATGTCATCATGGAGGAGTTGAAGAGGACTCCTGTGGCAACCGGTGAAGCTCTGGTGAACTCCATGCCCATCAGGGTTAAGGCAGTGCTGGAAAATAATGATGGCCACACAAAATATTGACACTTTTGGCCGAATTTGGACATTTCCACTTATGGGTGTACTCACTTTTGTTTAGACATTATTAGCTGTGTGTTGAGTTATTTTGAGGGGACAGCAAATTTACACTGTTATACAGGCTGTACACTTACTACTTTACATTGTAGCAGAGTGTAATTTCTTCAGTGTTGTCACATGAAAAGATATAATTAAAAATGTACAATGTGAAGGATGTACTCACTTTTGTGAGATACTGTATATATACACATGAATTCCCCTACTCTGGCAAAGGTGCCTAGTTGTGGGGAGACCATTGTATGCAGATTAGGACTGATTTTTCCTGCACAGAGCCCCATTCCAATCTCTTGCGCAGGCAGTTACATTGGAAGTTGCACAGTAATGGACCCTGAGCACATGAGAGGACTGACAGCGATCATGTATTTCCCGTGCATGGAAAGGTATGTCTTGTACACAATACTATTGCATGTTATACACCTGAGCTAATTGTAGGCCGGTAATCCATGCTCAATGGGAATATTACAATATAGAATAGGCCATGCACAGGATTGTGTTAGGGAGCATATAAGGGACAGGGTCTTATACAGTAGCTACCGAGACATGGAGATATAGGGTCAAATTATGAAAAGGGGGATCGCATTGTGAAAAGTTATGAAAAGGGGGATCTCTGGGACTGCTTTATGTCAAGGATGCAGTGATTATGGGGGCTGCAGAGGTTGAGATGAAGCCGGAGATGGTGGTGGTGGCATTTTGGGGAGATGCTAGGGTAGTGGTGGTGGCAGGTAGGATAGAGCCAGCATCCATGTTGAGGTAGAGGAGGTGGCAGTGGAGCAGTAGGAGGTCCAGGTAGAGAGTCTATCTGGGGAAGCCTGGGGTGAATGGGGCCAAACTCCACCTGGGTGGCCGATGGCCCTGCCGATATCACCCTACTCCTCCTATCCTGGATCTAGCTGTGGTGGATGGTCCTGCTGCTGTTCCTCCATGGATCCTAATGAGCCTCCTCCTCAGTCTCAGTGTAGACACCCAATGTCCTCTGAACTGAAATGAGATATCAGTAGTATAATAGATGAGAACATTGGATAATCATATTATCTCTGGCTGTTACTATATACCTGACTTGATCCTGGATGATTCAATTAATTGTCATTCTGTGGAGTATGTCCTGGCTAGGAATTACCATTGATGGCTCATATTATTGATGGCTCATATCAAACCAATAACCACTACTGGGATCTGGCTTCTGCAGCTCATGATGACACAGACAGTGCTGTACTTGCTTTGCTGTGTCTCCTACTAAACAATATGTGACCATCTCTCAGCAAGTGTTAGCATGGACCCTGATAGGCTAGGATACTACACTGCACATCCATCTGTACACATACACATCTGTATCTGCATACTCAGCAGTAAACACACCCATACACAGATTAATTATTTGACGTGTATACAGGTATTATTTATTTGATGTGTATTCACTTTAATTATATGTTTTAATTGCCTCTCATTTGAAACTGGTGTATTTTAATTAGAAATACAGATATATTATATACCTAGCCATATCCAGGAACCTTATATATAAGTGCCTTTAATTGAAGAGCAGCATTTACATTGGATGTGTTTTATCTATTTGAGTGGTGTTTCAATATGTGACGGGATGACCGTGTTTATGATATTCACCTGGTATGGTGCCCGCCTGCTGAGTGTCCACTAGGCCCATGAGTCTGACCACCTTTGCTGGAGCAATCCAATTTCTCAGCATCCTATCTCACTCAATGAAGTTTATGGTCACTGGAGGGCAATCACCTGTTGCTCTGGCAGCTCTGCCCTACGCTGACATTTTCTTCCTCATCTTGCATCAGCAGTCATCGAAAAGGTCCTTTATGAGCCTCACATACCTTACAAACACTCCCTGAGTACTGATTTCTCTGGCTACCTCCTTCCACATCTTGGTCCTATGGCCAGGCATCAAACCCCCACCCCCCTGGAAAATATAGGCATGGATAAATTTGGAATGAAGAAGAACCACACATTTTTCATGGGTATAATTGTAAGCCCTCTGTTGGAAACAGAATATTCCTCCTGACTGCACCTGAAGTGGCTCATCTCCCAGATCTGCCCCTGAGTCATGTCTCTTTCCCCCATTTACCTCACCACTGGGATCAGGCCCCTCCCTCTTTGTCTCTTCTCTCTATGCTCCTGAAGCTGGGGCATCCCTCCCTCTGTTCACCTTTCCTCAACTATTGCCACTCCTGGCCCTCTCAAATCTCCCACTGCTGTCACTTTTATTCATCTTTTCTCTCCCTTTCTCCTCCTCACACTGCTCTTCTCCCTCTCTCCTCACTACTCATGCTCTCCACACCGCTCCCTCTCTTCCAGGGATGGCTGGTGCATAGGGGAAATGTACTGACTTATTTCCCCCATCACGTACTTAATTGTTTAATTTATATAATAAAAAATAAAAATGTATTATATCATGTCCAATCTTTTATTTTTTTTAATATCGGCTGCTGTCAATTTAAATTACAAAACTCTTTGTGCAGCAAACACTGACTTCACATCCATCTCTCTACCATTATCTGCAGTACTATACAAGTTATTAGCAAGGGGATAGATGTGATAAGTGTTTGCTGCACAAAGGGTTTTGTAATTTAAAGTGACAGCAGCAGATATTAAAAACATAGAAGATTGAACATAGTATAATACTTTTATTTTTTTATTATATAAATGAAACAATGAGAATAAAAAAAAAAAACAGTCAAAATGCCTTTGTCTGATATGTGCATTAAAGTATAGGACTGAGCATGTCTGGCAAATCAGAATGGCCGGGAGGGAAAAGTCCTAGATCCTGCAGGGGCCGCACCTCTCACAGTCCCCCTGGAAGTAAATACATTGGTGCAATCCTAATAAAGTTATTGAAAAAAAACAACTTCCAGCTCACTGTGCATGCTTCAGCATTTTTAATACTCTGGTGGTCTTATTGTTTCTGACTACCGTGCCCCACACACAAAGCTTGTGACCTGTCTGTCACCACCCCAGCCCATACCAGACAGAAGCAGCTGCAGAGCTCAGGTAAGTCATTATCCCTCTCTATGTCACTGTCAGGACACTCTCAACCTATCAGTGTCTCTCGCTTACAAAAAAATCTCCTTGTGTCTTGTTGTCGTTATTCTGTCATTCAGACGTGTCTGACTCTAAGTGACCACATGGATGCAGCACACCAGGTACATCTGTATGTGTTTATGGTTGTGCTTATCCATATGGTTTTCAAGGCAAAGATACTGTAGTGGGTTGCCAGTTCCTACGCCAGTGGACCACAATTTGTCTGACCTCTCTGAAATTACTTGCCCATATTGGGTGACCCTTCATGATATAGGTCACAGCTTCATTGAGATAACAAGCCCCTTCAACTCAATAAGGTAGCGATCCATATATTCAACTGCATTCTGGGAGCTAGGGCACGTACATTCAAATATGTCCACAAAGTCTTTGCTCATGTAATCCAATACCATTATGGATAATCAATTCTGGACTTTGCTTCAAGCTAAATGCTCTCTCTGTCTTATCTATCTATTTATCTTTCAATCAATCTTTTGCTTGTCTCCATTCTATGCCCCCTTAATATAAAATCGTAGTGAATTGATTTTTTTTAAATATCATTGGAGTTTCCTCAGTAAATTCTAGACTATTCTGAATAACCCGCAGAGATTGACGGGGATATTGGATAAGTCACAAGACAGGTGTGTGTACTCTGAAGCTATTGCCCATACCTTTTAAAAGCTCTATATCCAAACTCGGAAGCATTTCATAGTGAAACGCTCTTTAAGCTTTATCACCCCAGAATGTTTTAGGCTCCTATGCCCCTAGCTGAAGGAGCAGAATTAGACATATATGCTTAATTAACCACTCAAATATGTTTTTTTAACTTAATATTAATCATGTGCAGGCAGCATATTAATCGAATAAATATAAAAAAAAGGGATAGAAGGGGAGAGAGGGATAGAAAGAGATGGAAGGATAGAGAGAGGAAAAAGAGGAGAGATGAATACAGAGAGAGGGATAGAAGAAGAGGCATAGGATCTATCTATCTAACTTTCTATCTATCTATCTCTCTCTCTCTATATCCCTTCCTCTCTCTCTATCCCTTCCTCTCTCTCTCTCTTTATCCCTCTCTCTATCCCTCTCTCCCTTTCTCTCTATCCCCCTCTCTATCCCTGTCTCTCTCTATGGGATTACTTTTATCTATTTCTACAGGCAGCTACTAACACATATGCTGATCTGAGATTCCCAGCATAAGAAAAGTGAGAAGAAGCAGCACCATCTCACCCTCATTAAGATAATAAGTAAGTAAAGTGACATGGGGAAAAAAAAAAAAAGTGGGTTGAGTCTGTGTCACTGGGTATGGCCTTTACAAGTAACCTGTTGTGATGGGGAGGATATATGAAGTAATATCTATTTATTTTGTTTTTCATTTTATTTTCTGGTATATGTGATGTAATATGTATCATTATTATTGATAAAATATTGTTTATTTTCTTTGTTTTTCTTTCGACTGGTATAGATGATGTAATATGTAGCATAATTTTTTTGTTTTTATTTTTTTTTCAAAAAGGGAAGTAACTTATTTTTTTTTCTGTTTTTGTTCAAAATGATGCAATTTTGTTTGTGTTATGTAGTTATAATGTTTTGTAAATATAGCTTTTAAGAAAATAAAATAACTGTTGTGATGGGGAGGGATATATATTGGGTGGAGTCAATGTTAGTGGAGGGGCCAGCTCCATGTATTCTGCCCCACCAACTTGGAAAGTCATCAGCTGCCACTGCTCTCTTCCCTCCTCTCCTCTCTCATACTCTCTCTCTTCACACCTCTATCTCTCCCTCCTCTGTTAGCACCAGGGCACCCTCTCTTCTCTCCTCCTCCCTTCCTCTCCCCTCCTCTCCCTTCCTCACTCTTCCCTCCATAATCTAAAAAATCTAAATATAAGAATACATTAATTAATATAATATGTGATGTGGATATATGTGTGTGGTAAATAAAACATGTATGTTTTATGTTTAAGATATAATGCAAGGGTATAGGATGGGATGTATGTATAATGCAACCTATCTTTATATATGTATCTATGATATGCAAATGATGTGCATAGTAAGTTAATATAATAAGCAATGGGCAGAACCTCTAAACTACTCTTTCTCTCAAGCACTCACCAACTCTCCTTTTCAATAAAAGACGCCCACCAATGCCTAGACCTGCTTGTTCATGTTGAAAGCTACAACACAGTCAGAGTGGCAGATTACAATGGTGTAAAACCCAGAAGACAAGAATGAACATAAACGAAGAATGGCAAGGGAACGGAAGCAAAGATGGAGAGAAACACAGTCCCCTGTGACTTTGCAATGCTTAAGAAAAGAAGACCGACAGAGACTTCTAAATAAAATAAAAAAATATTAAGAAAGCACAAACTAAGGGTGCTGGAGCTTCAAATAAAAGAAAAAGTAAACAAAAAAATATTTGTAAAACATTGCATAATGACCCAATATTGCCTCATGAAACCAATGATCATACACATGACATCAATGTAGATATAGAAGGTTGTAGTGATATCTATGTTGAAGAAGCTCACGATAGTGCTTTATTTACAGCACTAACAGTAGACATTCATTATTGTGGATTAATGAATGTGGTTTGTCAGTTTTGTGGGGCTTATCATTTTCTGAAGGAAAGACCAACTGATGGAGAGTTTATTAGTTGCTGTCAGAAAGGAAAGGTAAGACTTCCAGAAAGACACACATTTCCAGAATTTTTCGAAAGTATAATGAGTGATCCAAAATTTCCACATTATACCAATAAAAAAATAAAAAAACATTATGTCTTATAACAGTGCAATTTCATTTGCTTCAATGGGTGCAACATTAGCAAAAAATGTCCCAGGACATGGTCCTCACTGTTTAAAAGTACAAGGACAAATTTAACACCAAACTTCCCATTTACAACCAGAAGCAGAAGAGCAAAGGAAATTTGCACAGTTATATGTCCTTGATACAATGGAGCTGTTGAAAAACGAATGATGCTTCCTGAAAATAAACAATGCTTACAAATAGTCTTTGAACAGCTGGATAACATTATGGCCAACAACCCATATAGTCAAGCATGCAAAAAAATTTTCAGAGGTTGAAAAGAACAACAGGGACATGTTCAAATAAATCAATTGCCAATGCCAAGAGGAAATATGATTCTCAAAAGAGATTGCCATACTGATCAAAGACTGTTCTGTTTGCCTTCCTCTGGATCAATTAACAATTAATAATAAATAGTGCACATTAAAAAGATCAATAGAGATCTAAAAAGGTTGAACTTGAGGGACTAACTCTTTATTCATCCTCCAATACTATACTATTAATAATTATTTAATCAACAAATTAATTAATAACTAATCCGCATATTGCAGATCAGAGGAGATCTTAACAGGTTGAACTTGATGGACTGAAAGTCTTTCTTCAACCTTAATTACTATGTAACTATGTAACTATGTAACAGTATAATTTACCAACAGCAAATGAGGTTGCCATGGTCTTTAAAATTGATGATGGTGAACCACCATTTGAGCAGGATATTAGAATATATCCACGCAATGAAAACCAACATTTTATAAACATCAATATATTAAGTTGTAATTCGCATTCAATGACATATCCCATTTTCTTTCCAAATGGTGAGCCAGGATGGCAACCAAAATTACAATTGCAAAGTTATCCCAATAGTAAAGTTTGTGTTAGAAACAATATTTCTATGCCGGAATATAAAGTGGCACAAACTGCTATTCATGATCATTTTAATCCTATTTTATATGGGGGAAAACTCACACAATAATGGGTTATTGATTCATCTCTAAAAGCCGAAGCAAATAATCTTAACTTTGTCAAATTTCAACAAAACAAGCTTCCAGTAGAACAATATTGTGTATTGATGGATTATGTGAAATATATTAATTAATGGTGGCTCAGGTATATCACATAAGAACCAAATTTAATGATCATGTGCTCCTGAGAATAAGTTGAATAACATATTTTAAAGAGAAAAGAATATCCTTTTATAGGGCACACCTGATTATCCAAATCTCAAAAAAGAGAATAAATTAAATTATAAAACTTACCTTTTATTAAACAGTAAAATCCATATTAAAATATGTGAACATAGGATGCAAGGATTAGAGATCATTAAATTAGCTGATGTAGAACAAGAGTAATGTAAAGTCTATATTCTACCCTTCTTAGGAAATTTATAATAAAGTGCTGAAGTGACAATTAAACAGCTTTGCATAGAGTGCGAGTGACAAAAAATATTTAAAGTGCTAGTGGTAAAAAGTGACAAGTGCTGTTAATTATATAGTTATATAATTATATGGTTATGTAAAGACAATCCTGTTAGATTGAGATTAAACATTTAAGTATAATTTACTACAAGGGTATAAATAAATATTATATACAACTATGTGCTAATAATAAAAGCGATTCTAGTTGCTTCCTCCAACTTATGGGGACATACAGTGCTATATGGTGCCAAAAATAGCACCAGAATGGCAAGCACCACAAGTGCTTATGTCCATTTTTCCCTTCTGGTGCTGGCACAATCCCGTAGAGTTCTATAACCAGGTATTCCCCAATATAGTGTCCAGTTCTCCTTCTTTTTGACCAGATTCTCTAAGGTACATAGGCTGACTGGTTAGGGAAAGGGATCTAGACAATTAGAAATGACGTCATCGACCTGCGACGGTGTTCCTACGTCAACCCGACGTACGTTTCTTCAATTTCATCAAGAACATTTAATAATCTCTAATCCTTACATCCTATATTCACATATTTTAATATAGATTTTACTGTTTAATAAAAGTTAGGTTTTATAATTTAGTTTATTCTCTTTTTTGAGATTAGGATAATCAGGTGTGACCTATAAAAGGATCTTTTTTCTCTTTAAAATTTGATTAATTATGTCACTGAATTGGCTGCAAACAGAGACATTCCAGCTGGAAGAGCAATGCTTTTGCCATCCTCTTTCTAAGGATCTCCTTGCAATATGCAAGAAGGTTACAATGATGCCATGGCTATTGTGACTAAATTTGGCAAGCCAGTTTGATTCATTACATTCACATGTAATCCACAATGGCCAGAGATCAAAGAAAATTTAAAACTTGGCCAAAATACTTCTGACCGACCAGATTTGGTGGCTAGAATATTCAAAATAAAACTAATGTCATTAGTTCATTTTATAGCTAAAGAAAACTTATTTGGGAAATGTGTGGCTTTTGTTCATACCATTGAATTTCAAAAAAGAGGCCTGCCACATGCACACATACTTATAATCCTGCAAGAAAAAGATAAATTGAATACGGCAGAGAGAGTGGATCCAGTAATTACTGCTGAACTGCCACTTTATGAGCCAAACTTTATGAGATTGTAACTCATAGAATGATTCATGGCCCACGTGGAGATATCAATCCCAATCCACCATGTATAGAAAATAAAAAAAAAATGCACAAAAGAGTTCCCAAAACAATTTCAAATGCAGAGTTATGCTAATTGTGATTGATACCCTTTGTATAAAAGAAGAAAAGGTATTATCCGAAAAGGTCGATGATAGATATGTGGTTCCATACAATCCACATTTGCTGATGAAGTACAATGCACACATAAATGTGGAAGCTTGCACTTCTATCCAATCCATAAAATATGTGTATAAATATATATACAAAGGATATGATGCAGTAACTGTTGTTGTGCAAGGAGCACAAAATGAACAAGACAATCCAGTTTTACATGATGAACTTTCATCTTATTTAGATGCTCGCTATGAAAGTGCTCCAGAATGTGGCGTCTTCTCAAATTTGAGATGCATGATTGGGCACATGCTGTGAATCGATTAGCTGTCGATTTGTTTGCTTCACTGCAAGGAATGAAAGAAATGTTTTAGCACAAAGTGAACATAGAGCAACAACACTTACTGCTCGGTTTCAATTAAATTGCCAGGACACCGAGGCAAGACAATTTTTATATATATTGACATTCCACAGCACTATGTATTCGTAAAAGGCAAATGGCAACAACGAAAAGAAGATAGTCATAAAATTATCCCACAAATTTATACTGTTAGTACGAGAGCCATTGAACGTTTCAGTTTAAGATTTGTTATTTTACATATTCCCAGTGCACAAAGTTATAAACATTTAAGCACAGTGAATGACATAGTTTATGATACTTTCCAATTAGCTGCAAGACATCAAAACTTCCTGGCAGATGATACGGAATGGGAGAGATGTCTAGAAGAAGCAGCACTATGTCAAATGCCAAAGCAAATGAGAGAACAATTTGCTTTCATTTGCATCTTTTGCAATGTACTTGATGCATTAGCTTTGTGGGAAACATTTAAATTACATATGTGTGAAGATTGCTTGAAATGTTACAATGAGACCATTGCGCTATTAAAAATATTAATGGAAATTCAGGAAATCTTTCTTTGTCATTAAATTGTGCAAATTTTAATCTGCCTGATCCAGGATTTATAGATGAAATTAACTTTGAGGAGTATGACACTGAGATTGAATACCAAAAACATAAGAACAAATTGGAACATTAAATGCATTACAATTGGAAGCATTTAACACCATTACAAATGCAATAGATGATGACATGCTCATAAAGCGTTATTTCTATCTAGATGGCCCTGGTGGATCAGGAAAAACTTATCTATATAATTTATTGATGAGTTGCATTCGAGCACACGGTCAAATAGCACTGCCATTTGCAACAACTGGAATTGTCACACTTTTGTTAGAAGGTGGTAGAACTGTGCATAGTGGATTTAAACTGCCATTTCCCATTCTAGAAAAATCAGTGTCGGATATTCAAATTAAGTTTTAATTTCCTCTGGAATGCCACCACATATTTTGCAACTTAAAAAAGGGGCAATTGTCATGCTACTGAGAAATATAAATCCCAAAAAAGGACTTTTGTAATGGGACCAGATTAATTGTTAAGATTTAAAAGATCATTTTAGACATGCAGAAATTATGGATAGTACCCATAAAGGTGAACCAGTTCTTATACCAAGAATTGATTTGGCTCCAAGTGAGAGTGTTTGCCTTTTGTCCTTCAAAAGAGACAATTTCCCATTATCGTGGCATTTGCCATGACCATTAATAAATCCCAAAGACAAACTTTTAAGTTTTTTACAGTAACCTGTATTTGCATATGGACAACTCTATGTTGCATTTTCAAGATGCAACATTCCAGAGGAAATTAACGTTCATATTGAAGAAAACCCAAGTCAAGGTGATTTTTAGCAAAAACATTGTGTACTATGAGATTCTGTAAGCATAGAGAAAAGTGGTTTTATTTCGAGGACAACATTTGATGTCACTTGGACTTTTTTTAGAGGACCACTATTCCACTAAGGAAACTCTATAAAATGGCAAAAAACATAGAGACTAGTGGTTATACCCTGCGGATAAAATTTTATGTCTGGCGGTCTCTTTTTAGAGGACCACTATTTCACTATTGCTGGGGGTAAGCTTTTTATGTATTTTTTGTGGGTGTTTGTTGTGTTTTTAATGTTTTCAGGTTCGCACGGTTCGGCCGTTAAGGTCCTATTTTTGCGAGGTCGTAATGCGTTCTAAGTCCAGCGGTTTGTCTTTTTTTGTGTAAGTCCGTATATAGTGATTGCATGTTAGATGTATTTTGGTAAAGTGCAGCTTGTGTGTGTGTTTGTAACCACATGTGAGACGCCGTAGAGCCTCCACATCCACAAATGCGGCCCCTCGATTTGCGAGGGGCCGCATTTGCTGCCTGCAATGAGCCTGTGGCTCATTGCAGCCGATGTGGGAGCCTCCACCTCTGCAAATGCGGCCCCTCGCTTTGCGAGGGTCCTCATTTGCGGTCCGAAAGTCATAGGGGGTCGCAGGGATGAGCGCCTACAGTGCTCAGCTCCACCAGCCAGGGCCGCAGTTGCAGCGGGCTTGCTACACGAGCCTGCAAGCGTTAGCAACAACCCAATTGTTGACAACTATATATGTGATAATCTATCTATCTTTCTATCTATCTAGCATGAAAAACACTTAAAGGGTTTCACTCAGTGAGTTTTTTATATTGTGACACAATAACATCAACATTTCAGTCCCGTTATCAAGATGTGTCTTTAAATCAAAACATATTTAAAAAGGAATATATCTATTTTAGTATTAGAAGGTAATATGAGAAAGACTGATTAATGGGCTTAATAACTGGCTAGGAAACATATAGTAAAGCAATTTCAAATTTATGCAGCACTTTTCCAACTACAGCTGTTCAAAGCTTAAAGTTTTACAGCCCAAAGCTATCTATACTGTGATGTGGGAATTTGCTAAGGCTATCTTTATCTATTAATTTTGTTCTAAACTGAGCAGTTTTCTACACTTCCAATTTTACACACCAGTATTCATGTTTTACTTTAGGGCATAGTGGACAGCTGCAGAGTGCAGATTTTACTGGATATTGGCAGACTCCTACTGGAGTATAACGCTACCCTGGGGGGCAACTGTAGTTTAATTTAGGTTTATGAGTAAACACGTTAAAATGTAGATGTCTGTAGTATAGCAAATGTTACTTGTACACAATTACATAATATGAAAAGAATATATATATAATAATATATATATATATATATATATATATATTCTGATTTTTTTGATAATACAAATAACAATTATTTATTTACTGTAAGTTGAAGATTAATGCATATAGCATTCTATTTTGTATTACATTATTTTCCATTTTACTATTTCAAATGTCAACAAATTCATCCAAATAATAGTTTTAACCATCACCTACAGTGATATATTCAGGACATAAACAGGTTTATTGTACACATTTTCTAGAGTTTAAAGAGATCAGAAATGGAAAACTAGAGGCAGCACTAGAGGCACCACATTTTAAACTAGAGGCCACACTATTTACATATCCATAAATTATGGGAAAACAATGTGAACTGCATATATAGTCTGACATTAAAAGCATCAAAACAAAAGATATGCAGTTGGTCCAAGTGAGTTTCTTGAATTGAATAGGGTGTTTTGAAATTGCCTTGCTGTAGGTGTGCAGACATCAGCCTGTAGGGAGTAGGTTGAATCTAGTTTAAACAGGGGAGGTAGAGAACTTGGGAGCTTGCAAACAGTAATGTAAGCGTGGCAGTTTAAATAAAAGAGGGGGTTCAAAGAAAATGGGTTAGGATTCATACAGTACATAAAGATTGTTTTTAGTAGATCAGAGTATAGTAAACACACGTTATAGAAATATATAGATTTTCTTCACTGAATTTTTGTAAACTGTAATCTTGAGTCAGTCCAGTGACAACCTCATCTAGTGTATATCCTGCCGCATGTAAGCTTTGCTGGAGCAGTTGATTCAGGGTCTATATCACCATGGCAGGTAAGAGCACATTGCCTCTCTTTGCTCAAATTGGAGAACTTGAGAATTGCAACACTTCATCACATTGCTACACTGAAAAGGGAGTTGGCGCTCGTTGAGCACAGATTAGCTGAGCCTAGCACAGAGGGTGGAGCTCCGGCTAGTGAGGATGTCCAGGGAGGTAGTTGGGTTACAGTTACAAGGGGAAGCAGAGGCAGGGCAGTTCTGAGCTGTTTAACATTGACAGAACTGCCAGATTGTTTGAAACTGTTGGGGATTTCCATTCATCAATGATACAGCAGAGTTGGCAGATTAACATACTGGTTTGGCAGTAGAGACTTATGTTATTAGGAAGGTTGACACGGTGGTTTGTCACCTAGAACCTAGCAACCGAACATTTTTGCTGTCTCCCGGGTTCTCAGGTCCGGCATGTTATGTGGATTGGGACAATAAAATATTAGGAGGGGCATGAAATGACCCAGCTAACTTGGCACACATAAGTAACTAAAATACAGTAATACTTAAAACCTGCAGAGACATAGCAACCTACAGTGTTTTATTGCTAATGCAAGAAGCTTGCCACAGAAAATGGGAGAGCTAGACTATTAACTGTCAAAAAGAAATATGATTTGATAGGAACTGAAATATGGTGGGGTGCTGCTTATGACATTAATCTGAAAGTCCATTGATTTAGGAGCGTGTAGTGCTGAGGGCTCTGCCCCCCACACACACACACACCTTGGCCTAACCCAGCATGGCCTCCCTGAGCTCTCCTGAGCCCTCCTGACACTTTGGTCACACAAACCCACTTGCCGAAAATTGGTGCTTGCCTGTTTCATGAAGAGTATGTCTATGCAGCTCCAAAAGGTGGCACTGTGGAGCACTTCAGCATTCTAGGGATCTGTACCTGGGAAGAAGGTAAAAGAGTAAGCATTTTGTTTTGTTTTGCAACTGAGTCCTCTATTACCTAGCTGCGCCAATATTGAGATCATTATTGGTCCCAGATAATGTTGGGGAACTTTTGGGGAACAGTGATCATAACACAGTAGCATTTAAAATAATGTTTCAAAAACATAGTTATAAGGGCAAACAAAAAACTCTTCATTTTAAAAGGGAACATTTTAATGGTCCAAGGGCAGCAAACAGCTTATAGACTGGGACAAAGAACTGACAGGTAAAGGTTACATTTAAAGAGTTAATAAATGTGCAAACCTATCAGTCCATAGCATGGAAATAAAAGTAAAAGAAGTAAATGTCAACACATGTGGAATATTGTTGTTTAGTAATTCAGTCATGTCCAACACTCCCTGGCCCTATGGACTGCAGCATACCAGGCACAGCTATCAGCCACTGCCCCTCTGAGCTCCATCATGTTCATATTCATTGCTTTAATTACCTTATATAACCTTTAATCATTCCCAGCACCAGAGTCATCTCTATAGAATCCTGTATTTTCATGAAATGGCAAAATATTTGAGATTCAGCCACATGATCGAACCATCCAGTGAACAGTTTTCTTGATATTCTGTAGTATTGATTTATTGGAAATTCTTGCAGTCCAAGGAACTCTAAACATTTTGCTCCAACACCACAATTCAATGGCATCATTACTATGTAACAGGCCAGCCTTCGCACTCTCTTCTTTCACCCTCATTAATAGGATCTTCAATTCCTCCTCAGTTTCAGTCATCAGAGTAGTATCATCTGCGTATCTGAGATTGTTGGTATTTTTTTCAGCAATATTAATTACGGCTTTTGTTTTGCCAGGCCTAGCATGATGTACTCTGCATATAAGCTGAATAAATAAGGTGACAATATACAACCTTGTCCCACTCCTTTCCAGATATTGAACTATTCTTTTGTTTTCCATGTTCATTTCTGATCGTGGTTTTTTAGTTCACATACAGAGTCCTTAGGAGGTGAATTAGATAATCTGGTACTCCCATCTCTTTAAGAACTTGACACATTTTGTTGTGATCCACACAGTCAAAGGCTTTAGAGTAGTCTATAAAGCAGAGATAAATGTTTTGCTAGAACTCTTTTGCTTTCTCCATTATACAGCGGACATTGGCAATTTGATTTCCTGTGCCTTTTCCTCTATGAAAATGGGCTTGCACATCTGGTAGTTTCCAGTCCATATATTGTTGGAGACGAGCTTGTAGGTTCTCAAGCATTACATTGGTGGCACATGAAATGAGTGCAATTGTTTGATCATTTGAGCACTCTTTGGCACTGCCTTTTTTTGAGATTGTGATGTAGACTGACCTTTTCCAGACTACTGGCCAATATAATTTTCAAGGTTTTTTAATAATTCAGCTGGGATTCATCAACTGCTGCTATTGACCTCAGCAAGGCATCCTACAGTGCATCTCAAATTCTCTACCCAAGATGTCTGGCTCCAGCTCATTTGACAAACTATTGAGATCACCAATGATGTTAAGATCCATCCTGTATAGATCTTCTGTGTATTCCTGGAGCTTCTTCTTTCCCTGAGGTGCTTCTGTGAAGTCTAGTGATGTCCCGAACAGTTCGCCGGAGAACTATTCACGGCGATTTTCGCATGTTCGAGTTCGCATCGAACGGCAAACACATGCGCTTTTCAGTCCGCCCCCTATTCTTTATCATTGAGGAAACTTTGACCCTGCACCTTACAGTCAGCAGACACATTCCAGACAATCAGCAGCATACACTCCCTTCCAGGGCCTTCCATCTGAAGGACAGCCTCCATTTTAGAATCATTCTGAAGCTACATTCGTTGAGAGAGGACATATATTCTACCTGCTGCTGATTTAATAGGGAAATAGATAGCCAGTCTGTGTAATTAGCTTTCACTACACACCTCAAGGACTCATTTGATATCTGCTGCAAGGACAGCAACCCAAAAAGCCCTTTTTAGGGCTAGAACATCATTGATTTTATTTTATTATTTTTTTCTGCTGATTTAATAGGGAAATAGATAGCCAGGCATTGTATTTAGCTTTCACTACACACCTGAAGGACTCATTTGATATCTGCTGCAAGGACAGCTACCCAAAAAGCCCTTTTTAGGGCTAGAACATCATTTATTTTATTTTATTAATTTTCTGTGTAATCTAATTGCATATGCATGCCTGCTAGCATGTGTGTGAGGCCTATTGCATCTACTCTGCCAACTTTTGCCAGTGCACAGTGACACTCATATCTGGTGCAACCTAGTGTACAGTGAAATAACAGAACCCTTTTTTGACTGTAATCGAATGAATATCAGTTGCCTGCCTACAGGCGTGTGTGTGAAGCCTATTGCATCTACTCTGCCAACTTTTGCCAGTGCACAGTGACACTCATATCTGGTGTCACAGTAGCTTGCACGCATAGTACCACTAATCGGAAAAAAAATGACAGGCAAAGGCAGGCCACCCCGCAGGGGCCGTCGTGGTCATGGTGCTGTGATTCCCTTTGGCCCTAGAATAATGCCCAGTTTTCAGAGGCAACTTACCCTGAACTTGAACAGTTCTGAGGACATGGTTGACTGGCTAACACAGGACACCCAATCTTCTACAGCTTCCGCTCGGAACCTAGACGCACCATCGTCCTCCAGCTTAGCTTCGGGCACCTCTCCAGTTACCACTTGCCCGCCTGCCGCCACCACCTACACTAGCACCACAGCCGCTTCACTTGATCCGTCAGCAGAGTTATTTACACATCCGTTGGAAGAAATGAGTGATGCACAAACATTAGTGCCAGAGGATGTAGATAACAGGGATATGTCCCATTCAGGCAGCATTACACACATGGACGTACGGTCTGATGATGATGATGATGTTGTACCCGGTGCTGCTTCCTTTGTTGAGTTGTCAGATACAAGTGAAGCGGTTGATGATGACGATGCATCCGTGGATGTCACGTGGGTGCCCGCTATAAGAGAAGAAGAACAGGAGGAAAGTTCAGATGGGGAGACAGAGAGGAGGAGGAGACGAGTTGGAAGCAGAGGGAGGTCATCGAAAGTAGCTAGTGGCACAGTCAGACAGCATGCATCGGCACCCGGGGTCAGCCAGACAGAACGCCAGTCAACGCATGCTGTTGCCACCACCAGAATGCCGTCATTGCAGAGCTCAGCAGTGTGGCAATTTTTTGGTGTGTCTGCCTGTGACAACAGCGATGCCATTTGCAACCTGTGCGAAAAGAAACTGAGTCATGGGAAGTCCAACACCCACCTAGGTACAACTTCTTTGCGAAGGCACATGATGTCACATCACAAACGCCTATGGGATCAACACATGAGTACAAACAGCACACAAAGTAAAAGCCGCCATCCTCCTCCTGGTCCAGCATCTTCACCCACGTCAACCACTGCTGCCCTGCTTGCCCCCTCTCAACAATCCGCCACTCCGTGTCTCGCCCTGAGCAGTCCCTGGTCATCTCCCCACAGTCAGGTGTCTGTCAAGGACATGTTTGAGCGTTAGAAGCCAATGTCACAAAGTCACCACTTTGCCCGGCAACTGACAGCTGGCTTGTCTGAACTCTTAGCCCGCCAGCTTTTACCATACAAGCTGGTGGAGTCTGAGGCGTTCAAAAAATGTGTAGCTATTGGGACACCGCAGTGGAAGGTACCCGGCCAAAATGTCTTTGCACAAAAGGCAATCCCCAACCTGTACTCGATTGTGCAAAAGGAAGTAATGGCATCACTGGCACACAGTGTTGGGGCAAGGGTCCATCTGACCATGGATACCTGATCTGCAAAGCATGGTCAGGGCAGGTATATCACCTACACTGCACATTGGGTAAACCTGGTGACGGGTGCCAAGCATGGAATACGTGGCTCTGCAGAGGAGTTGGTGACACCGCCACGACTTGCAGGCAGGCCTGCTGCCACCTCCTCTACTCCTCCTACTCCATCCTCTTCCATAACTTCCTCGGCTGAGTCCTCTTCTGCTGCTGCTATGTCTTGCTCCACATCAACGGTACCCCCCCAGCTCCACAGGTACTATTCCACATTCCGGATACGGCAGTGTCACGCCATCTTGGGGTTGACTTCCCTGAAAGCAGAGAGTCACACCGGACCAGCACTCATGTCCGCCCTGAACGCACAGGTGGATCAGTGGCTGACTCCTCACCAACTGGAAATCTGCAAAGTGGTTTGTGACAACGGAAGAAATTTGTTGGCGGCACTGAATTTGGGCAAGTTGACACATGTGCCGTGCATGGCACATGTGTGTAATCTGATTGTACAACGCTTTGTGCATAAGCACCCAGGCTTACAGGACATCCTAAAGCAGGTCAGGAAGGTGTGTGCCCATTTCAGGCGTTCCTACATGTCCATGGAGCACTTTACAGATATCCAGCGGCGAAACAACATGCCAGCAAGGCGCTTGATTTTAGACAGCTCGACACGTTGGAATTCAACACTCCTAATGTTCGACCACCTGCTCCAACAAGAAAAGGCAGTTAACGAGTATTTGTATGACCGGGGTGCTAGGACAGCCTCTGCGGAGCTGGGGATTTTTTTGCCACGTTACTAGACGCTCATGCGCAATGCCTGTAGGAGGTGACAAACCTGGTCAGTCGCACCCAGGGCACCATCAGCGACATCATACCATTTGTTTTCTTCCTGTAGTGTGCCCTGCGAAGAGTGCTGGATCAGGCCGTAGATGAGCTTGAAGAGGAAGAGGAAGAGTTGTGGTCACCATCACTGCCAGAAACAGCCTTATCAGCATCGCTTGCTGGACCTGCGGCAACGCTGGAAGAGGATTGTGAGGAAGATGAGTCAGAGGAGGAATGTGGCTTTGAGGTTGAGGAGGAAGACCAACCAAACAGGCATCCCAGGGTGCTCGTTGTCACCTATCTGGTACCAGTGGTGTTGTACGTGGCTGGGGGGAAGAACATACCTTCAGTGAGATCACTGAGGATGAGGAACTTGACATGACTAGCTCGGCATCCAACCTTGTGCAAATGGGGTCTTTCATGCTGTCGTGCCTGTTGAGGGACCCTCGTATAAAAAGGATGAAGGAGAACGACCTGTACTGGGTGTCCACGCTACTGGACCCCTGGTATAAGCAGAAAGTGCCTGAAATGTTACCGAATTACCACAAGTCGGAAAGGATGCAGCACTTCCAAAATAAATTAAAAAGAATGCTTTACACAGCGTTTAAGGGTGATGTCACAGTACAACGGCAATCTAACAGCGAAAGAGGTGACCATAATCCTCCTCCTCCCACGACCACGCCGGCAAGGAGAGGACGCTTTACAGATGTGTTGTTGATGGAGGAAATGCGGAGCTTTTTAAGTCCTATGCATCGCCACAGCCCTTCGTGGTCCACCCTCAGAGAACGACTCGATCGTCAGGTAACAGACTACCTCGCCATAACTACAGATATCGACACTATAAGGAGCGATGAACCCCTTGACTACTGGGTGTGCACACTTGCCCTGTGGCCTGAGCTATCCCTATTTGCCATACAACTTCTCTCTTGCCCCGCTTCAAGTGTCCTGTCAGAAAGGACCTTCAGTGCAGCAGGCGGTTTTGTCACTGATAAGAGAAGTAGCCTAGGTCAAAAAAGTCTAGATTACCTCACCTTTATTAAGATGAATGAGGGATGGATCCCGAAGAGACTGACAGTGGGCGACACATTCAATTAAAAAAGGCCTGATAGATGAGCTGCCTTGAGCTAATAATGGTCCACACATTGCTGTATTTTATCCCTGAATGCCGGATGACTTGCGTGACTTATCCGCCACCAACTAGGGTTCAAGACGCAATGTTTTAGGGCACTTTCTCCCTGGCAAACTAACATCAATTTTTCTGGTCGCTGAAACAATACCTAATTTTTGCATTTAAATTATTTAATTTTAGAAGGCGTACAGCATGTAATGAAAAATAAAGCATTTTTGAACAGTCTTGCATAACAATTGTGCAAAAATACATATTTGCAATAAAGACAGTTTGTGAAAGTTAGCTGGCTATTCCTTCTTATTTTTACTTTTTAAGTTAATAATTTTTCTTATTTTTTACTGTGATTGCAATTTAAGAGATACCTAAAACATGGTAAAACAGACAATAGTAAAGAGTATATCTGCAGGAAACACCAAAGTCCTATTAGCTATCATCCCTCCAGCAGTATTAGCTTATTATTTACAATATCTAACCTGGGCAATCACCCTTGGGTTACCCTAGGGCAGGCTTCAGTAAGCGATCTCTCCTTTCCTGGGATGATTTTGCCGCCGGTTGTTTCTGAAGGGTCTCCAGGCTCCCCCACTCCGGTCCTTCAGCCAGTGTCGCTTCAACTAGTAACAAATGTTTTATATTTGTAAAGCGACCCAATGATCCCCCTTGATAGAGGTTTATCTTTACAAATTTTGGAGAACCAATTTAAGACCGGTGTCCCCTGTTTCTGGGTCAGGGAGTGTGTGAAATGCCTTAGCCTACAGTAATTGTAATGTTCTGACAGCAGTAGCTCATGCTTGTCCCTCAGTTCCTCATAGGTGAGCATCTGGCCCTTTACTAACCAGTCTCCCAGTCTATCTAGTTTCCTTGACCTCCACCAGTGTTGTGATGTTGTGCTCAAGTGTTTCAGGGCCTGAGGGTGGTCAAGAATTTGGGTCATTTGGGTGGATCCAGGGAACAAACCTGTGTGTTTCTTGGCCCATTTCCAGTATGATAGTGAGTGTCTGGTTAGGCTTTGAGGCAATTCTGATAGCCAAGCCACCTTGTCCCAGGTTAAGGGCCTTAAAGTGTGGTTCTCTAAATACACACAGGCCTGTTGATGACATATAGAATGTGCTATTGGGAGGAAAGATAGGTGACGTAATAGGTATTAAACTGATAGGAATGAATAGTACAACTTAATACACCACTCCTATCTGGTGGCACCTTAGATTGCACGCGCAGTGCCCCAAATTTGAAGTGGGAGGACCGACCAAGCATCTTTTTCCATCTCCCTGTTCCAAAAATCCATGCCATATACACGTCCCCTGATAGGAATGAATAGTACAACTTAATACACCACTCCTATCTGGTGGCACATTACATTGCACGTGCAGTTCCCCAATTTCAAAGTAGGAGGTCCGACCAAGCATCTTTTTCCATTTCCCTGTTCCAAAAATCCATGCCATATACACGTCCCCTGATAGGTGACGTAACAGGTATTACACTGATAGGAATGAATAGTACAACTTAATACACCACTCCTATCTGGAGGCACATTACATTGCACGCGAAATGCCCCAAATTCGAAGTGGGAGGACCGACTAAGCATCTTTTTCCATCTCCCTGTTCCAAAAATCCATGCCATATACACGTCCCCTAATAGTGGACGTAACAGGGATTAAACCGATAGGAATAGTACTACTTAACAGTACACACCTTATAATAACGCAGACAGAGGCAACGCAGAGAGAGGAGACTGAAGAAGAAGAGTCAGAGGAGGAAGGTGGCTTTGAGGAGGTGAAGACCAAACACAGCAGGCATCCCAGGGGTCTTGTTGTCCCCTTTCGGGGACCCTTGGTGGCTGGGTGGAGGAAGAGACCTTCAATGACATCAGTGAGGACAAGGAACGGGACATGGCTAGCTTGGTATATAATCTTCCATGCTGGGCAGTGGAAGCCCCCAGACTCTGACCTGTGTATATTATTCCATGCTGGGCAGTGGAAGCCCCCAGACTCTGACCTGTGTATAATCTTCCATGCTGGGCAGTGGAAGCCCCCAGACTCTGGGAGTCTGAAGAAGAGGAGTCAGAGGAGGAAGGTGGCTTTGAGGAGGTGGAAGACCAAACACAGCAGGCGTCCCAGGGGGCTTGTTGTCCCCTTTCGGGGACCCTTGGTGGCTGGGTGGAGGAAGAGACCTTCAATGACATCAGTGAGGACAAGGAACGGGACATGGCTAGCTTGGTATCCAACCTTGTGCAAATGGGGCGTTTGCGGTTGTGCAAAGGGACCGTTTGCGGTTGTTTGCGGTGGATTAAACGGGGAGATTGGTCTGTTACTGTGAAGCGGGTGTAACCCTTACACTACCTGATCGATACAACATCATACCTGATGTTTTAAAGCATGTTATTCCAAACAATTTAGGAATGTTAGGTGATTTATGCCCTTTATGGCTTAAAACCAGACTCTGCATCAACTATGTAATTTTCCGTGGGAGTTTTGCCATGGATCCCAATCCGGCATGCCACAGTCCAGGTGTTAGTCCCTTGAAACAACTTTCCCATCACTATTGTGGCCAGAAAGAGTCCTTGTGGGTTTTGAAATTTGCCTGCCCGTTGAAGTCTATGGCGGTTCGCCATGTTCGGCCGTTCGCCGAAAATTTGATGTTCGCGACATCACTAGTGAAGTCCCTACAGTGTTTGACTTTTATTGTTACCACTTTCACCACTCTCTTTAGGTTCCCTTGAAAACCCTATTTTTCTTCAAGAGATCTCTTGACTTTCCCATTCTGTAATCTTTTTCTAATTCTTTACATCCCTCATTAGAGTATGTCTTCTTGTCTCTTCTTGCTATCCTCTGGAATTCTGCTTTTAGTTGGACAATTTTTTTACTATCTCCGGTTCCTTTCACCGGTTCACTTTCCATCTTTCCTGAACTACTTTCGAAGTCTCATTAGAAAGCCAGTTTGCCTTCTTAGTATTCTTTTTTTTTTTGAGAATATTGAGTATTTTATTAACCATGTCCAGTTCCTTAAACATATTCTTTACCTCCACTACATATATTAAATGGAGATATTATTTATTTCTACTTGTTCTGATGATTTTCCATCTTTTTTTCAGTTTAGTTCTGAACTTCGCAATAAGAAGCTCATGATCTGAGCCGCATTCAGCTCCAAGCCTTATTTTTGCTGACTGTATAGAGCTCCCCCATCTTTGGCTACACAGTATATAGTCAATCTGATTTCTATATTTCCCATCTGGTGATGTTCAAGTGTAGAGTAATCACTGAGGCTGCTTGAAGAGGGTGTTTGCTAATTCTACTGATCACTGACCTGCTTCATTTTGTACTCCAAGGCCAGACTTGTCCCTTATTCCAAGTATTTTTTGGTTCCCTACTTTGAAATACCAGACTCATATGATGCAAATAAAATATTTTCTTGGTGTTATATCTATGAAATATTGAATATTTTCGTGGCAATGGACATCAACCTCTTCAGTATCCATGCTTCATATCATAGACTTGTATCAATGTGTTGCCTTGAATTCAAGCTGAATTAATTCTGTCATTTATTGTGTTTTAACCAAGGACTGCTTTGGTCACACTTTGATTGATTATGAGGGTTACTACATTTCTTCTGGGGTATTCTTGACCACAGTTGAAGACCTGGTGGTTGTCTGATATTAAACCTTTCACTGCAGTCCATTTGAGTTAACTTATTCCGATGATATCAATGTTTAATCTTGTCACTCATGTTTGATCCCAACCAGTTTGCCTTGGTTCTAACAATCCGGTTTTCTATGCTTATTTGTTCTTTACAGCACTAGACTTTCCTTTTCCCTCCAAACACATCAATAGCTGGGCATCCTCTCGGCTTTGGTCCATCCACTTCTGACCTGAGGGGCTTATCTTCCAGTGCCATATCATTACGTATTTGGTTGTGCTTTTCATAAAGTTTTTATGGCATATATACTGGATTGGGTTGAAAGTTCCTACCCCAGTGGACCGCATTTCACCATAAGACACAGCTTTCTCAAGGGAAATGATAATCCATTGCACTGATGTGCTTTATAAAGTAATCATTTGATGATGTTACACCGAGGAGGAATGCTTATTTAACCCCCAAGTGAAATGTAACTTATTTTCCCTGTGCCAGTTTGTCAATTGCTTACTTGTAAAGGTACAGTACATTATGATAGTATTAATAAGCTTGAATTAATTGTAAAAGACCATTTACCTCACTGTAGGTGCTCTTCATTGTGTGAAAGAGCAAAAATTGTATGTTAAAATTATCTTTTTTTTTTTTAATTACTCTTTTTTATTACTGGTTATTCCATGATGGTAATAAGTACCGTAGATAGGTCAGAGATACATATACTGTATTTATAAAATAAATGATTCATCATGACATTATAAAACTAAGAAAAGGTAAACTCCAAAGGCTGCATATCATCTGGGTGCAGTGTGTGACCTCCAGAGGAAGGGCTGCCAGTCACATGGTTGGTGGGGTCACAGCTTAAATTTTCCACAAGGAGGCAGACAGAGAGAAAAACACCAGCAGCAATGATGCAGGGAACAGAGAAACTGCAGGGGTTGTAATCTAGTGTAAATATGCTGCACATATTGGCACATGTTAGAAAGTACTGTGCATTTTAATATGAGTCTGACTAATTATCACAGGTTTCTTTACAGCACAGACAGCAACCCCAAACTGTGATGCAAATGTTTGAGCCTCTTCTTCCTCCTGATTGGCCAAAACCATTTTTAAATATTATGCTAATTTAGCCAGAAATTACAAGACTTTTTGCTAACTTCAAGGTAAGTGTTTAGATGTTTATTTTGGTATTTTTTCATGCAAAACAATGTTTTCATACACTACTGATTCTCCTCTATCAGATGCATTTAAGTTCTAATTGTAGTATTCTAGTAATCTTTATTAAAAGGGAAAAAGTGATATCCTAGTACCACACAGTCTTGCGTAATTTTCCATATTAAGCGTAAGCTAATTTTTAATTGTGACATAACATGGCAAATTGACTTTTGTAAGTTCTGGGATCTAGTTATGCATCTACTATTTACATAAATATATCGCTGGCACATTTAATAGTCTCAATAATTCAACTGAGGTCAAGTAATGTATGTATACCCTTACAATTGGAACGATTCTTCTATAGACATAGTATACTAGAACAATAAACAATAATCTGTATTTCAGCATTCTATTTATAGTAAAGCAAGAAGTGATATTCTAATATGTTCTGATCCATATATTAATAGATATGATAGAAGATTACCTGTGACTAGTGATGTCGTGAACATCAAATTTTCAGTTCGTGAACAGTGGACGCAAATTCCATCAAATGTTCCATCAAATGCCCAGCAAGGAAGATTATACACAGGTCAGAGTCTGGGGGCTTCCACTGCCCAGCATGGAAGATTATACACAGGTCAGAGTCTGGGGGCTTCCACTGCACAGCATGGAAGATTATACGCGTTGCCTCTGTCTGCGTTATTATAAGGTGTGTACTGTTAAGTAGTACTATTCCTATCGGTTTAATCCCTTTTACATCCACTATTAGGGGACGTGTATATGGCATGATTTTTTGTAACAGGGAGATGGAAAAAGATGCTTGGTCGGACCTCCTACTTTAAATTTGGGGCACTGCACGTGCAATCTAAGTTGCCACCAGATAGGAGTGGTGTATTAAGTTGTACTACTCATTACTATCAGTTTAATACCTGTTGCACCTCCTATCAGGGGACGTGTATATGGCATGGATTTTTGCAACAGGGAGATGGAAAAAGATGCTTGGTCGGACCTCCCACTTCGAATTTGGGGCACTGCACGTGCAATCTAAGGTGCCACCAGATAGGAGTGGTGTATTAAGTTGTACTTCTCATACCTGTCAGTTTAATACCTGTTCCGTCACCTTTCTTTACTCCCAATAGCACATTCTATATGTCATCAACCGGCCTGTGTTTATTTAGAGAACCACACTTTAAGGCCCTTAACCTGGGACAAGGTGGCTTGGCTATCAGAATTGCCTCAGAGCCTTAAAAACTCGCCAAACAGCCTAATCAGACACTCACTATCATACTGGAAATGGGCCAAGAAACACACAGGTTTGTTCCCTGGATCCACCCAAATGACCCCAATTCTTGACCACCCTCAGGCCCTGAAACACTTGAGCACAACATCACAACACTGGTGGAGGTCAAGGAAACTAGATAGACTGGGAGACTGGTTAGTAAAGGGCCAGATGCTCACCTATGAGGAACTGAGGGACAAGCATGAGCTACTGCTGTCAGAACATTACAATTACTGTAGGCTGAGGCATTTCACACACTCCCTGACCCAGAAACAGGGGACACCGGTCTTAAATTGGTTCTCCAAAATTTGTAAAGATAAACCTCTATCAAGGGGGATCATTGGGTCGCTTTACAAATATAAAACATTTGTTACTGGTTGAAGGGACACTGGGGGAAGGACCGAAATGGGGGAGCCCTGGAGACCCTTCAGAAGCAACCGGCAGCAAAATCATCCCAGGAAAGGAGAGGTCGCTTACTGAAGCCTGCCCTAGGGAAATCCCAAGGGTGATTGCCCAGGTTAGATATTGTAAATAATAAGCTAATACTGCTGGAGAGATGATAGCTAATAGGACTTTGGTGTTCCCTGCAGATATACTCTTTACTATTGTCTGTTTTACCATGTTTTAGGTATCTATTAAATTGCAATCACAGTAAAAAATAAGAAAAATTATTAACCTAAAAAGTAAAAATAAGAAGGAATAACCAGCTAACTTTCACAAAATGTCTTTAATGTAAATATGTATTTTTGCACAACTATTATGCAAGACTGTTCAAAAATGCTTTATTTTTCATTACATGCTGTACGCCTTCTGACAATAAAAGAATTTAAATGCATAAATTAGGTATTGTTGCAGCGACCCAAAAAATTGATGTTAGTTTGTGGACCATTATTAGCTCAAGGCAGCTCATCTATCAGGCCTTCTTTAATCGAATGTAACGCCCACTGTCAGTCCCTTCGGGATCCATCCCTTATTCATCTTAATAAAGGTGAGGTAATCTAGACTTTTTTGACCTAGGCGACTTCTCTTATCAGTGACAAAACCTCCTGCTGTACTGAAGGTCCTTTCTGACAGGACACTTGAAGCGGGGCAGGACAGAAGTTCTATGGCAAATTAGGATAGCTCAGGCCACAGAGCAAGCGTGCACACCCAGTAGTCAAGCGGTTCATCGCTCCTCATAGTGTCGATATCTGTAGTTATGGCGAGGTAGTCTGTTACCTGACGGTTGAGTCGTTCTATGAGGGTGGACCCCGAAGGGCTGTGGTGATGCATAGGACTTAAAAAACTCTGCATGTCCTCCATCAACAACACGTCTGTAAAGCGTCCTCTCCTTGCCGGCGTGGTCGTGGGAGGAGGAGGATTATGTTCACCTCTTCCGCTGTTAGATTGCCTTTGTGCTGTGACATAACCCTTAAACACTGTGTAAAGCATACTTTTTCATTTATTTTGGTAGTGCTGCATCCTTTCCGACTTGTGGTAGTTCGGTAACATTTCAGGCACTTTCAGCTTATACCGGGGGTCTAGTAGCGTGGACACCCAGTACAGGTCGTTCTCCTTCATCCTTTTTATACGAGGGTCCCTCAACAGGCACGACAGCATGAAAGACCCCATTTGCACAAGGTTGGATGCCGAGCTAGTCATGTCCCGTGATCCAGCTGTGCGTTCAGGGCGGACAGGAGTGCTGGTCCCGTGTGACTCTCTGCTTTCAGGGAAGTCAACCCCAAGACGGCGTGACACTGCCGTATCCAGGATGTGGAATAGTACCTGTGGAGCTGGGGGGGGTGCCGTTGATGTGGAGCAAGACATAGCAGCAGCAGAAGAGGACTCAGCCGAGGAAGTTATGGAAGAGGATGGAGTAGGAGGAGTAGAGGAGGTGGCAGCAGGCCTGCCTGCAAGTCGTGGCGGTGTCACCAACTCCTCTGCCGAGCCACGTATTCCATGCTTGGCACCCGTCACCAGGTTTACCCAATGCGCAGTGTAGGTGATATACCTGCCCTGACCATGCTTTGCAGAACAGGTATCCATGGTCAGATGGACCCTTGCCCTAACACTGTGTGCCAGAGATGCCATTACTTCCTTTTGCACAATCGAGTACAGGTTGGGGATTGCCTTTTGTGCAAAGAAATTTTGGCCGGGTACCTTCCACTGCGGTGTCCCAATAGCTACACATTTTTTGAACACCTCAGACTCCACCAGCTTGTATGGTAAAAGCTGCCGGGCTAAGAGTTCAGACAAGCCACCTATCAGTTGTCGGGCAAGGGGGTGAGTTTGTGACATTGGCTTCTTACGCTCAAACATGTCCTTGACAGACACCTGACTGTGGGCAGATGAGCAGGGACTGCTCAGGGCGAGACACAGAGTGGCGGATGGTTGAGAGGGGGCAAGCAGGGCAGCAGTGGTTGACGTGGCTGAAGATGCTGGACCAGGAGGAGGATGGCGGCTTTGACTTTGTGTGCTGTTTGTACTCATGTGTTGATCCCATAGGCGTTTGTGATGTGACATCATGTGCCTTCGCAAAGAAGTTGTACCTAGGTGGGTGTTGGACCACCCACGACTCAGTTTCTTTTTGCACAGGTTGCAAATGGCATCACTGTTGTCACAGGCAGTCACACGAAAAAATTGCCACACTGCTGAGCTCTGCAATGACGGCATTCTGGTGGTGGCAAAAGCATGCGTTGACTGGCGTGCTGTCTGGCTGACCCCGGGTGCCGATGCATGCTGTCTGACTGTGCCACTAGCTACTTTCGACGACCTCCCGCTGCTTCCAAATCGTCTCCTCCTCCTCTCTGTCTCCCCATCTGAACTTTCCTCCTGTTCTTCTTCTCTTATAGCGGGCACCCACGTGACATCCACGGATGCATCATCATCATCAACCGCTTCACTTGTATCTGACAACTCAACAAAGGAAGCAGCACCGGGTACAACATCATCATCATCATAAGACCGTACGTCCATGTGTGTAATGCTGCCCGAATGGGACATATCCCTGTTATCTACATCCTCTGGCACTAATGTTTGTGCATCACTCATTTCTTCCAACGGATGTGTAAAAAAATCTGCTGACGGATCAAGTGAAGCAGCTGTGGTGCTAGTGTAGGTGGTGGCGGCAGGCGGGCAAGTGGTAACTGGAGAGGTGTCCGAAGCTAAGCTGGAGGACGATGGTGCGTCTAGGTTCTGAGCGGAAGCTGTAGAAGATTGGGTGTCCTGTGTTAGCCAGTCAACCATGTCCGCAGAACTGTTCACGTTCAGGGTACGTTGCCTCTGAAAACTGGGCATTATTCTAGGGCCAAAGGGAATCACAGCACCATGATCACGACGGCACCTGCGGGGTGGCCTGCCTCTGCCTGTCATTTTTTTTACGATTAGTTGTACTATGCGTTCAAGCTACTGTGAAACCAGATATGAGTGTCACTGTGCACTGGCAAAAGTTGGCAGACTAGATGCAATAGGCCTCACACACACGCCTGTAGGCAGGCAACTGATATTCAATCGATTACAGTAAAAAAAGGGTTGTTTTATTTCAATGCACACTACGGTGACACCAGATATGAGTGTCACTGTGCACTGGCAAAAGTTGGCAAACTAGATGGAATAGGCCTCACACACACGCCTTTAGGCAGGCAACTGATATTCAATCGATTACAGTAAAAAAAGGGTTTTTTTATTTCACTGCACACTACGGTTGCACTAGATATGAGTGTCACTGCGCACTGGCAAAAGTTGGCAGACTACATACAATAGGCCTCACACACACGCCTTTAGGCAGGCAACTGATATTCAATCGATTACAGTAAAAAAAGGGTTGTTTTATTTCACTGCACACTATGGTGACACCAGATATGAGTGTCACTGTGCACTGGCAAAAGTTGGCAGACTAGACGGAATAGGCCTCACACACACACGCCTTTAAGCAGGCAACTGATATTCAATCGATTACAGTAAAAAAAGAGTTGTTTTATTTCACTGCACACTACGGTTGCACTAGATATGAGTGTCACTGAGCACTGGCAAAAGTTGTCAGACTAGATGCAATAGGCCGCACACACACGCCTGTAGGCAGGCAACTGATATTCAATAGATTACAGTAAAAAAAAGGTTGTTTTATTTCACTGCACACTACGGTTGCACTAGATATGAGTGTCACTGAGCACTGGCAAAAGTTGGCAGACTAGATGCAATAGGCCTCACACACACGCCTTTAGGCAGGCAACTGATATTCAATCGATTACTGTAAAAAAAGGGTTGTTTTATTTCACTGCACACTACGGTGACACCAGATATGAGTGTCACTGTGCACTGGCAAAAGTTGGCAGACTAGATGCAATAGGCCTCACACACACACCTTTAGGCAGGCAACTGATATTCAATCGATTACAGTAAAAAAAGGGTTGTTTTATTTCACTGCACACTACGGTTGCACTAGATATGAGTGTCACTGAGCACTGGCAAAAGTTGGCAGACTAGATGCAATAGCCCTCACACACACCTTTAGGCAGGCAACTGATATTCAATCGATTACAGTAAAAAAAAGGGTTGTTTTATTTCACTGCACACTACGGTGGCACTAGATATGAGTGTCACTGTGCACTGGCAAAAGTTGGCAGACTAGATGCAATAGGCCTCACACACATGCCTTTAGGCAGGCAACTGATATTCAATCGATTACAGTAAAAAAAAGGGTTGTTTTATTTCACTGCACACTACGGTTGCACTAGATATGAGTGTCACTGTGCACTTGCAAAAGTTGGCAGACTAGATGCAATAGGCCTCACACACATGCCTTTAGGCAGGCAACTGATATTCAATCGATTACAGTAAAAAAAGTTTTTTTTTATTTCACTGCACACTACGGTTGCACTAGATATGAGTGTCTCTGAGCACTGGCAAATGCTGGCAGACTAGATGCAATAGGCCGCACACACCCGCCTGTAGGCAGGCAACTGATATTCAATCGATTACAGTAAAAAAAAGGTTGTTTTATTTCACTGCACACTACGGTTGCACCAGATATGAGTGTCACTGTGCACTGGCAAAAGTTGGCAGACTAGATGCAATAGGCCTCACACACACGCCTTTAGGCAGGCAACTGATATTCAATCGATTACAGTAAAAAAAAGGGTTGTTTTATTTCACTGCACAGTACGGTTGCACTAGATATGAGTGTCACTGTGCACTTGCAAAAGTTGGCAGACTAGATGCAATAGGCCTCACACACATGCCTTTAGGCAGGCAACTGATATTCAATCGATTACAGTAAAAAAAGTTTTTTTTTATTTCACTGCACACTACGGTGACACCAGACATGAGTGTCACTGTGCACTGGCAAAAGTTGGCAAACTAGACGGAATAGGCATCACACACACGCCTTTAGGCAGGCAACTGATATTCAATCGATTACAGTAAAAAAAGAGTTGTTTTATTTCACTGCACACTACGGTTGCACTAGATATGAGTGTCTCTGAGCACTGGCAAATGCTGGCAGACTAGATGCAATAGGCCGCACACACCCGCCTGTAGGCAGGCAACTGATATTTAATCGATTACAGTAAAAAAAAGGTTGTTTTATTTCACTGCACACTACGGTTGCACTAGATATGAGTGTCACTGAGCACTGGCAAAAGTTGGCAAACTAGATGCAATAGGCCTCACACACACGCCTGTAGGCAGGCAACTGATATTCAATCGATTACAGTAAAAAAAGGGTTGTTTTATTTCACTGCACACTATGGTGACACCAGATATGAGTGTCACTGTGCACTGGCAAAAGTTGGCAGACTAGACGGAATAGGCCTCACACACACACGCCTTTAAGCAGGCAACTGATATTCAATCGATTACAGTAAAAAAAGAGTTGTTTTATTTCACTGCACACTACGGTTGCACTAGATATGAGTGTCACTGAGCACTGGCAAAAGTTGTCAGACTAGATGCAATAGGCCGCACACACACGCCTGTAGGCAGGCAACTGATATTCAATAGATTACAGTAAAAAAAAGGTTGTTTTATTTCACTGCACACTACGGTTGCACTAGATATGAGTGTCACTGAGCACTGGCAAAAGTTGGCAGACTAGATGCAATAGGCCTCACACACACGCCTTTAGGCAGGCAACTGATATTCAATCGATTACTGTAAAAAAAGGGTTGTTTTATTTCACTGCACACTACGGTGACACCAGATATGAGTGTCACTGTGCACTGGCAAAAGTTGGCAGACTAGATGCAATAGGCCTCACACACACACCTTTAGGCAGGCAATTGATATTCAATCGATTACAGTAAAAAAAGGGTTGTTTTATTTCACTGCACACTACGGTGGCACTAGATATGAGTGTCACTGAGCACTGGCAAAAGTTGGCAGACTAGATGCAATAGGCCTCACACACACGCCTTTAGGCAGGCAACTGATATTCAATCGATTACAGTAAAAAAAAGGGTTGTTTTATTTCACTGCACACTACGGTTGCACTATATATGAGTGTCACTGTGCACTGGCAAAAGTTGGCAGACTAGATGCAATAGGCCTCACACACATGCCTTTAGGCAGGCAACTGATATTCAATCGATTACAGTAAAAAAAGAGTTGTTTTATGTCACTGCACACTACGGTTGCACTAGATATGAGTGTCTCTGAGCACTGGCAAATGCTGGCAGACTAGATGCAATAGGCCGCACACACCCGCCTGTAGGCAGGCAACTGATATTCAATCGATTACAGTAAAAAAAAGGTTGTTTTATTTCACTGCACACTACGGTTGCACCAGATATGAGTGTCACTGTGCACTGGCAAAAGTTGGCAGACTAGATGCAATAGGCCTCACACACACGCCTTTAGCCAGGCAACTGATATTCAATCGATTACAGTAAAAAAAAGGGTTGTTTTATTTCACTGCACACTACGGTGGCACTAGATATGAGTGTCACTGAGCACTGGCAAAAGTTGGCAGACTAGATGCAATAGGCCTCACACACATGCCTTTAGGCAGGCAACTGATATTCAATCGATTACAGTAAAAAAAAGGGTTGTTTTATTTCACTGCACACTACGGTTGCACTAGATATGAGTGTCACTGTGCACTTGCAAAAGTTGGCAGACTAGATGCAATAGGCCTCACACACATGCCTTTAGGCAGGCAACTGATATTCAATCGATTACAGTAAAAAAAGTTTTTTTTTATTTCACTGCACACTACGGTTGCACTAGATATGAGTGTCTCTGAGCACTGGCAAATGCTGGCAGACTAGATGCAATAGGCCGCACACACCCGCCTGTAGGCAGGCAACTGATATTCAATCGATTACAGTAAAAAAAAGGTTGTTTTATTTCACTGCACACTACGGTTGCACCAGATATGAGTGTCACTGTGCACTGGCACAAGTTGGCAGACTAGATGCAATAGGCCTCACACACACGCCTTTAGGCAGGCAACTGATATTCAATCGATTACAGTAAAAAAAAGGGTTGTTTTATTTCACTGCACACTACGGTGGCACTAGATATGAGTGTCACTGAGCACTGGCAAAAGTTGGCAGACTAGATGCAATAGGCCTCACACACATGCCTTTAGGCAGGCAACTGATATTCAATCGATTACAGTAAAAAAAAGGGTTGTTTTATTTCACTGCACAGTACGGTTGCACTAGATATGAGTGTCACTGTGCACTTGCAAAAGTTGGCAGACTAGATGCAATAGGCCTCACACACATGCCTTTAGGCAGGCAACTGATATTCAATCGATTACAGTAAAACAAGTTTTTTTTTATTTCACTGCACACTACGGTGACACCAGACATGAGTGTCACTGTGCACTGGCAAAAGTTGGCAAACTAGACAGAATAGGCATCACACACACGCCTTTAGGCAGGCAACTGATACTCAATCGATTACAGTAAAAAAAGAGTTGTTTTATTTCACTGCACACTACGGTTGCACTAGATATGAGTGTCTCTGAGCACTGGCAAATGCTGGCAGACTAGATGCAATAGGCCGCACACACCCGCCTGTAGGCAGGCAACTGATATTTAATCGATTACAGTAAAAAAAAGGTTGTTTTATTTCACTGCACACTACGGTTGCACTAGATATGAGTGTCACTGAGCACTGGCAAAAGTTGGCAAACTAGATGCAATAGGCCTCACACACACGCCTGTAGGCAGGCAACTGATATTCAATCGATTACAGTAAAAAAAGGGTTGTTTTATTTCACTGCACACTACGGTGACACCAGATATGAGTGTCACTGTGCACTGGCAAAAGTTGGCAGACTAGATGCAATAGGCCTCACACACACGCCTTTAGGCAGGCAACTGATATTCAATCGATTACAGTAAAAAAAAGGGTTGTTTTATTTCACTGCACACTACGGTTGCACTAGATATGAGTGTCACTTTGCACTGGCAAAAGTTGGCAGACTAGATGCAATAGGCCTCACACACACGCCTTTAGGCAGGCAACTGATATTCAATCGATTACAGTAAAAAAAGGATTGTTTTATTTCACTGCACACTACGGTGGCACTAGATATGAGTGTCACTGAGCACTGGCAAAAGTTGGCAGACTAGATGCAATAGGCCTCACACACATGCCTTTAGGCAGGCAACTGATATTCAATCGATTACAGTAAAAAAAAGGGTTGTTTTATTTCACTGCACAGTACGGTTGCACTAGATATGAGTGTCACTGTGCACTTGCAAAAGTTGGCAGACTAGATGCAATAGGCCTCACACACATGCCTTTAGGCAGGCAACTGATATTCAATCGATTACAGTAAAACAAGTTTTTTTTTATTTCACTGCACACTACGGTGACACCAGACATGAGTGTCACTGTGCACTGGCAAAAGTTGGCAAACTAGACAGAATAGGCATCACACACACGCCTTTAGGCAGGCAACTGATACTCAATCGATTACAGTAAAAAAAGAGTTGTTTTATTTCACTGCACACTACGGTTGCACTAGATATGAGTGTCTCTGAGCACTGGCAAATGCTGGCAGACTAGATGCAATAGGCCGCACACACCCGCCTGTAGGCAGGCAACTGATATTTAATCGATTACAGTAAAAAAAAGGTTGTTTTATTTCACTGCACACTACGGTTGCACTAGATATGAGTGTCACTGAGCACTGGCAAAAGTTGGCAAACTAGATGCAATAGGCCTCACACACACGCCTGTAGGCAGGCAACTGATATTCAATCGATTACAGTAAAAAAAGGGTTGTTTTATTTCACTGCACACTACGGTGACACCAGATATGAGTGTCACTGTGCACTGGCAAAAGTTGGCAGACTAGATGCAATAGGCCTCACACACACGCCTTTAGGCAGGCAACTGATATTCAATCGATTACAGTAAAAAAAAGGGTTGTTTTATTTCACTGCACACTACGGTTGCACTAGATATGAGTGTCACTTTGCACTGGCAAAAGTTGGCAGACTAGATGCAATAGGCCTCACACACACGCCTTTAGGCAGGCAACTGATATTCAATCGATTACAGTAAAAAAAGGATTGTTTTATTTCACTGCACACTACTGTGACACCAGATATGAGTGTCACTGTGCACTGGCAAAAGTTGGCAGACTAGATGCAATAGGCCTCACACACACGCCTTTAGGCAGGCTGCTGATATTCAATCAATTACAGTAAATTCACAATGGAATACACCCCCACGTACTGATTGGTGAAGGATTTGCGCATTCTCATTGGCTATTGTTAATGTCCATCAATATTACAGCCAATGGGAAGGCGCAGATGTCTTCACCAATCAGTACGTGGGGGTATATTCCATTGTTATTGGCTGATGGCAATAAAGCCTTCGGATTGGTTCAAATAAAGATTGACAGGTGTGTTATCCAATCAGCTTGGTATTTTGGGGTGTATCCCTTTCTCATTGGTTCACAATTGGCGTCTTCTCATTGGCTGAATTTGATAGACAGCGTTTTCAGCCAATCAGAAGCCGCCATTGCCAATTTTACAACACTCCATAGGAAGCTCATAAGCGTCGGAGACATACCGATGTTTCCAGGGCCCATCCGGGGCAGAACACCAGGAGGCCGGAGACATCGCGGGGAGGTAAGTACAATGTAGATTGTGTTAATTTTACTTTGTTTTATGTTTATGTATGTGTGCTAATGTAATGTTTTTTTTTAACATTGGCAGCGCCGCAGAGGCAAAGATGAAGGAGGACGGGACATGCTGGGACGTGACATGCTGGAACGGGACATGCTGGAAAGGTGAGTAGAATAATTATAATGTTTAGAATGTTTAGTTATTTTATGTAAACGTGTTGTATTAATTTTTGTAATCTTTTTTACCCTAGGTTGGTGATCTGAAGAAACATCTCAAAGGTAAGTGGTCTTAATTATTTTATTGTAGCTTAGAATTAGGGTTGCTATATAGAGATAGCATGTACTGTAGATAGATACGGGGATGTATAGTATATAGATAGTATTTATTGTATATTACATAGATAGATAGGGGGTGTATATTAGATAGATAGGCCCTCATTCAATTGCGATTTGGCCAATTGAATAATGCTCTAAATAAGCACATAACATATGTTTTTTAAATAAGTTTTTAGTTAGTGAAAACCTTGCTTTTGGATAGATGTTTACTAAGTAAAAACTTCTTTAAAAAAATATGTTATGTGCTTATTTAGACCCCTATTCAATAAGCCAAATTGCAATTGAATGAGGGCCATAGTATTGTATATTAGATAGTGGGATGTATATTACATAGTGGGATGTATATTATATAGTGGGATGTATATTGCATAGTGGGATGTATATTACATAGTGGAATGTATATTAGATAGGGTGTATTGTATTGTATTTAATTGTATTGTATTTAATTATATTGTATTGTATTTAATTGTATTGTATTATATTGTACTTAATTGTATTGTATGTATTATATGTATTTCCTTTTCAGGTGTGTAATTTTTTTTTTTACTGTATTGGGGGCGGGTTGTAATGTATTTTTTTATTTTCTGTAATGTTACTTTTTTATTTTTGGTGATTTTAGTTTTTTTTATTTTATGTAATGCAGATTTTTGATGACCTTATTTTTTTGGATTTCTGTAATTAGAGTGGTGGGGTTATTAGGGGGTAGGTAGTGTAGGTGTTAATAGGTTAGTGTAGAGGGTGTTTCATTGATATTTAATGTCTTATTGGGGGGGTATAGTGAAGTGTAGTGTTTATACTTAGTGTCATGATTGTCCTTGAGGACCGTCATGGCACTTATGTGGTTAATGTTGGGTTGTAACAGGCCCATAATGGTCATAATATACCCTTGTGGGACTAATGGAGTTAAATAGAGGCATATGAGGGTCTGGATAGACCGCCATAAGTGACCGGATTAAAATGGTGTAGTGCTTACACTTTGGGTCATGAGGGTCCTGGATGACCCTCATGGCACTTATACTGTTATTACATGCGTTCATTAGTGTGTTAGAGGGGTCTATATAGTTGAGGCACACAGTACACTCACATTGTGTGGCAAACAGCATTTCAACACGTTCTTTTATTGACCGTCATTTTTTGACAGGCAAGTCGCTAGTATATATATATATAGAATAAATACATTATTTTGAACTACCGACTTGCCTGTCAATAATATTTGAAGCCTGGTAATGGTGTTTGCCACACATTGTGAGGCTCACCCCCCCTCTAACCTGATTGTCTCTCGATAAGCACTCATCGCAGACCTCACAATGAGTGCCTTCGGTGTCCATCACAAGCCTTGCAATGAGCGCCTTTGGTGCTCATTGCAAGCCTCTCCCCCTCTACCACTCCCCCCTCTCCCTCCCTTGTGTATCCTTCCCACATCTCCCTCCCCTTTATCTCTTTCCCCCTCCCTCCCCTGTGTCTCTTTCCCTCCCCTGTGTCTCCACCCCCCTCTGTCTCTTACCCTATCCCTCCCCTGTGTTTCTTCCTCCCTCTCCTTCCCCTGTGTTTCTTCGTCCTCTCCCTTCAGTGTGGTTCTTCCCCCTCTCCCTCCCCTGTGTCTCTTCCCCTTCTCCCCTCCCTCCTCTGTGTCTCTTCCCCCTCCCTCCTCTGAGTCTCTTTCCCCCTCCTCCCTCCCCTGTTTCTCTCCCCCTCCTCCCTCCCCTGTGTCTCTTTCCCCTCCCTCCCCTCTTTTCCCTCCCTCCCCTGTGTCTCCCTTGTCTGTGTCTCTCACCCCTTCCTCTCCCTCCTGTGTCTCTCCCCCCTTTTCTCCCTCCCGTGTCTAGCCGAGCATTCTCCTCTCGGGAATGAAAATTAATATATTTTTTAAATCAAAAAAATCTGTGTGTGTATAGAATGACTCAATGTAATGAGTGCTTCTGGTATAAACAGCATGTGTTAGATTAGAAAAAAGTACAAACAGGTAAACTTACATATACCTTTAACCCCTGTGTACCATGGATGTCCATATCAACCCGTATGGCACTTAAGATTAATCCCTAGGTGGTGTAGGAATCCTGAAGGACCCCAACGTCACCCTACTTATCACCACAGTTGTCCATATTTGATTATCATGTAAACTATTCCCCATGAGGGTCCATAAGGGCCACAAAAACACCTTAGTCTAAAGTTAAAAATAAACTACATAATATAAAAAAAAACATTTGCACAAAATAAAAACAAAATGACAAAATATAACAAATACAGAAAATAAATAAAAACAGAAATTACACAAAATAAAAAAATAAAATGGAACCTGTAAAAGTTAAAAATACACTTACCTACGCTTGTGATGCCCTCCAGCTATGACCCATGACACCCTGGCCCTCTTCTGCCTTGAATAAGCAGGATATCCATGTTGCATTAGGATTCTTGTTCTCTTTCTTGATTAAAGCTCTAGATCCTCATCTTCTGGCTAGTTGAAATGGGCCTCTGCCTAAAAACCTGCCGTTTAATGAAAAATAAATAATAATAATTAGCGGCTTCTCCTCCATAAATACATTTTGCTGTGGTCGTCTACCTTAAATATAATTTTTTGCAGCTTCTGATTGGCTAAAATAGACTTTGTAGATGCCAGAATGTGAAACAGCTGTCAGTGAGAGCAGTGAAAGTAGATGATCCAGACATGAGCAGTGGGCTGGTACTGTTATTATGATTGGGGTGGAAGTTTCAAGGTAACGCTGTTAATTCTCCATGCATTGATGAACTTGTTGAAATGCTGCAGAGAGCTAAGTTTCCCTTATTATGTGTAAGCATTTGTCCATTTGGACTTAGAATCATGCACTATTAATAAGTTGTTGAATGTATTCCAACTTTGCTTACTGAGTGTTACTTGGAAATTGAACCTGGCCAGTAATACCCAAGTGTGCTTGGAAAGAATTGATATGTTTATAAACCATAGCGCATAACTGACTTTGATTACAGGCATATATATGCCATGTTGTTGGGATTTATCAACACAATGGGAATGAATTGGAATATTTGATTGATTCATGTCGTTTTGGTTGATTGTACACAGTTATGAGTGATATCTATGTGCTTCCTGTGGTTATTTGTATATCTTAAAGGAACAGTATGTTTTTTGGAATTATTTAATTATCCAGCTACTTTCCTGTAACAGCGCTGCCAGACTGAATATTCCCCTTATTCATATTAAACGCACACATGTGAACATAGCACTTGAGGTCCTTTGATAAGTGCTAGGTTATTTATATGTTTGGCTAATAGGTGTGCAGGTAATTTTACCACTTTTTTGACATTATTTTGTATGTTTATTAGTGGGTCCCAGTAAGAATTAGTGTAGTTAATTGCCACTTTTGCTATTTTGCAGGGATCTCCACTATATGATATAGGGATCCCTATTTTTTCCCTTCTTTGACTTGTGAGTGTAGAGAGGTTTTCCTCTTTTTCTATCCCTCCACTGGGAAAATTTGTTGTACATATTTTTGTAGATAGAGGATAAATAGCGAGTCCTTCTGAGTGTCACCTTTATTTAATAGGGATACCACTATTAAGAGTTAGTCTTTTTCATTTAATGGGATCTTTCAGTTACTAGATTTGTATTCCTCCTATTAAATGTTATCTTTGTACTAATAAAGTTTGTTTTTTATTATTTGGTTTGTCGTCCTGTTATTTTCTCAGGACCGTTAGTCGTGTACCATGTGTATATATTATTTAGCCTATACTCCATATAGCATATATGGAGTTATACCTCACAGTGGGGCTCTTTTCTATTCTTCTTAATTTTGGCTAAAATATGTGTCAATCATATTTCAGCCAAACAGAAGTGTATTTAGGCTTAGGATTTCCAGCTGGCAAGAATAAAATTAGATAACAAAATAGAATAAAAAAAGAAAAATAAGAAGAATTATCTACTGAACATCACTTACAAAAAAATAGTCCTCTATTAAATTAAAGAATGAGAAAAAGTAAAAAATCTATAGAAAGTAAAAGAATTGAAGAACCCATTAAAAATTCTGAAAATCAAACCACCTCTTCACAAAACTCTAACTCAAACCAAACAAACAATTCTAACACTAACATAAATATAGAATCCCCACAACCCAATGTAAACTTAAACAAACTATCATTAGTTAACATTGAAGATCTTCTAGAAAATTACATTTCACAAGCTGTTTCAAAAAGAAATTCAGGATATAGGACAAATAACCAAACTATTAGAAGTAACCTTTGATCATCTAATCTATGCTCAAAATAAAGTCAGGACAAAAATATCTGAAAATACTTATCTTATCGACACTTTAGAAAATAAACTAGAAGACCTTGAGAATTGTTCGAGAATATTTAATATTAGAATTAGAGGATTTCAAAAAACAATAGTAGACTTACCAATATACATAAACACAACTATTGAAAATATCCTATCGGGACATCAAGATCAGATATGGGAAATAGAACGTGCCTTATGTAAAGGAAAAAATCCAGACCTACCAAAAGACACTATAGTCCGACTTCTTAGTCAAAATTCAAGAGATTTCATTTCAACAACACGCAGAATGTCAATAATTAAAGGCTCTGATGGATCGCCTCTACAATTTTATGTAGACCTCTCTCCCTCCACACTGTTAAAGCGCAAACAAATTAAACCAGCATTAACAATTCTTTTAAATCACAAAATCAAGTATAGATTAGAATTCCCCTTTGCTCTATCTTTCAATTTCAATAGCACACCATACACCACCCACTCCTTGGAGGAATGTATAACATTTTTAAGAAGACTAAATCTTACCTTAATAGATCCAAAAACTGAACTAGTGGTTCCTACTACTAGTTCACTTCTTCAAAAACAATGGACCAATACGCCATTACATAAAAAAAATAGAGGAAAAACTTCCACCACTTCTACCACAGAACCAATGCTTATACCAAACATTTCACCATCAAAAATATCAAACTAATACCCGACAACAAAATTTAAATCTATGAATTAAAGAGATAATCCAACAAATCTCCCGGATTTTTCTTTTCCAGCTGGTAACCTTTTAACTTTTTTAACTTACTAAAATTTTAAATGTTCACAATGAAATACAAATATTTTATTTTTAAAAGCTATTTCATTTTTTATTAAAAAAACAAAAAAACAACAATACATCTTTATATATTCAATTTTATGGATATTAACAAATACCTGTTCTAATATATATTTTATTTCATCCTCTTCATGTATTGATTTCTCTTCCCGAAACTACTTTAACCAGATTCAATTTAAATCCAATCTCTTTTTAAGATGATTATATACTCATTTATCTCCTTCATCTCTTCAAGAAGTAACTCAAGACTTCAATTTTATAAGCTTATGTCTTTTACTCTATAAGAGTAACTTATTTAACAATAATTACTCATAATGTAAAGGGGTTCAACTCCCCATTCAAGAGAAGGAAGGCTTTTTTATATTATAAAAAATATAAAGCTTCTATAATTTTTCTACAAGAAACACATTTCTGTAATAATAAATCTCCGACATTTCTTAGTAAAGATTATCCACAATTTTATTATACTACCCACACTTCAAAGAAACAAGGAGTAGCAACAATTTCACTAAACTTAAATTTAGGAACACCACTTGACTTACCATGGTCTTGAAAACTCAATGAATATTTTGTATCTATCCACTCTTATCAAAATCAGATTTCCTCTGACCTAAAATTATTTTTCAATACTAACTCAAATAAAGAAACATCAGCAGGTTGGCTAGGAGTAGCCCACAAAGCTTTTATACAAGGTACTTGTATATAAATAGCATCACAAACCAACAAAAAGAACATGGACTTACTAATTTATTCTATAAAACATTTTTTTGTAACTGATTTCATTCAATTCTGAAAGGCGAAACAATGCCTCAAGAATTAAATTATGCAGATTTAAAATTCTTTTTGACAGGTGGGAAAGATCCTCTAGAAACCAAAAACTATTGACCAATCTCACTTTTGAATGGTGATATCTTATTACTTGCTAAAATCTTTTGCTAAAAGATATTCAAACTTCTTACCATGTGATACATAAATACCAATCTGGTTTTATCCCTCATAGGCAAACAGGAGATAATATTAGAAGAACCTTAAATATGAAATATCTTTCAAAATCATCTAATATCCCTATATGCCGTCTTGCATTAGACATCGAGAAGGCATTTGATACACTTGAATGGCCCTTTTTATTTGCCACCTTGACTAAATTTGGATTTAAAGTACAATTTATAAACATGCTTCATATACATTATAATTCCCCAAAAGCTAATTTAAAACTCCCTGGATCACAAAGAACATTTATTAAAATACAAAGAGGCACCAGAAAAGGCTGTCCTTTGTCCCCTTTACTTTTTGATTTAGCAATCAAACCATTGGCACAAGCAATTAGAGCTAACCCAGAAATTAAAGGTTTTAAAATAAGACATCAGCACAGGAAATGCTCTTTGTTTGCTGATGACCTTTTAGATACTTTAGCAAATTCTAAATCTTCAATTAAAGAATTAATATCTACTACTGAACAATATAGTAACCTTTCTGGATTAAAATTAAACCATGATAAAACGGAAGTCCTTAGCATAGGTCTTTCCACAAACACCATAAACCACATAAAACAAAATGATAACTTATTTTGGCCAACTTCATACATAACATATTTAGGTATCTGATCTACATATAGCAAACTACCCTCCCTTATACAAAAATGTTTACTCAAACTTAGACACTTGGACAAAATATAATATTTCTTGGACAGGTCGTATAAATTATATTAAAATTTATATTTTACTAAGATTACTCTATTTATTTAGAAATTTACCAATTCAAATAAATAACAAAGAACTAATACGATTTCAAATTAAAATATTTACATTTATCTGGAGTAACAGACCTCCCATAATAGCAAAAAAATTTATGTTTAAACATAAATCAAATGGAGGTCTATCATGCCCCAATTTACATAATTACTTCAAAGCAGCTTAATTAGCATTCATCCCCAAAGCTCACTCTACTCAACATAAACCTAATCAGATTTATTTAGAACATTTCCAAATGTACCCTTTATCTTGGGAAACTATTTTATGACCCCCTCATCCAAATTCTCTCAAATACAACTCCCTTAACCCCATAATGAATTTCACCCTAAAAATTTGGAAATGGGCAAAAAAGAAACAACAATTAGCTTTACCTTTCTCTCCACTTACATCACTTTTTTCATCTTCTACCAAACAAACTACTTTATAGAAACAAAACATGTCTGGTCTTCACTCAAACTAGACAGAGTGGGAACTTGTGTTCTGAATAATAACATTATACCATCTGAACAACTAAAACAAAATTGTAATATTCCCCAAAAATAATTATCAAATTATAATACACTAAGACAATGGGTAGTAACAATGTATAAATATAGTTGTGAGCGTACGAGTTGTTGCTAACGCTGCGGGCTCGCGCAGCGAGCCCGCGGCCCTCGCGAAGCGAGGGCACTGGTCGAGGGTCTCAGTTGCTGGCATGGAGCGCCAAAGGCGCTCCTTGCCAGCAACTGAGGACCCTCGCGAAGCTAGGGCCTCAGTTCCTGGCATGGAGCGCCGTAGGAGCTCCATGCCAGCACCTGAGGACCTCGCAAAGCGAGGGCCGCAGTTGCTGACATGGAGCGCCGAAGGCGCTCCATGCCAGCAACTGCGACCCTCGCAAACTTCACGTCGCAACCCAAACAGCACGACACACACATTACGACACTCGCAAACAACATACGACACACGTTCACACACATTACGGCCTCGCAACACTCGGACGCAACTCGCGAACATTACAAAATGTAAAACACAATACATACACACAGCACATACATAAAAACCTTACCTACACCAAGAGGGAGCACCCAGGACCTCAAAAAATGCAACTTAGACCTCGATTTTACTAGAAATAAAAGAGTTTAGAGACTAAAAAAAAATCTAAGCGAGAGAAAAAATGGCCGCCGAACAAAACGAAAACGAGGCTACAGCACTCTAAACTCGCAAAACACCACAAGAAACTCGCAAAACACCACAAGAAACTCGAAAAATGCAACAAACGACCTACGGATATTCATACCACACAGTGCACACATTCAGCATGCTTACACAGCAGCTCCACACCACTAATGCTGCAGCAACATCAACACAGATTGCCAGCTCTTCATCACAATGCTTCAAAATAGGTACAGTATATTCATTTAGTAATGTATTACATATTTCATTATTATACACCAAACAGCATTAGCTACCTTACAATTTCATTGCCGTCATTTTTTGACGGGCAATTCGCTAGTGTATAATAAATACAGAACACCTAAAGCTACATGTTTATAGGCAATCTGCAAAACACTACCCTTATCTAAGGGAATTATCAGTTCCCTATATACTATTTTTAATAATACATCTGACAATCAGAAGCCTCCCTTTGTTTTGAATTGGGAGTTGGACCTAAATCAAACATGGGACAATAAAAAATGGACCGAAGTTTATTTAAACCTTTCAAAAGGCTCATCACATATAATAGTTGTCAAACTACGATTCGTCATCACGATTTGCGAGCTTGCAAAGCGAGCTCGCAAGACCTGCATCCCTCGCAAAGCAAACATACATACACGCACGACTTAGAAAAAAAATCGACTTCGGAACCAACCTTAGTGGCACAAACACCCACACGCACGAAAAATACGACCATAACGGCCGAACCTCGCGCACCTAAAAACAGTCAAATATACATAAAAAGCTTACCCATAGCAAGGGGGGGCATTCAGGACCTCTGAAAGTGAAGTTACACCTCCATTTAAGTCTAAATTCCCGAGTTCAGACACATGAAAATCCCCTAAGCGAGAGAAAAAATGGCAGCCGGAAAAACGAAAACGAGGCTCAAAGCCCAGCCACATACAATTTACCCAAGAAGGGATCCGAGATAAGCTTGGAAACCTGCATTAACCCCACATTAACCATCGCAGTGGGGGTCCCGATCGCACGCAATCAGGGACGCCCGCTGCAATGAAAATTCAAAATTCCCGCATTACAGGTCCTTAAAGGACCGTAAAGGTCCTTAAAGAACCCGTTATAAAAGAAAACAAATATACACTATCAATAAAGACCCCCATAAGCACTTAATTAACTCCCTCACTCATGGGGATTAATACAGACCCCCATAAACCCCTAATTAACCCTGTCACTCATGGGGGTCAATATAGACCCCCATAAGCCGTTCATTAACCCTGTCACTCATGGGGGTCAATACAGGCCCCCATAAGCACTTCATTAACCCTTTCACTCATGGGGGTAAATATAGATCCCCATAAGCCATTCATTAACCCTATAACTCATGGGGGTCAATACAGACCTCCATAAATACTTCATTAACCCTGTCACTCATGGTGGTCAATACAGACCCCCATAAGCACTTCATTAACCCTGTCACTCATGAAGGTCAAAACAGACCCCCGTAAGGCCTTAATTAACCATATAAATCATGAAGGTCAATACAGACCCCCATAAGGCCTTAATTAACCCTATAACTCATGAAGGTCAATGCAGACCCCCATAACGCCTTAATTAACCCTATAACTCATGGTGGTCAATACAGACCCCCATAAGCCCTTCATTAACCCTATCATTCATGGGGGTCAATATAGACCCCCATAAGCCCTTCATTAACCCTGTCACCCATGGGGGTCAATACAGACCCCCATAAGCACTTAATTAACCCCCTCACTCATTGTGGTCAATACAGACCCCCATAAACCCCTTATTAACCCTGTCACTCATAGGAGTCAATATAGACCCCCATAAGCCCTTCATTAACCCTTTCACTCATGGGAGTCAATAGAGACCCCCATAAGCCATTCATTAACCCCCTCACTCGTGAGGGTCAATAGAGCCCCCCATAAGCCCTTAATTAACCCCCTCTCTCATGGGCGTCAATGCAGACCCTCATAAACCGCTAATTAACCCTGTCACTCATGGAGGTCCATACAGACCCTCATAAGCCTCTATTTAACGCCATCAGTCCCATAAGGGTATATTAAGACTATTATGGGCCTGTTACAACCCAACATTAACCACATAAGTGCCATGACGGTCCTCAAGGACCATCATGACACTAAGTATCACACCAATGTTCATGCAGATGACACTAATGTTGATTTAGAAAGTAGTAGTGATATCTATGTTGAGGAAGCTCAGGATAGTTCCTTATTTACAGCACAGTAGACACTCCTTGTTGTGGATTACTCAATGTGGTTTGTCAGTTTTGTGGGGCCTATCATTTTCTGAAGGAAAGACCAACTGGAGAGTTTATTAGTTGCTGTCAGAAAGTAAAGGTAAGACTTCCAGAAAGACACACATTTCCAGAATATGTAAAAAGTATAATGAGTGCTGCAAAATTTCCAAATGATAGCAACTTTAAAACAATTTTAGGTCTTATAACAGGGCAATTTCATTTGATTCAATGGGTGCAACATTAGCAGAAAATGTCCCAGGACATGGTCCTTGTTGTTTTTTTACCACCAGACTTCACATTTACACCCACAAGCAAAAGTAGCAAAGGAAATTTGCACAGTTATATGTCCTAGATACAATGGAAGCTGTTGAACAATGAATGACACTTCCTGAAAATAAACAATGCTTACCCATAGTCTTTGAACAGCTGGATAACAATATGGCCAACAACCCATATAGTCAAGCATACAAAAAGTTAGCAGAGGCTGATAAAGAACAACAGGCACATGTATAAATAAATCAATTGCCAATGCCAAGAGTAAATATGGTTCTCAAAAGAGATCGCCATACTGATCAAAGACAGTATAATTTACCAACAGCAAATGAAGTTGCCGTGGTCTTTAAAAATTATGATGGTGAACCACCATTTGAGTGTGATATTAGAATATATCCACGCAATGAAGAGCAAGCTTTTTTAAATATATTAAGTAGTAATTTGGATCCAATGACATATCCCATTTTGTTATCCAAATGGTGAGCCAGGATGGCAACCAAAATTACAATTGCAAAGGTATTCCAATAGTAAAGTTCGTGTTAGAAACAATATTTCTTTGCTGGAATATAAAGTGGCACAAACTGCTATTCATGATCATTTTAATCCTATTTTATGTTAGGGAAAACTCACACAACAATAGATTATTGATTCATATCTACAAGTCGAAGCAAATAATCTAAATTTTGTCAGATTTCAACAAGACAAGCATTGAGTAGAACAATACTGTGGATTGATGGATTATGTCACTGAATTGGCTGCAAAAAGAGACATTCCAGCTGGAAGAGCAATCATTTTGCCGTCCTCTTTCCAAGGATCTCCTCGCAATATGTGAGAAAGATTCAATGATGCCATGGCTATTGTGACTAAATTTGGCAAACCAGATTTATTCATTACATTTACATGTAATCCACAATAGCCAGAGATTAAGGAAAATTAGAAATTTGGCCAAAATACTTCTGAAAGACCAGATTCAGTTGCTAGAGTATTCAAAATAAAACTAAATACATTAATACATGATATAACTAAAGGACACATATTTGGGAAATTTTGTTCATACCAATGAATTTAAAAAAAGAGGCCTGCCACATGCACACATACTTGTAATCCTGCAAGAAAAGATAAATTGAATATGGCAGACAGAGTGGATTCAGTAATTACTGCTGAACTGCCACATCCAGAAAAATATTAAAAACTTCATGAAATTGTTACACACCAAATGATTCCTGGTCCATGTGGAGATATCAATCCAAATGCATGTATGTATTGGTTATACCTCCAATATTCCAGTGTAATAAAATAATAGCATGCAAACCTAAAAGTGATAAACATGGATCTGTTTCAATGTTAGTACTTAAAGTTACACTTGCTAGGTCATATACTTTTTCAGAAAATCTTTGAGCGTTCCCACTATGTGATAAAATGTATATGTGCCACAGTTGGATTACCATTGGTATTTACAATCAATAAATTAACTTGTAACTATCTTCCTACTAGAGTAATTACTGTACCTGAAATTTACGAATTGAAAAATAGAAATTTGAATTGATGAAAAATAAATTGTAATGTGAAAATATAATTCAATACAATCTTTATTTTTACTTCTTTTTCTTCTTACATTATTTTTTCTTTATTCTTTTTCTTATTTATTTTCTTTTATTCTTTTTTTTCTTTTATGTATTCTTTTTTTTGCTTCCTGACTGGCCTAGTTTTACTTGTTGTGCTGTCCAGTAGATTTCCTGATAAGCCCGTAAATTGGAAACACATTTCAGGCTTGGGGAAAATGAAAAATTTCCCAACAAGCACGCAAATGGTTTCACAGCCGTAAATGCAAACAGAAGCACAAAGGAAGGAGAGGGGGGAGAAAGACACATGGAAGGGAGAGGGGAGAGGGTGGAAAGGGACACAGAGGAGGGTGTGGGGTGGAAAGAGACACAGGGAAGGGAGTGGGGGGCAAGAGACACAGTTATGAGAGAGAGGGGAAACTAGACACAGGGGAGGGAGATAAGGGGGAAAAAAACAGGGGCGGGAGAGGGGGCAAAGAGACACGGGAGGGAGAGAGTGGGGAGAGGCTCACAATGAGCGCCTTCGGCGCTCATTGAGAGGCCTGAAAGTTGGGGCTTGGCCGACGCATCCAATGAGTGACAGCAATACAATTTGAAGCCTAGCAATGCTGTTTGCCACACAATGCAAGGTTCTACCTCCTTTAACTTGTGGGCCTTGCGGTGAGAGCCTTCACCGCTTATAGCGGGCCTCTTCCCCCTCTCGTTTATGGGCCTCGCGATGAGCACCTTTGGCGCTCATAGCAAGCCTCTCCCCACTTTCTCCATCCCTTGTCTCTTTGCCCTCTCTCCCTCCCCAGGTTTTCTTTTTACCCTTTTTACCCTCCCCTGTGTCTCTGCCCACCCCACTCCCTCCCCTGTGTCTCTTTAAACCATCTACCCCCTCTCTCATTCTCCCATTCTCTCTCCTCTGTGCCCCTGTTTGCATTTACCAGTGTGAAACCATATGCAGGCTTGGGAAATTCAACCAGTTAAATATCAAATTAGCTTGCAACCTCACTTACAGGCTCCCTGCCTCTCCCTCTGTGCTGTGTGTGAGGTTTTAAGTTCATTTTTTAATTAATTGGCGTCTTTTGGAGGTCTCCCACTGGCTTCCGAGTTACAGGCTTGAAAAAAATGGTGGCCTTTAAATCAATAATATTTTTGAAGCCTATGACATCGCGAGCCCCGCAATGAGGGCTTCCTGTGCTCATTGCAGCCCTCGTTGTCTGTGCGCTCTTTCTCTGTGCACTCTCTCTCTCTGCACTCTGTCTGTGTGCTCTGTCTCTCTCTCTGTGTGCTGTCTGTGTGTACTCTCTTTCTGTGTGCACTCCCTCACTCTGTACATCTCTCTCACTGTGTCGATCTCTGTGAGTTCTCTCTTTCTGTGTGCTCTCTCTGTCTCTGTCTGTGCCCTCTCTCTCTCTTCCTGTTTTTGTTGGTGCTGTCTGTGTGCACTCTCTCTCTCTTTGTACCCCTCCCTCTCTGTGTTGATCTCTGTACGCTCTCTGTGTGTGCTCTCTCTCTCTCTCTGTGCACTGTCTCTGTGTCTCTCTCTTTGTGTGCTCTCTGTCATTGCACTCTCTCTCTGTGCGCACTCTCTGTGTGCTCTCTCTGTCTGTGCTCTCTCTCTGTGTCTCTCTCTCTCTCTTTGTGCACTCTGTCTCTCTCTCTGTGCTCTCTTTCTCTGCTCTCTATGGCTCTCTCTCTCTCTGTGCGCTCTCTGCATCTGCTCTCTGTCTGTGCACTCTCTCTCTGTGCATTGTCTGTGAGCTCTCTCTGTCTGTGCGCTCTCTTTCTCTTTGCGCTCTCTCTTGCTCTTTGTGTGCACTGTCTGTGTGTGATCTCAGTGTGTGATGTTTTGGGTATTTTGGGGTTAGAGGGTGCATACTATGGGGAGAGACAGAATGAGTAGTAGGGAGAGAGAGCTGGGGAGAGAGGGTGAGTACTGAGGGAAGTAGGGAGAGCGGGGGAGAGAGTGTGAGTACCGGAGGAACAGAGGTTGAGTAGCGGGGAGGTTGAAATGGGGAGAGGGTAAGTACTGGGGAAGACAGTGTGAATACTGGGAGAAGAGAGGGTGAATAATGGGGGAATGAGTACTTGGGGAGAGGGTGATTATTCAGGGTTGGAGAGCTGGAGAAGTAGCATAGGAGAGGGTGAGTGCAGAGTGCTGTACTACCACGCTGGTCTGGGTGCGTGCATTTGTCAGCCTTTGTGGGTGCGCACATGACGGCGCTCAAGTCTCGTGCAACCAAAAGTCAAGCTACTGAATTTTATACATAAGACAGTAATACAATTTGAAGCACGGCGATGCTGTTTGCCACCCAATATGACCACCTTTGGCGCTCATTGCAAGCCCCGCACTGAGCACGTTCGGCGATCATTGTGAGTCTCTCCTCCTGTCTACTTCCTCCCTTGTGTCTCATTTCCCCCTCCTCTCCCTCCCTTGTGCCTCCTTTCACCCTCCTCTCCCTCCCATGTGTTTCCTTATCAGCCCTCCTCTCCCTCCCTTGTATCTCATTTCCCCCTCCCACTCTCCTGTGCCTCCTTTTCCCCCCTCTCTCTCCCCTGTGTTTCTCCCACCTCCCTCCCGTCTCTTTCCCCCCTCTCCCTTCTGTCTCTTTCCCACCTCTCCCTCCCCTGTGTCTCTTCCCCCTTCCCCCCATGTCTCTTCCTCCCTCTCTCTCCCCCCTGTGTCTGTTTCCCCCTCCCCTGTGTCTCTCCCCCCTCCCCTGTGTCTTTCCCCTCTCTCCCTCCCCTATGTCTCTTCCTCTCTTCCCTGTGTCTCTACACCCCCTTTCCATCCCCTGTATCTCTTTCCCCTGCTCTCCCTCACCTGTGTCTCTTCCCCCCTTCACCCCCTTCATCTCATTCCCCCCCTTTCCCTCCGCTGTGTCTCTTCCCCCTTCGCCCCCCTGTGTCTCATTTCCCCCTCCCCTGTGTCTCTTCCCCCCTCTCTCTTCCCTGTGTCTCTTCCCCCCTCCCCTGTGTCTTTCCCCCTCTCCCTCCCCTGTGTCTCTTCTCCCCTCCCCTGTGTCTCTTTACAGCCCTCTCCCTCCCATATTTTGCTATCCCCCTCTCTCCCTCCCTTTCTCTCCATCCACTGTGTCTTATCCCCCCTCTCCCTCCTCTATGTCTCTTCCCCCCTCTCCCCCCTTCCCCCTTATCATCATCCTCATCCTCCTCCTCCTCTCTTTCTCCCTCTCCAATTACCTTTGGCGCTCATTGCATCCCCCGATGGGGTGAGGGGAGGAGGTTTAGCCTTGGGAAGGAGGATGAGCCATGAAGAGGATTAAGGGGGCCCGCACTGAGCAGCATCGCCACACTGACAACTATATATGTGTTCAAATTCATGCATATTTTCAGCCCTATTAAATTGCGATTCAGCATATTTTTTACAGAAGTTTTTAGTTAGTGAAGACCTTGCTTTTGGATAGAAGTTCACTAACTAAAAACTTCTGTAAAAACATAAGCTATGTACTTATACTGAGCCCTTTTCAATCAGCTGAATCGCAATTTAATAAGGCTGTTTATTAGCAGGTCAATTTTACATATGTTGCAAAGGTAATACAATATGAACATAGACAACAAAAATAAAAAAGTGTAAAAAGAATAATCCACGTGTATGTATCATATGTATTTGTGGCATTTGTCACATTAATATATTTGCAGTTTATGCGCCAGTCTTTATTGATAAATATTTTATAGTTTTTATTATTTTTATTTTCAAGAACTATCTGAGTTTTGCACAGTGTCAATGGAGAATGAAAATGTAATTAGTTCTTAATGTGTTTTAAAGTGATGACAGTCCTGAGTTTCTTGGACAGTTTGTACCCTTTATGCAATCACCTGTACTACTTCAGCTTGCTCTGTTGCTTTGTTCTCTCATTGTAGTAATCTGCGTGATGTAATGAAGGATACCAGTGCTACTTTGTCACAGGTTTTTTTACCTACATACTTAGGCCCTCATTCAATTGCAATTTTGCCAATTGAATAGGGCTCTAAATAAGCACATAGCATATTTTTTTTAAAGAAGTTTTTAGTTAGTGAAAATCTTGCTTTTGGATAGATATTTACTAACTAAAAACTTCTTTAAAAAAATATGTTATGTGCTTATTTAGACCCCTATTCAATTGGCCAAGTTTCAATTAAGAAAGGGCCTTATTGTTTAAAGACTAAATAGGAACATTCAAGTACAAACTCAAAATTTACTCAGACTATAAGAGATGAAGCAGAAAACAAGGGTACAGGTTGAAATTTGAGCCCTGGATTTTTCTTTAATCTCTTCAGTGATGTAGTAATGTAATTGCTGAATAAATAGTTTTGGGATATGACTTTCCTTTGTAGCTGAAGTACAAACACATTTTTTCTTGTTAAGTAAATCTACCTTCCCACCCCCCCACCCCCCCTTCAAAGATTCTCCAAACAATAAACAGTTATGGATATTCTAGCTGTCCCAATGAAAACATACAACAGGTTAGTAATTTACAAGCATCCTGTATATATTGGCAAAGTTTTCACGCCCAAGCACTCACTGTGTTGTAGATTTTCACAAATTAGCACGCAGGTTCCAAGAGTTGGTGGTTTTTGGATAGAGAGAGAGAATGCAGAAGAAGTGGAAGATTGGAGAGCAGGTTTATATTTATTTAGATACATTTTCAGTATCTCAATACACTTAATTTCACATTACACATATATACTAATATAACATAATATACTTAAACAAAGGATAAAAATACACATAGATACACTTATAGCTAGGACACATCATCCACACACAACTCTACGCTATACACAACACATAAAAAAACACATAGAACATACATTTATTTTTATTCAAAAATATATACACATACACTTTGTTTAATGTACCCTTATTTTTTTGTTGGATCAGTGATGGAGAAAGGAGAAAGGAGAGGAGGGTAGAGTAAGGGAGGAGAGGAGGAAGAGAGGAGGAGAGATAGGTGGCCCCAGGGAGTAGACTGGGGGAGGGAATAGAGAGAGGGAATAAGTGGGGGTGAGGGAGGTAGGGAGGTTGAAGGAGGTAGAGGGAGGGAGGAAGGATGTGAGGATGAGGGAAGGAGATTTAGGGAGGGTGGCAGTGGAGGGGAGGAATAGGAGTGGTAGTTCAGTGGGAGGAGAGGACTGTAGGTGAGGTAGAGGAAAGGTGGGATGAGCCTATAGACTTATGCACATGTAGTTCAGGGTCAGGGGTCTGCTCTTAGGGAGGTAGTGGGGGGGGGATAGGCCTCAGGGTCAGAGCAGGGAGATCCGCATCCCAGTCCAGGAGGACAAGAGGCTGGGCCTAAACACAGAACCACTGCCTATAGGCCAGAGGATGTGGTATTACACCTCAATGCCACCTGTGCCCATGCCCACATTATTACTAGGGGTAGGTAAGTAAAGTCTGGCCCCAGGAGCAAGGCCTGGAAGGAGGTAGAAGCCACAGTCACTGAGGTTGTCTTATGAACATAGAAATGTGAGTTCTGTAAGGTATTCTTACAATGACATTTGGCAATTGTCAGAAGAATGTTGAAGGAGGATGACAGAGCAGCCACATGTCAGTGGTGGCCCCGTAGTGATTGACAATTACAAGCAATGGGAGAGGATGATGAAGGAGATGATGGAAGCCGGGACCGTCCCTGTAGCTCCAGGCCTGGTGGATATACACCAACATACAACCATATGTACACTATATGCTCACCACACACACATAGATAACTCTAATCCCATGAAAATGCTGCACAACAATGACTACCAAAGAACTCCATCAGCAGGCCCATCATTGGAGGCCACCATGCAGAAGATTCTAGCCCTCATCAGAGAAAACAAAGTCAGTATATGGGGAATCCAGGCCAGCTTCTCCTCCAACCAGGCCTTGGATGGCTGCAGTCTGAGGAGGCTACAAAGGGATGCAAGGAGACCTTACCAATAGGTGAAATCCTACATGGACAAGCTGCTCCAGGCGGTGCAGTAACAGAGCACACTAACCAAGCTGAGCATTGACATTGTCCAGTGGGCTCTGGTCCCCAGGAAGCACCTCCTCTACCCCAGGGGCCCCCACACACCTGCATCCTGGCCTCTCCTAGTCTTTCTCTATGCCTCCACCTCCACCAGTGCTGCTGCCTCAAGGGGGTGGTTTTTCCGGCAACTTCCCCTCAAGTAGACTATAGACACAGTGGCACAGTGCGTGGGGGCCCTGTGGCAAGGCAGATGAGGAGATAGGGGCTGCACCTGAGCTTTGACCTTCTTAATACCAATCCTCAGTGACCATCTAATATTTCAAGTGTTGACTTAATCTGACCTGATAGGTGTCTACCCTCTTCACATGGTCCATAATCCTCTTCTCTGTGAACATATAGGGTAATGTTTAATATTTATCCAATTGATGGTCAAATAGAAATGCTGTTGAGAAGAGATGGTGCAGTCACTATTTTTGTTTTTCCCATTAGGAATATTTTGTCTTTTTTTTCCTTTTTAGGCACAATTCAGGTCCACGAATGCATCCTCTTCATCCGCAAGCAGTGCTATGAAATAATGTGATATCTACACAGCAGGTATCCGTTAGCCATTCCATCAATCGCATCCTCCTATCAGAATGATCTGACAATCAAATATCATGTTCAACAACCACATCATGCCACATCATTACTCGTGGTGATGACAATGGATTTGAAATGACAGACAGAGAACATTTTGCACTGCTTGTGGATGAAGTTCAGGTAAGTTACGATTCCAGTATTTTCCACTGTACTGTACATACAGCTTTTTATAGAGAGTTTTATTCTCCTCCTCTGCCTTTTTTTAGATTAGGACTACCTTTTTTATACACTGTACGTGTATATTTAAATTTCATTAAATAATCCTTGAATTTCAGCATCTGTGTAATGTAGCAGATGAAGATGTGATGAATGTGCTATGCGCATTAATTAATTATATTTTATAACTGTGCTCTGTATATTCAATAAAGGATGTTATTGTGATACTGTTATCCATGTTTCCGTGTTGTTCTCAAGCTAATAGATTAGTGACATCAACATTCACAACAACGAAATTAGAGGTGCTCAATCTGAGAATGGACAATACCTGAAGTAGGTTTGTCCTATAAGTCTGGTTACCTACTCAGAGAACAACCTCTTTTAGCTCACTTATGCTCTTCACAGGGAGAAATATCCTGTGATCTCTATACACTGTGGTGTAAACGTTTCCTCCTTAGCTGTGATATTTACCCACAGTCCCTGGACATAATAGCAATTTATATAATTGTATTTAAACATTTTGTAAGACACAGTCAGTACTGGGAGGAGGTAAACGTTTACACCACAGTGTATAGAGATCAGGGGATCAGGTTTTACTTGAAAGGTTATTTAATATAATATGTAACAGACAATAAGGAAAGGTTCAAGTAATTTACTATAAGGTGAGATTAATTTACTATAAGGATAGTTCATATGCATATGTGGTCACCATACCAATAACTTTTGGGTATATTTTTTGTTTAGACAGAGGGCACGTGATGGGCAAGTTATGGGTTCTAGTTCAAACTCCATCACATGCAAGATCAGGGATCCTTAATTCAGATAGGACCACTAAAGATGCAACTCAACTAGTCACATATATAGTTGTGAGCATACGGGTCGTTGCTCACGCTTGCGGGCTCGCGTAGCGAGCCCGCAACAACTGCGTCCCTCGCGAAGCGAGGGACGCAGTTCCGCGCAAATGCGGGTCCTCGCGAAGCGAGGGCCCGCATTTGCGGTGATGGAGCATCCCAACGTCCCCGCAAATGCGGATCCTCGCGAAGCGAGGGTCCGCATTTGCGGAGGTGGAGGCTCAACGTCGGCTCTGTTAACACACACATACACACACACGACTTTTTAATAGAATAAACCCAACCGCCCAGCCAACAAAAACCCAACAACGTCCCCGCAAATGCGGATCCTCGCGAAGCGAGGGTCTGCATTTGCGGTGGTGGGAGCATCCCAACATCGGCTATGTTAACACACACATACACACACACACAACTTCATAACAAAAAAAAACTCAAAGTCGCCTCACACCCGCTTACACCCAGACACACAGACGCAAGACTTAACAAAAAAACAGTAAAAAAGGCCCTTCACACGCTCTTAACACACATATGCACGACTTAGAAACAAATACACTGCGTCGTACACGTAAAAGCTAACTGCGTATATCGCAAAAAAATACGGCAACATCGCAACAAAATACGTCCGCATCGGAAAAAAATACGGCCGCGAAAGACCCATTCCAACCGCCGCGCATCAAAACATCACAAACACAAGAAATAAACACAACAAACACATAAAAAGCTTACTTACAGCACGGGGGGGCATCCGGCACCTCCAAAAGTTCATTTACACGTCCATTTAAGTCCAAAACAAAGAGTTTAAACGGCCGAAAATCGGCTAAGCGAGAGAAAAAATGGCCGCCGAACAAAACGAAAACGAGGCTCCAGACGTAACTACACTACACTTACTCGCAATAATGAAACACATACTATGCCGAACGGATCACACTCATATTAAACACCATTTTAACCACTACTACGCACAAAATGGCGGATGGAACGCAAATTGTAAGCTGGAACGCAAATAGCGCATGCGTATTGCGTTCTAACGGTCTAACTTTCCAGAATGTTCTACAAGTTTATAAATACTGCCTATTTGACAGAGAAAAATACATTTCTCCTCAGGTGATGAACAGAGTGACTTCAGACATAACTGCTGCTAAAACTTGAGAAGATAATTCTTTCCTAATTTACTACTTTACATTGTGCAAATTACAATTGAGAGGTAAGCTATAATATATTACATTTTATTATCAAGACAGGACATCAAAAAAAAAAATTAAATAAGAAAAAGAGGTTTATGTATACTGACATGTGACACGCACATATATGCGTATAATGTATACTGACATGTGACACGCACATTTATGCGTATAATGTATAGTGACATGTGACACGCACATTTATGTGTATAATGTATAGTGACATGTGACACGCACATTTATGCGTATAATGTATAGTGACATGTGACACGCACATTTATGTGTATTGCCCCTGCAACAAAATTATCTTAAAACAAACTAATTAAACAATTACATTTAAATTACATTAGAAAAAAATAAGTTGGGACTATTAAAATATGAGTCATGTATACTGATATGTGACACGCACATATATGTGTATCATCTATAGTCACATGTCACACACACATTTATGTATGTTGGCCAAAAAAAAAAATAAGGTTAATTTAACAATTAAAATATGATTCATGTATAGTGATATATATGATAGATATGTCACACGCACACAAAAAAATTACTTTCAACTATGGAAATGTGCTTCATGTATGTGACATATGTGTGTAGCCCCCACCAAAAAATAATGTTAATTGAAAATAATTACAGAAGTATATTTAAATGAAATTAATTTACTGCAATTCAATAGATCACCTAAAGCTCAATCTTTCTACTTTTTTTAATATTCAAATAGACTCTGCATCAACAGCGTCTCTCAACAATTTGCACCGTGCATTGTGAAGCACAATCCCTTTTAAAGAACACCAACAAAGAAGAAGAGGTAAGATACAAAAATACTTTAAATGCTGAAAAGGCCATGCTTTGCTAAATACAAATAAAAAATTCTATAATTCACTATTTCACTTTATTTTTCAAACAGACACTACAAGAAGACCGGCGGATTAAGATTGGCAGGAGGGGACCCTCTGTCATTCCACACTTCAATCAAGGTAAAGTATTAAGTATAAAAAAGAATCGAACCATGAGCCTCATTCAATTGTGAGTTGGCCAATTGAATAGGGCTCTATATCACATAACAGATTTTTTAGACAGACATTTTTAGTTACTGAACTTCGATACTAAATCAAGGTCTTCACTAACTCAAAACTTCTGTCAAAAAATATTTTATGTGCTTATATAGAGCCCTATTCAATTGGTCAAAACGCAATTGATTCAGGACCTAAATATGTTTAATGGCCGAGGGCCTCATTCAAATGTGATTTGCCCATTTCAATAGGGCTCTATATAAGCACAGAGCATATTTTTGAACAGAAGTTTTTAGTTAAAAACTTCTGTAAAAAAAGATGCTCTGTGCTCATATTGAGCCAAATTCCATTGCGAAAAACCAAATTCAATGAGGCCCTCACAATATAACAATTCCAGCAACCAAAGGCCCTCATTCAATTGATATTTTGGACAATTCAATAGGGCTTGAAATAAGCACATTTAGAACCCTATTGAATTGTCCAAACTGCAATTGAATGAGGGCCAAAGTATGCAACATATGGTACACACAAACTGGTACACACAAAACAGGATTGTAACAAACACATAGCAAACTAAATTCATACTCTTTTTGTTTAACAACCTATAACCATTAGAAAAAACACTACATAAGTATAACAAAAGTGGTGCCCATCAAACAGGATTGTACGAAAACTCACACAAACACATAGCAAACTACATTTAAATTCTTATTTAATGTTTAACAACCTATAAGCCTTAGAAAGAAGCCTAAATAAGCATACCAACATTGGTGCGCACCAAAAGGATTGTATGAAAACTCACACAAACACATAGCAAACTACATTTAGATTCTTATTTTATGTTTAACAAACTATTAGCATTATAAAACAACATTAATAAGCATACCAACAGTGGTGCGCACCAAACAGGATTGTATGAAAACTCACACAAACACATAGCAAACTACATTTAGATTCTTATTTTATGTTTAACAACCTATTAGCATTACAAAACAACATTAATAAGCATACCAACAGTGGTGTGCATTAAACAGGGTTGTATGAAAACTCACACAAACACATAGCAAACTACATTTACATTCTTATTTTATGTTTAACAACCTATAAGCATTACAAAACAACATTAATAAGCATACCAACAGTGGTGCGCACCAAAAAGGATTGTATGAAAACTCACACAAACACATAGCAAACTAAATTTAGATTCTTATTTAATGTTTAACAACCTATAAGCCTTAGAAAGAAGCCTAAATAAGCATACCAACAGTGGTGCGCACCAAAAAGGATTGTATGAAAACTCACACAAACACATAGCAAACTACATTTAGATTCTTATTTTATGTTTAACAACCTATTAGCATTACAAAACAACATTAATAAGCATACCAACAGTGGTGCGCACCAAACAGGATTGTATGAAAACTCACACAAACACATAGCAAACTACATTTATATTCTTATTTAATGTTTAACAACCTACAAGCCTTAGAAAGAAGCCTAAATAAGCATACCAACAGTGGTGCGCACCAAACAGGATTGTATGAAAACTCACACAAACACATAGCAAACTACATTTAGATTCTTATTTTATGTTTAACAACCTATTAGCATTACAAAACAACATTAATAAGCATACCAACAGTGGTGTGCACCAAACAGGGTTGTATGAAAACTCACACAAACACATAGCAAACTACATTTACATTCTTATTTTATGTTTAACAACCTATAAGCATTACAAAACAACATTAATAAGCATACCAACAGTGGTGCGCACCAAAAAGGATTGTATGAAAACTCACACAAACACATAGCAAACTAAATTTAGATTCTTATTTAATGTTTAACAACCTATAAGCCTTAGAAAGAAGCCTAAATAAGCATACCAACAGTGGTGCGCACCAAAAAGGATTGTATGAAAACTCACACAAACACATAGCAAACTACATTTAGATTCTTATTTTATGTTTAACAACCTATTAGCATTACAAAACAACATTAATAAGCATACCAACAGTGGTGCGCACCAAACGGGATTGTATGAAAACTCACACAAACACATAGCAAACTACATTTATATTCTTATTTAATGTTTAACAACCTATAAGCCTTAGAAAGAAGCCTAAATAAGCATACCAACAGTGGTGCGCACCAAACAGGATTGTATGAAAACTCACACAAACACATAGCAAACTACATTTAGATTCTTATTTTATGTTTAACAACCTATTAGCATTACAAAACAACATTAATAAGCATACCAACAGTGGTGCGCACCAAAAAGGATTGTATGAAAACTCACACAAACACATAGCAAACTACATTTAGATTCTTATTTTATGTTTAACAACCTATAAGCATTACAAAACAACATTAATAAGCATACCAACAGTGGTGCGCACCAAACAGGATTGTACAAAAACTAACACAAACACATAGCAAACTACATTTAAATTCTTATTTAATGTTTAACAACCTATGAGCCTTAGAAAGAAGCCTAAATAAGCATACCAACAGTGGTGCGCACCAAATAGGATTGTACGAAAACTCACACAAACACATAGCAAACTACATTTATATTCTTATTTTATGTTTAACAACCTATAAGCCTTAGAAAGAAGCATAAATAAGCATACCAACAGTGGTGGGCACCAAACAGGATTGTACGAAAACTCACACAAACACATAGTAAACTACATTTATATTCTTATTTTATGTTTAACAACCTATAAGCCTTAGAAAGAAGCCTAAATAAGCATACCAACAGTGGTGCGCACCAAAAAGGATTGTACGAAAACTCACACAAACACATAGCAAACTACATTTAGATTCTTATTTTATGTTTAACAAACTATTAGCATTATAAAACAACATTAATAAGCATACCAAAAGTGGTGGGCACCAAACGGGATTGTAGAAAAACAGAGAAATAATGTCATTTTTTAGTTAATACAAATACATTCAAATAAAATTACATTTACATTTTTATTTTATAACAGATACTGCGTCAAGAACATCGGACCAGGAGTTTCAACTGAGGACCAGACCAGCGGACGAGGACTTTCAACAGAGGACCAGACAATTGGACGAGGACTTTCAACAGAGGACTACACCATCGGACGAGGACTTTCAACAGAGGACTACACCATCGGACGAGGACTTTCAACAGAGGACCAGACGATTGGACGAGGACTTTCAACACAGGACCAGACCATCAGACGAAGGCTTTCAACACAGGACCAACAAAGATTCTGCTTCAAATCAAACTTCAACCAAGGTACAGTATAACAAATAAAAAAAGAGAAAAATTAATTAATATTCTTCTTTAATGTTTAACCACCTATAAGCCTTAGAAAAAAGCCTACAGAAGCATACCAAAATTGCAGCGCACCAAAAAGGATTGTAGAAAAACACAGAAATAATGGCATTTTTTCATTAAAACAAAGACATTCAAATAACATAACATTTTCATTTTTATTTTATAACAGATACTGCGTCAAGAACATCGGAACAGGAGTTGGAACTGAGGACCACACCAGAGGACGAGGACTTTCAACAGAGGACTACACCATCGGTCGAGGACTTTCAACACAGGACCAGACCATCGGACGAAGGCTTTCAACACAGGACCAACAAAGAATTTTGCTTGAAATCAAACTTCAACCAAGGTACAGTATAAAAAGTAAAAAAAGAGAAAAAAATAAATAAAGATCTTAGCTTTGCATAGATGTCAACAGAAAATCAAATTTAAAATAAACCACCGGTAACTATAACTGTTGAGAAAATATAACTAACACATTTTTCATCTATCTCTTATTTGTCTTTTAGGGCCAATAATCTTTAACAGTAAATACAAACTTCAATGTAAACTTAAAAAATAAATTGGCATAGTCCAAAAAAGTCTAAAAACACAGAATATATACAATTTGTCATTGTAACATTCCAGTCCTAAACCCTAATTTAATTGCCATTTGACAAATTGAATAGTGCTGTAAATAAGGACATAACATCTTTTTGAAAATACCTTTTTAGTTACTGAAACACTTGCTTTTGGATACATGTTTAATAAATAAAAACTTCTTTAAATAATTATCTGATGGCCTTATTTAGACTTTTATTCAATTGACCGCATTGAAATTGATTAAGTATAAAATGTTAACACACTATTGATAACTATTTGTCATGAAAAACAACTTAACATCTCAAAATAAACTAATGGTACATTATTTTATTTTTACAGATTAACATGGCTGATAACGAGAGTAAACAAGAAAAGAAAAGACGCCAAGCTAGAGAACGACGACAGAGAGCAGACAGCCAGCAGACACCGGAGAAGAAGGAAATTCGACGAGAAAAAGAACGCAAAAGAATTGCAAGCAAAAGACTGTCACTTGCAGAAATTAAAGATATGTCAAAAAAAGCAACAAAGAAAATAAAGCATTTACAACCTGTTGCTCAAACATCAGATGACATTTTACCAGAAAAAATACAAGAGATACCAAAAAAAGCAACAAAGAAAACAAAGCATTTAGAACCGTTTCATGAAACATTACATGACATTTTACCTCAAACAATACAACATATACCAAGAAAAGCAACGAAAAAAACAAAGCATTTAGAACCTGTTGTTGAAACATTATATGACATTTCACCTGATGAATATGAAAGTCAAAATCCTATATGCTTTGCAAATTGTCCTCTACTCAAGTCTTTAGCAGTAGAGGTTCATAGTTGTGGGGACATGACTACTCAATGTCAGTTTTGTGAGGCTTATTATTTTAAACAGGAGAGACCCAGAGATGGACAATTTATTAGTTGTTGTCAAAAAGGCAAGTTCAAACTTCCAGAAAGGAAAGAATTTCCAATTTATTTACAAAATATTATGACTGAACCTACTTTTCCAAACTACAAAAATTTTAAGACAAACATAAGATCCTACAATAGTGCCATATCCTTTGCATCCATGGGGGCAACATTAGCTGCTAATGTACCAGGACATGGTCCTTACTGTTTTAAAGTCCAAGGACAAATTTATCATCGCACTTCCCATTTAAATCCAGAGGAAGGAAATAAAAGAAAATTCGCTCAACTATATGTCCTAGATACAATGGAAGCTGTTGACCAACGTATGCAGATGGAAGAAAATAAAAAATGCTTACCCACTGTTTTCATAGAGCTAAATAACATTATGGACAACAATCCCTACAGTAAAGCTTATAAAAAATTGGCAGAAGTAGAAAATGAACAACTACTTCATGCACAAACACATCAATTACCAATGCCGAAGGTTAATATGGTGCTTAAAAGAGACAGACATACTGATAAGCGTTGTTATAACTTGCCAACATCAAATGAGGTTGCAATGGTGTTTCAGAATGATGAAGGAGAACCACCATTTCAAAGAGACATTCGAATATATCCTAGAAATGAGGAGCAACCGTTTATTAATATGAGTATCTTAAGTCCAAATTTAGATCCAATGACATATCCCATCTTTTTCCCACACGGAGAAGCAGGTTGGCAACCAAAATTAACTCTTCCCAGTTACCCAAATGCTAAAGCCAGAATCCGAAATAATGTTTCTATGCTTGAATTTAAAGTAGCTCAAATTGCCATTCGCAATGTATTTAATCCAATTTTATGTGGTGGGAAACTAACACAACAATGGATTATTGATTCATATTTGCAAGTTGAGGCAAATAATTTAAACTTTATCAAATATCAACAAGATAAACTCCGTGTAGAACAATATTCTGGATTAATGGACTATGTTGCTGACGTGGCTACAAGCAGAGACATGACAGCTGGCAAAGCCATCATTTTACCATCTTCCTTTCAAGGATCTCCTCGGAATATGAGAGAAAGATACAATGATGCTATGGCTATTGTCACTAAATTTGGCAAACCCGATTTATTTGTGACATTTACATGTAATCCACAATGGCCAGAAATCACACAAAATCTACTTCTTGGACAAAGTGCTTCTGATCAACCAGATTTAGTAGCCAGAGTTTTTAAGATTAAATTAAATGAATTAATACGTGACTTCACTATAAATCAGTTATTTGGCAAATGTCTTGCTTATGTATATACCATTGAATTTCAAAAAAGAGGCCTTCCACCTGCACATCTTCTAATAATACTTCAAGAAAAAGATAAATTAGATACTTCAGACAAAGTGGATGCAGTCATTGTTGCTGAACTACCAGATCCAGAACTATATGGTAGACTATATGAGATTGTTACTCATCGCATGATTCATGGACCCTGTGGTGACCTTAATCCACAATCACCATGTATGGAAAATAATAAATGTTCCAAAGAACTTCCAAAAGATTATAGAGACAAAACCTATGCCAATTGTGATGGATATCCACTTTATAAAAGAAGAGAAGGAGATTAGGAGTGCCATTATTCGTGGAAAAAAAGTGGACAATAGATATGTAGTACCCTACAATCCACATTTACTCATGAAGTACAACGCCCACATCAACGTAGAAGCCTGCACTTCCATCAAATCCATTAAATATGTCTACAAATATATTTACAAAGGTTACGATGCAGCTACTGTAGTCGTCAAAAGTGCAGACAACCCTGAAAGTAGTGAGTTAGTACATGATGAACTTGCATCTCATGTAGATGCTCGCTATGTCAGTGCGCCAGAAGCTATGTGGCGGCTTTTAAAATTTGAAATGCATGATAGATCACATGCAGTATATAGGTTAGCAGTACATTTGCCACAACGACATTTAGTCTATTTCCATGCTGGAAATGAAATGAATGCATTGGCCCAAAGTGAAGATCGTCACACTACACTAACTGCATGGTTTGCATTAAATTCCACTGATGCTGAAGCAACACAATACTTATATATTGAAATTCCATATCACTATGTTTTTGTGAATGGATTATGGAGACCAAGAAAAACCAGAGGCAATAAAATTATTCCAAGAATTTACAAAGTCAGTCCAAGAGATGTTGAACATTTTTGCTTACGGATATTACTTTTAAATGTTCCTGGAGCACAAAGTTTTGAACACTTAAGAACTGTTAATGACATTGTATATGAATCCTTCCATTTAGCTGCAAGACATAGAAACTTACTCGCTGATGATACAGAGTGGGAAAGATGTTTAGAAGAAGCAGCACAATGTCAAATGCCACGACAGATGAGTGAACAATTTGCTTTTATTTGTATCTTCTCAAATGCTCCAAATGCATTAGCTTTGTGGGAGACTTTTAAAAGTAATATGGCTGAAGACTTTATGCGACGATACAATGAACCCATTGCACACTTAAAAGCGTTAATGGAAATCCAAGAAGTCTTTTTAACTCATGGATTAAGTTGTGCAAGTTTTAATTTGCCTGATCCAGGTCTTATAGATGACATTAACTTTGAAGACTATGACATTCAACTACAAGCAGAAAGAACAGAAGAAAGACTTGCAACTTTAAATACACTACAATTGCAAGCATTTCATGCCATTAAAAATGCTATAGATGATGACATGGTGACAGAGCGTTATTTCTATCTTGATGGACCTGGCGGATCAGGAAAAACATATTTGTACAATTTATTAATGAGTTCAGTACGAGCACAAGGAAAAATAGCAATGGCGTTTGCCACTACTGGAATTGCTGCACTTTTATTAGAAGGTGGAAGAACTGTTCATAGTGGATTTAAACTGCCAGTGCCTATTTTAGAAAATTCTGTGTCAGATATTCGCATGACATCCTTACAAGCAAAGAAATTGAAGAAATGTAAATTAATTATAATAGATGAGGCCACAATGATGTCATGCTATGCCCTCCAATGTATTGACCGTTTGCTTCGTGAAGTCATGGATAATATTTTTCCATTTGGTGGAAAGGTAATGTTGTTGGGTGGCGATTTTAGACAAACATTACCTGTCGTTGTACATGGAAATCGAACTGACATTATCGAAACATGTATAAAGTCAAGTACAGTATGGAAACATTTTACCCATCTTCAACTGCAACAAAATATGAGATCAGAAGGCCAAACTGATTGGCTTATTAAAATTGGAGAAGGCAGAAGAGAAAAAATACTACATTTACCTGACGACACTGTCGAGATCCCACCTCATATGATTTGTCAACAAGATATTATATCGGCTATATTTGAAGGGAGCATAAATAACGAAGAATATTCCGAGCTTGCCAACCAAGTCATACTGACGTGTAAAAATAAAGATGCATTAATCCTCAATAATGAAATCTTAAAAAAAAATAATGCACCACAAAGAAATTATCACAGTGCTGATTCTGTACTTGCTGATGACAATGAAAGTCAGGCTAACTTTTCGACTGAATTCATAAACTCTTTAACTCCTTCTGGAATGCCACCACATATTTTGCAGCTAAAGAAAGGTGCAATTATCATGTTACTGCGAAATATGAACCCCAAAAAAGGCCTATGCAATGGCACAAGATTAATTGTTCAACAATTAAAGGACCATTTTATAGATGCTGAAATTTTAACTGGGACCCATAAAGGAGAGAGAGTTTTCATACCAAGAATAGATTTAGCACCAAGTGAAAGTAGTCTCCCTTTTATTCCCTTCAAAGAAGACAATTTCCCATTATTATGGCATTTGCCATGACCATTAATAAATCACAAGGTCAAACTTTCAAATCTGTGGGTATTTTCTTGGAAGAACCAGTTTTTGCACATGGTCAATTGTACGTTGCGTTGTCACGGTGCAAAAATCCACAGGCTATTAAAGTTTACATTGAAAACAATGAAAGTCAAGGTGATTTATTAGAAGATGGACGTATTTTTACTAAAAACATTGTCTACTATGAAGTACTATAACTTTGAAGGATACAAATTAAAGATGCCAAGATTTTTTAAAAGCATTGCAAAATACATAACAATTGGTTGTTTAATTCAGTCATAATTAATGGAAGTCATGTTTATGAATGATTCGCCTCACAAAATACTTGCCTTGCATTGTTAGTAAAAATTATGTTAAAATGTTAAGTCACTATGTTAATGTTTCTAATGTTACAAGTTTAAAAAATATATTTTTAAGTTATTTCATTCAACAGATTACAAAGTGGATGTTAAGAGGTCAAGCACCTTTTAAGTCACAATGTAAATATTCTCTGTTATCTTAAGATTACTACCTACATTAATGTTTATCGCCAGTTTATGTGCTCAGTAATAAATTACTTTAATTACGTACGTTTTAAGAAGAGTTTTACTGTATGCCTTCCTCTACATTCAATGTATATTCAAGTTAACAATTATTGTGATAGAAATTGAATTTTAATACTGATTAATTTAAAGGTCAATTGTTTTTACATTCAAATGTTAATACTTTTAATAAAAAATTAGGTTACAAAATGTATTCACTATGTTCCTGTTTATAATGTTCAAAATTATACCAATGTTTTGTCAACTTCTAAACTTACATAAAAAATAAAGTTCAAGTTTAAAAATATATACTTTAAAGGTTATTGCTTACATATATTTTAAACTTCATGTTAAAATTTGCGACGTTTAAAGAAGGCTTTTTACTTTTTGCTTTCCTATTCATTCAATGTATATTAAAGTTAACAATTCTTCAGATACTAATTACATTTTAAAAAACCATTACATCAACATTTTACAAAAATACACGTTCATATTAAAATACTTACAAGTGTCAAAAATACATGTTAATAACTAAACAACTTGACAAACATATACATCACATTGCCGTCATTTTTTGACGGGCAAGTCGCTAGTCTTATATAGTAATCAATTGTCTTTATTCTTAATAGTTTGATTACTTCCATACTATCATGTGTATAATCAATTGGAATTAAGAAGGAATCATTTATCAACATTTTACATTTTAATCATCGTTTTCTGGGTTTTATACTTTTTCTTTTTTATGTTTTATAGTTTTATAGTTTTATAGTTTTGGCCTACACAATTATTGTCTATGATACTTTATCTATTGAGTTTGATTGACTTTCACTAGTTTATAGGCTTCTTTTTCTTTCCTTAATTTTTATTTTATGAAGAACTTAAGAAAAAAACATTTCCCAAGGATCAATGATGCAAAGATCAAAGATGAGAACTTTGATTGTCAGTTGAATCAGCCTGAAAAGGCTGAATGGAAATCATTCAAGAGTGTTTGCCAGAACTTCTTAGGGAACCATAAGGCAGACAACTACAAAGAAAGAGTGGATGATCTTTTGCAATCTTACAAAACCATGGGATGTAACATGTCTTTAAAAATCCATTTCTTGGATACGCACCTGGATTCCTTCCCAGCACATCTTGGGGAAGTCAGCGATGAACATGGTGAAATATTCCAACAGGACATTTCAAAATGGAAAAGTGGTACCAGGGCAAGTGGAGTACAGCAATGCTAGCTGATTACTGTTGGACCCTTAAGAGGGATGTTCATGAGAAAAAATACAGGAGAAAATCATATACCTCTAACTTTTAGGGGAGTTAGTCCTTTTCTATGTACGTATTGTAAATATATGTAATACTGTCAACTTAAAATCACTGTCTCTCAAAATCCTTACTTGATAGAGAAATTCTAAAAAGATATTTGTATTCAGTACAAAAAAATACTATAAGGTTCACCTATTTTGACTTCTGAGACAAGAAAAAAAGTTACATTTTGTTGACCCAGTGTTATTATAAGTTAATAGTTTGATAAATATACATAGTGACACTAATGAGCCTCATTGTTCCACTGCAGGGTTATTAAGTATCTGACATGTGTAATTAATGCTCAATTGATATATTAGGAGTATCAGAAATTGTCACATGCTCATTATTGTTAAAAATATTTGCACTTGCACAACAGCAATGGTGTGGGACTTCCAAGGACAGGTGTAGCCAAACATATTGAGGTGAATGCTAATTATGTATTTATATGATTTATATTTTCCCATTTGTGTCTCTGTGACTGCAATATATTATTTGTAATGTAGTTACATAGTTACATATTAATTTAAGTTAAAACAGCCTTGTAGTCCATCAAGTTCAACCTTTTAAGATCTCCTCTGATCTGCAATATGCAGATTAGTTGTTAATTGATCCAGAGAAAGGCAAACAGAAAGAAAAGCCCAAGTGAAACTTAGTTTAAACGGCAAATGCGGGTCCTCGCAAAGCAGTTAGGGAATGAGGCAATGAGCGCCGCAGGCGCTCATTGCTGGCGAGCCGTTAAAGCCACATCAGAACCAACCTTAACGTAACAAACACCCACAGGCATGAAAAATGGCGTAACTGCGTGCACCTAAAAACAGTCGAAACACACCAAATACTCACAAAAACGACATAAAAAGCTTACCCATAGCAAGAGGGGGGGCACCCAGGACCTCTGAATGTGAAGTTACACCTCCATTGAAGTCCAAATTCCCGAGTTCAGACACACGAAAATCCCCTAAGCAAGAGAGAAAATGGCAGCCGAAACAAATGAAAACGAGGCTCAAAGACCCAGGACCATCCAGCCACCTACAACTTACCCAAGAAGGGATCCGAGATAAGCTCGGAAACCCGGATTTACCGCAGGGGATCCGAGATAAGCTCCGAGCCCTCCATTAACCCCACATTAACCATTGCAGTGGGGATCCCGATTGCATGCGATTGGGGACCCCCGCTGCAATCAAAATTCAAAATTCCCGCGTTACAGGTCCTTAAAGGACCGTAAAGGTCCTTAAAGGACCTGTTGTAAAAGAAAAAAAATATACAGAGTCACCCTGTCAATCATTTGGGTCAATACAGACCCCCATAAAACCCTCATTAACCCTGTCACTCATGGGAGTCAATATAGACCCCCATAAGCACTTCATTAACCCTGTCACTCATGGGGGTCAATACAGACCCCCATAAACCCATCATTAACACTGTCACTCATGGGGGTCAATTGAGACCCCCATAAGCCCTTCATTAATCCTGTCACTCATGGGGGTCAATACAGACCCCCATAAGCCCTTCATTAACCTTGTCACTCATGGGGGTCAATACAGACCCCCATAAGCCTCTATGTAACCCCATCAGTCCCATAGGGGTACATTAACACCATTATGGGCCTGTTACAACACTACATTAACCACATAAGTGCCATGATGGTCCTCAAGGACCATCTTGACACTAAGTATAAACACTATACTGCACTATACCACCACAATAAAACATTAAAATAAACATTCTATACATTCTATACATTCTAAATATTATACTCACCTTTCCGGCATGTCCGGTCCTTATTCTTTACATCCTTCTCCGGCGCTGCACCTAAAAAAAACACAACATAAACACACATACATCAAAGTAAAAGAAACATAATCTACATTCTACTTACCTCCCTGCAATGACTCCGGCCTCCTCCGGATCCTCTTCTGCCACGCCCTGTAAAAAAAAAAATATATACTTACATCCGCACTCCCGGACATCCCCGACGCTAATGAGGCTCCAGGAGTCTTTTCCGGAAGAAAACAAGCAATGGCACCTTCTGATTGGTTGAAAACGATGTCTATCAAATTCACCCAATCAGGAGGCACCAATGTGTGAACCAATCACAAACGGATACACCTTAAAATACCACTCTGATTGGATAATGCACCTGTCAATCTTTATTTAAACCAATTAAAAGGCGCAGATGCCTTCAGCCAAACACAATGGAATACACCCCACAGGGTGTTTGGTTGGAGCCTCTGCCCATTCTGATTGGTTGCACTGACAATAGCCAATTACAATGGAATACACCCTCACGTACTGATTGGTGAAGGATTTGTGCATTCTCGTTGGCTATTGTTAATTTCAATCAATATTACAGCCAATGGGAAGGCGCAGATGTCTTCACCAATCAGTATGTGGGGGTATATTCCATTGTGATTGGCTGATGGCAATAAAGCCTTAGGATTGGTTCAAATAAAGATGGACAGGTGTGTTATCCAATCACCGTTGTATTTTGGGGTGTATACTTTTTTCATTGGTTTACAAATGGGGTCTTCTATTTGGCTGACTTTGATAGACAGCCCTTTCAGCCAATCAGAAGCCGCCATTGCCAATTTTATTCTGGAACACTCCATATGAAGGTCATTAGCGTCTGAGACATCCGCCAGGGCGGATGTGTGTCACTTTTTTTTTTTTTTTTCATGCGAGGAGGCCGGAGACATTGCGGAAAGTTAAGTATAATGTAGATTGTGTTTATTTAAATTTGGTTTATGTTTACTAATGTAATGTTTTTTTTTACAGAAGTATCGCCGGACAAGACGCAAAGATGGACGACGAAACATGGAGGACGTGACAAGCTGGGACGTGACATGCTGGAACGGGACATGCTGGAAAGGTGAGTATAATATTTAGAATATTTAGAATGTTTAGAATGTTTAGGTATTTCATGTAAACGTGTTGTATTCATTTTTTTAATCTTTTTTTACCGTAGGTTGCTGATCTGAAGAAAAGGTAAGTGGTCTTAAATATTTTATTGTAGCTTACAATTAGGGTAGCTATATATATACAGTATATAGATAGCATGTATTGTATATTAGATAGATAGGGGGATGTATTATTAGATAGTATTGTATATTAGATAGAGGGATGTATATTACAATATATAGTGGCATGTATATTATATAGTGGCATGTATATTAAATAGTGGCATGTATATTAGATAGTGGCATGTATATTAGATAGGGGTGTATTGTATTTTATTTAATTGTATAGTATTTTATTTAATTGTATTGTATTTTATTTTATTTAATTGTATTGTATTGTATTATATGTATGAATTTTCAGGTGTGTAATTTTTTTAAAGATTTTGTAGTGAGGGGGGGTTATAATGTATTTTTTTATTTTCTGTAAAGTTCCTTTTTTTATTTTTTGGGACTTAGGTTTTTTTTTTGTTCTGTAATGTACATTTTTTATTTTTGGTGATTTTAGTTTTTTCTTATTTTATGTAATGTAGATTTCTGCTTTGTGAGGAATTTAGTTACTTGAGGCACACAGTACACTCACATTGTGTGACAAACAGCATTTCAACACTTTCTTTTATTTACCGTCATTTTTTGACGGGCAAGTCGCTAGTATATATATATAAATAAATCGATCTGTCTATCTATATCCATCTGTCTATCTTTGTATATAAATCTATCTGTCTATATCCATCACATTGCATCGGCGGTGCAGGGGAAGAGAAAACGGGGAGGGAGTGGAGGGGGGAAAGAGACTCAGGGGAGGGAGGAGGGGGGAAGAGACACAGGGGAGGAGAGGGGGAGGAGACACAGGAGAGGGAGAGGAGTGGGTAAAGAGACACAGGGGAGGGAGAGGAGTGGGGAAAGAGACATAGGGGAGGGAGGAGGGGGGAAGAGACACAGAGGAGGGAGGAGGGGGGAGAGACACAGGGAAGGGGGGGAGAGACACAGGGGAGGGAAAGGGGGGAAAGAGACACAAGGGAAAGAGAGGGGGCAAAGAGACACATGCGAGGGAGAGGGGAGAGACACAGGGGAGGGAGAGGGGTGGCAAAAGACACAGGGGAGGGGGGGAAGAGACACAGGGGGGGAAGAGACACGGGGAGGAAGTAGAGGGGGTAGAGGCTCTCAATAAGCACCGAAGGTACTCATTGCAAGGCCGGTAATGAGCGCCGAAGGCGATCATCCTGAGGCCAGCAAGGTAGAGGGGGGGGAATTGCTATGAGTGCCAAAGGAACTCATTGCGTGGCCTGCGATGAGCGCCAAAGTCACTCATCGCGAGGCAGACAGGTTAGAGGGGGAGCCTTGCAAAGGCTTCACATTTTATTGCTGTAATTTTTTACGCGCTCATCTCGAGGCCCGTAAAGTGAACAGGGGGAGAGGCTCGCAATGAGTGCCAAAGGTGCTGAGATTGTGTGGCAAACAGCATTGCCAGTTTTAAAATTTGATTGCCGTCATTTTTGACGGGCAAGTCGCTAGTACAAATATAAATAACAACATTTTATGGAATTACAAAAATGTAACCTATGTATACAAAATAGTAAAAAGAAATAAAGAAGTGGTTATATTGCTAATAAAGTAAGTGATTTGTAGTCCTGCTATACTTGATGGCTGCAGCAGCTTTTTTTCCCCTCAACATTTAAACATCATAGAACATTATCAAGTTGCCACTTTTGGAAGGAACTGGTGCAGAGAAAAAAACTGCAGTTTCTATTGAAAATAATAACTAAACATTAGTGTGATAAGTCCTCCAAATAATTTCAAAGACTGTAAAAAACAATAATATCATATCCATTTCAAGTTGATGTCACTAGAAGTTAGCCCTCATATAAGAAGTTACAGGAATATGCCAAAGTCACAGAATGAAGGGTCAGTCGTGCTATCCGTAATATTGTGGAAAGTTATTGTTATCACAAATTAGTAGGTACCGTATGTATTGGCGTATAACACGCACTTTTTCTCCCTGAAAATAGGGAGCAAATTATAGGTGCATGTTATACGCCGATATTCCCTCCCCCTCCTCATCCTCAACCTCCCTCCTCATTCTAACCCGCCCTCCTCAACCTAAACCCCCCCTCCTCCTCAACCTAAACCCCCCTCCTCAACCTAAACCCCCCTAAATAACTCCCCCTCACTTACCTGCTTCTGTTCCGGCCTCCGCTCCCTGACCCGGCGCGCATGTGACGTCACCTGTGCGCAACGTTATTAGCATATACCGGGTGCACCCGGTATATGCTAATGACGTGGCGCACATGTGACGTCACATGTGCGCCGGGTCAAGGAGCGAGAGGCTGGAACAGAAGCAGGTAAGTGAGGGGGAGGTGAGGAGGGGGGGTTAGAATGAGGAGGTGGGTTGAGGTTGAGGAGGAAGGAGGATGGGGGGGTTGAGGGGGTTTGAGGATGGGGGGTTGAGGAGGGGGGTTGAGGAGGGGGGTTGAGGAGGGAGGTTAAGGAGGGGGTTGAGGATAGGGGGGTTGAGGAAGGAGGATAAGGGGGTTTGAGGAGGGGGTTTGAGGAGGAGGTTAAGGAGTGGGTTTGAGGATGGGGGGTTGAGGAAGGAGGATGAGGGGGGTTGAGGAGGTTTGAGGATGGGGGGTTGAGGAGGGGGGTTGAGGATGGGGGGGTTGAGGAGGGAGGTTGAGGAGGGTGTTCAGGATGGGGGGTTGAGGAGGGAGGATGAGGAGGGAGGTTGAGGATGAGGAGGGGGGTTGAGGATGAGGAGGGGGGTTGAGAAGGGGGGTTGAGGAAGGAGGATGAGGATGGGGGGTGGAGGAGGGGGTTGAAGATAGGGGGTTTCAGAAGGGGGTTGAGGAGGGGGTTTGAGGAGGGAGGTTGAGGAGTGGGTTTGAGGATGGGGGGTTGAGGAGGGGGTTTGAGGAGGGGGTTGAGGATAGGGGGGTTGAGGAAGGAGGATGAGGGGGGATGAGGAGGGGGTTGAGGAGGGGGTTTAGGTTGAGGAGGGGGGTTGAGGAAGGAGGATGAGGATGGGGGGTGGAGGAGGGGGTGGAAGATGGGGGGTTTGAGGAGGGGGTTGAGGAGGGAGGATGAGGAGGGAGGTTGAGTTTGAGGATTTTGCTTCAAAGTTCTTTATTTGAATTTTTTTTCTCCTGAAATTTCCTTCTTAAAATGAGGTGCGTGTTATACGCCGGTGCGTGTTACATGACGATAAATACGGTAATTCTTCTTGGGCATAGTCATTATCAACTCTTATAATTTTTGCATTTCTCCCAGAGGATTAAGATTGGAAAGAAATATAAGACACCCTCTAAAACACTTCATCTCTAGCACCATGTACAACACCACTAAGTACAGATCCATGGTGAGTTTCTTACATCTAAAAGGAACACCAAATTCATCACATGTGCTATATCCCCACCAAAAAAAGAGTACATGCAAAAAGTTTTTTTGTTTTTTTCATTTTGAAACTGCTATCAAATGAATGAGTTTAGAGGAATTATGGAGGTTACATTATGGCAGCTAGTGTTGATACTATTGATAAGGGAAATTAAAATATGTTACCATTCAATGGATGCATCAGTCATTTTTGCCCCTATTGAATTAATTTAATTTTGAGATTAAAAATAATGTAATAAATTGTCAACAGATAAAAGATATTAAAAAGTATGAAATAATACATGTGAATGTTGTAGACATAAGGCTATCTAATTTAAAATATGGTCAAAAACAATAATCTAAATATGTAAATACAATTCAATTTTCTACAATCTACATTTACTGTTTCTAACAAGAGTATTTACAGTGCAAATACATGCAATACATTTGGCTAAATCAGCACATATTTATGTAGAAAGCTGTGGGTGTTAGTGGGATGTGCTAACTTTTCTGAAATAATGAAGTGTTTTATCTCAATATTACTAAATGAATAGCTGCTTATCACTATAATTACCAATAATGACAAAAGAAGATAATTTAGATTCCCACTTAAATGAAACCATATTAGTCTGGGAAAATGATTTAATGCATAAAACATCCTTAATTATCCTTTACTTTAAGAGTCTACATATCATTTTATTAATTTGTTTCAGCTCAATAACTTGATAGGTTTTGTATCTTATCTGTGATAATTTTCTTGAGTAGAATATTTCAATTGCTGAAATTCATTGTTAAGCATTCATAAAATAAACCCGCACCACACTGGACTACACTATTATTTAAAATTTTTCTGCTATACAAGTTACCTACTTATTTCATTGTAATGGTTACATATGATATAATACTGATTTTAGCTTGCAATTATTATTTTTTAATTGAATAGATGAATGAATACTAGTGTGTACTGCATCTTTATCTACATACATTTCTTCAATAATCGTCACAGAATTATTATCCACTTTACAGATCCATTTCACTTTTATCAATGCCTGCTACAGAGTTGAAGACCTCATTGGATAGTGTTTCGGCTTCTTTAAAACTAAAGATTAAGCCCCGTCTTTGTCATATATTACAGAAGTATTTCATAAAAAATATAATGCTCTCACAGTGTAGAGGAAAATGTAATGGTGGAGCTAGTGATTGGCCGGCCCAGGAGCAAAAGATTTCCCCCCTCCCTCGCGCCCAGAGGAAGGGGTCATAGAAATGTGTCCCAGACCATGACACTCCCACCACTATCCATGCAAGCCCAGACCATGACACCCCCACCACCAAAAGTATGTATCTATACTGAGGAAAGCTAGTTGAAATAATCCCTAAACGAGAGATAAATGCATAAGGCACAAAGAACACAAAAAACACTTGTATGAGATAAAACCCTCAGTTTGAACATAAACATAATATAGCAGTGTATGGCTTATTAGGGTAAAGGGTTTAATTAAGGTAGAGTGGGATTAATAGAGTAATATAGGGGTTAATTAGTGTAGAGTGGGTTTAATAGGGTATTATGGGGTTAAATGAGTAGTGTAGGGGATAATTAAGGTTGAGCGGCTTAATTAGATAAGGTAGGGGTTAGTAGGTTAGAGGGGGTTAAGAGGGTAGTGTAGGGGTTAATTATGATAGAGGGGTTAATTAGGTAAGGTAGGGCTTATTAGGTTAGAGGGGGGTTAATTAGGTAGGTGTTAATGTTAGCTGCGGTACGGTACATGCAGTACCCCCACGGCAGTGGTTAATTAAACTGTAGCTCAGGCTCTTTAAGGGCCTGCACATAAGTAATTTAAAATTTGTAGCAAGGGTTAAGCTGGCGTCCATGCATGGGTCCCGGTTGGGATCCCGCAGCACAGGGAGGGTGAATGTTAGGTGCTGCAGGGGTACTTGTGGTACCTCTGCAGCAGGGGTAAGTTAAGGGTCTGCGCAGCGGGAATTTTAAATGTGTAAATGCAGCAGAGGTCCCAATCAGGTTCCCTGCTGCAAGGGTTAAGCTGGGGACCATGCGTAGGTCTTGATTGGGACCTCGCAGCATAGGGGGTTAATGTTATAGTGTGGGTGGTTAATGTGAGGTGCATACAAAGGGTTAATTAAATTGTAGATAGTGGTGGCTAGTTATAGTGGGGGCCCTGAGTTTATTAAGACTAAGAGGGCTTGGGTAGTGTAGTGTTGGGCAAACTTACTTTGATGAGGTTGTGTAGGTAGATCAGGGTCCAGCCAGGGAGGATGGATCAGTAAGGGAAAAATGCGAGGTTTGAAAGGGTTTGAAATCATGGGCTTTTATAGCCTTCTTGATTTCAAACCATAACATTGAGGCTCTATAGGCTCAGGACGTTCAGAGGGAACGGTCAGAGGGGATGTCCCTAGCAACCTGACAGCCTGCAGCACTGTACTATATGATCTATAACAGCAGTACAGTACTAGGGAAAGTCACCAGGCAAGTGAGAAGGCACACAAAGGGATAATTTAAAGTGATAGATGCATATTTTTAACAAAATCATATGAAAGAAGACATGAAAGCTGATATACAGATATAATTACATTTTATTCTCTATATAAATTTAAAATACAATATTAAAGTGATTGATAATTTGGGGGGGGTTGCCCATTTGCCCCTATGCACTAGCCACCCCTGCTAAAAACTAGTGCAGACACAGGCATTCTTGACTGAACACAGCATTATTCATGATGTCTGTCACTTTGAATATCTGCTCTGTATTCCACAGTTTACATTAATCAGTATTGCTTTTGCCTTGATAGAGATGTTACACCTAAAACATTGCCCTTTCAATGAATATGTTTGTCTAATAATAAAGTTATCATTATGTAACAATTAACTGATTAATCATCTATATTACTGGACACTCACGACTACCTCACATATACAATCCCTACGTAGCAGCCAGTGCCTCTCGGCAGCCATCTTCATAAAGCCCCCAGTCCCCCCTAATATCCACCTCCACACAGCACTCACCCCCCTTAGCATTCATCCATAGCATTCATGCACCCAGTTCTTGTCAGTAGTCATCCCCTCTCAGAATCGATAAATGGCACTCAAAACCTCTAAGTATCCACCTTACATAGCACCAAACCCTATCTCCTTTGCTCTCCACTCACAGAATTTATCCCCCTTGTACTTTACTTTTATGTGGCACTTGCTCTCTCATCCCTCATAAACATCTCCAGCGTGCTGAACTGCTCCACACTGCCACCTCTTGGAGCTTCAATTGAAATGCTCTTTTTTTTAAACAGGCACAAACTAATTTCTGGTCTGGGGATGTGTGCATCCAATGAGGCTAATGGGTGGCCCAGGGGAGATATGCAGGTTTTGATAAAAGTGGGAGCCCCTGGGCGGCCCTAAACTACAAACAAATAATGCAAAAAAAATTAGACAGCAATGGGTCTTTCCATAGTATCTATACTACATTTTTTAATGGAGGGTTCTCCTTCTTTTATTCCACATTGTAACATGTTGTATCACAGTGGAGCTAATAGATGATGTGGTAATGAGATATATTTTGAGAGCAAGTGTATTTCTTGGATCTAATACATATCCTTATTTCTCTCCTCTTATAGTAATGGTAGCTATGGAAGCCATCTTAAACATTTAAAACAACATTGTGTCAGGTGATTATAGACTATATGGAGTTCATGAGATAACAAATTCATTATATATATTTTCTTACTTACTTATTACGATTTATGTCTGATGCCAAATTGCAAAAGACCATAGCCATTTTATCTTGAATTTATTTAATTATTCAAGTCATCAGGCACTTGCCGATACGTACCCTATGATGTATAATTAACGCATTCTCCAGAATACCCTTAGTTTCTATGAAAAACAAAATTAACATTCAAATTAGGAGAAGTAGTGCCAAGAAGATGTTTTTTATTGTTTTAGCATTAATTCTTCTATATTTAAAGTAATGTTAAACTTTTTATTTGACAACATTCCCTTGTTTTAGATTATTCCATAATTATTTGTATGTTTGACATACTTATTTGCTGAGCACCATAGTGTTATCTTATGTTATTCCAATAAATATCCAAAGTGAGGCGGTGATGTGTTCTAAAATGAAGCGGCAGCTTATTATTCTTAAAGGGCCACTAAACTCTAAAGTGCTTTTTACATTAAATCAAAATTAATCTCTTATATTTTTACAAACATTTTAGTGAAATATATGAAATATTTTGGGCTTTATTCTGTCATGCATATGTTGTTCAGCCGTGTCTGACTTTTTGTGACCTCATGGACCATAATACACCATGCTGACCCACTTGATATTCATGGCAGAAATACTGGAGTGGGACTTCTACAGTGGGCAACAGCATACAGCCCCTGGGATTTCTAGGTGGTCTCCCACCCAAGTACAAACAAGGCTGCATGGCTTCAGGGTAGTGTGACCTCTTGGTTCCCTGACTTGAAACAAAACCATGTTGCAGCAGTGAAAGCACTGAATCCTAACCACTGGACCACCAGGGAATCCACTGATCTGTATAAGGGTAGCCATTATCCCCTCACATTCTTTCTCAATGTCCTCTTGTGTATCTGGAGCTTCCAACAAAAATAGAATGATTATGCTATTGTTTGGGATGGAGGAAACCACACAGCTGTGGAAGGTCTATTTACTATATGACAGGGGGAGTCTTCAGTAAACTGTGTAAAAGTGTGATTCGTCCTCCTAGCACTTTATTAAACAAATATAGTGTAATATGTATAACATACATGTACACAAAGCACTTGCTTGAATAAAAACAATACTTACTTAATGTATATACATACAAAAACAGGTACGTATGTATATATATAATACAAAAAAATCCAAACTCAGACACCTATATTTATTTGATTTATGCAAGTAATAATTAATTTTTGTATGCTATAGTTCTGTATACTAAACATTGTGTTACATTTTATTTGTTTAGTAAACTGTTCCCTTCCTGCTGTGGAACTGATCCCCACTAACATCTGACTGAAGGCTCACCTTGTTATGTTGTAAGTGGTCCCTGCCAGCTGTGTGGTCAAAATTTTTGCATATTCTATTGCAAGATGCAGCTAAATAAGATGATGGAGGATCTCTGTAAGGGATGATGTGAAGAGCAAATTGGCTGATCCTATACTTGAATGGCAAGAGTGCTAGTAAGCCAACAATTCTTTATATATTTCACTTCATAAAAAGTATGTACAAGATTAATTGATGTAGACATTGTAGACAACATGAACAGTTCAGTGGCCCTCTAAAGCTATAATATTTGGGTATCTCAGAAATTACAAAAAGCATAAAATATACATTGTTTATCTTAATAGTGGGCATGTGACAAATGTAATGGATAGCAGAGATTCAATTTTTAAAACTACCTAATAAGAATAATGAATAGTTAAGTGCAACAATTTAAAAGAAGGTGATAGAGAGCCTCACGATACTGATTAGTATTCTTTTATTCAGATTATTGCCATTATTATTATTACTATTATTATTTTGTATCTTCTGTTATTTTCATAAATGCAATATTTCCATTAATTTGTAACTAATGTATTCTATTTAATCTTATGCTTTGTTTGCTATAGATTACAATATTATCCTACATTTTACTATAATAAGTAGTACAATCACATATAATAATTGTCGTCATTGCGAGTTTGTTGGTAACGCCCTGGAATTTACGACCTTGCGCATGCTACGACGTAGGCTGCAATGAGCGCCTAAGGCGTTCATTGCAGGGCTTGCGATGAGGCCCGCAGGACTCAAAATATAGCCCCTTCCTCAGTGCGCTCCATCCTCCCACCACCAGGGGTCGCAGTCTAGAGAGCTAAGGAGACGCTTTCGCTCCTGAGTCACAGTGACAAATAGAATGGCTCTGCTGGGAGAGTGCAAGATGGCGGCAGGTACCCGAAGAAAGGATAGGACCGAGGAATGGAGCCGAGAGAGGACTGACTGAGCTGCAAGATGGCGGTGGACAGAACCGAACAGGTACCAGAGAGAGGATGGGACAGAGGAAATGAAGCTGAGAGAGGACTGACCGAGCTGGGACTGGGGAGAGGAAGAGAGCGAGGCTCAGACAGTGAGGGACCCACACACAAGAGCTGCCAGTAACTGGGAAAGAGCCGGGGGCCTGGGAGTGATAAGAGAGGGGACAGCTTGGGCCCTACTGGGCGTGATAATATACAGTGGATATAAAAAGTCTACATACCCCTGTTAAAATGTCAGGTTTCTGTGCTGTAAAAAAATTAGACAAAGATAAATAATTTCAGAACTTTTTCCACCTTTAATGTGACCTATAAACTGTACAACTCAATTGAAAAACAAACTGAAATCTTTTAGGTAGAGGGAAGAAAAAATATAGAAATAAAAAGATATGGTTGCATAAGTATGCACACCCTTAAACTAATACTTTGTTGAAGCCCCTTTTGATTTTATTACAGCACTCAGTCGTTTTGGGTATGAGTCTATCAGCATGGCACATTTTGACTTGGCAAGATTTGCCCACTCTTCTTTGCAAAAACACTCCAAATCTGTCAGATTGCGAGGGCATCTCCTGTGCACAGCCCTCTTCAGATCACCCCACAGATTTTCAATTTGATTCAGGGGCTCTGGCTGGGCCACTCCAAAACTTTAATCTTTTTCTGGTGAAGCCATTCCTTTGTTGGAATTATGGCCAAAAAGTTCAACCTTGGTTTCATCAGACCATAACCCCTTTTCCCACATGCTTTTGGGAGACTTCAGATGTGTTTTTGGCTTTGATGTTTTCCTTTGTAAGAAAAGGCTTACGTCTAGCCACTCTACCCCATAGCCCAGACATATGAAGAATATAGGAGATTGTTGTCACAGTACTTGCCAGATATTCCTGCAGCTCCTTTAATTTTGCTGTAGACCTCTTGGTAGCCTTCCAGACCAGTTTTCTTCTTGTCTTTTCCTCAATTTTGGAGGGAGTTCCAGTTCTTGGTAATGTCACTGTTGTGCCATATTTTCTCCACTTGATGATGACTGTCTTCACTGTGTTCCATGGTATATCTAATGCCTTGGAAATTCTTTTGTACCCTTCTCCTGACTGATACCTTTTAACAATGAGATCCCTTTGATGCTTTGGAAGCTCTCTGTGGACCATGGATTTTGCTGTGGGCTGCGACTAAGAATATTTCAGGAAAGACCAACTAGAGCAGCTGAACTTTTTTGGGGGTTAATCAGAGGCACTTTAAATGATGGCAGGTGTATGCTGACTGCTATTTAACACGATTTGGAATGTGATTGCTTAATTCTGAACACAGCTACATCCCCAGTTATAAGAGGGTGTGCAGACTTATGCAACCACATTATTTTTCTTTTTCTTCCCTCCACCTAAAAGATTTTGGTTTGTTTTTTTAATTGAGTTGTACAGTTTATAGGTCACATTAATTGTGGAAAAAGTTCTGAAATTATTTATCTTTGTCTCATTTATTTACAGCACAGAAACCTAACATTTTAACAGGGGTGTGTAGACTTTTTACATCCACTGTAAAGGAATAAGAGACAGAGATGGGAAACCAGCAGGGACTGAGCATAGACCGAGGGGCCACTGAGCAGGAACATACCAGGGACTGAGCATGGAGGCAAGGACCAGACAGCCGCACAATGGTGAGATGTAGAAAAGTGCAGACACTACTAGGGGAGGGAGAGAAACAGCAGGGGAGGAGGTGGGAGAGAGAGACAGCAGAGGGAAGAAAGAGAGAGACAGCAGGGGAAGAGGGGAAAGAGAGACAGTAGGGGGATGAGGTTGGAGAGAGAGACAGCAGGGGAAGTGGGGAGAGAGAGACAGCAAGGGAAAAGGAGGGGGAGAGAGACAGTAGAGGGAAGAGGGGGGAGAGAGGGACAGCAGGGGGGAAAGGGAGATACAGCAGGGGGAAGAGGGGGGGAGAGAGACAGCAGGGGAAGAGGGAAGTGAGAGAGACAGCAGGGGGAGAGGGATTAGAGAGTGACAGTATGGGAAGAGGGGGGAGAGAGAGACAGCAGGGAGAGAGAGACAGCAGGGGAAGAGGGCAGAGAGAGAGACAGCAGGTTGAAGGAGCTCATTGAAATTGGTTGGTTGCCTGAGGCCTGCAATGAGCGGCAAAGCCGCTAATCGCAAGGCCCAGAAATTGGACGGTGGGAGAGGCTCGCAATGAGTGCCCTAAGGTGCTCATTGTGAGGCATGAAAGTGGAGGGTTGATTGAAGCATGCAATGAGCATGGAACTTAGATGAGTGAGAGCCTTGCATTGTGTGGCAAACAGCCAATATTGCCAGCCTTCAAATTTTAAGGGCAAGTAGCTAGTTTAATATATTATATGATACTATATAGAAAACCTATTGTGACGACCCACATTTGCCCACCTGCCTTTTTGCTTCATTTATTGATCTCACATAGTATTTATACATTTCAGAACCCCAACTCAGACCACCTTAGCAATCCCTCTTAACCAATCCTTGAACCTTCTCGCTATGTGACGCATCTATCAATCAATTGCTGTCATCCCTTCTGAATGCCCCCTGTGGCTTTGGTGCCTACACATCTGAATAACTGATAGGACCTTTTGTCAGGGGTAGGAGAATGCAGATATTACATTTCCTTTGTCTGGAGGCTAGCTGTCCCGGAACAGAAACACTTCACATATTATTGTTAGAAGCTGTCAGGAAGAATTCACCACAGGGGTTAGTATGGTAAATACTTTACATTAATTCCCAATACTTCCCCTCAAAACAGATAATCCCCAAACTGGACTCCTTTTACCCCCAAGCTTCTGGTAATACACTCTATCACACTCCCTGAGAAAAATGCTGACTGTACATATTAAGCATTCCTGTGTAGCACCCCCACATCAACAAATACATAATCATAAATACTGTTTTACATCATAAATTATATGGTGACCCCAACATTGATATTATTGAGGCCCACCCTACTACACATAACAACATTATTTATGAAATATACCCCTTCAATATGAAGCAAGTCACTAGCACAAAGTGCATTCTATACACACACAATTTCTGATTAAGCCAGCAAGTCCAGTAGGGGGTCTTCAAGGCATGACGCCTATATACAAGAATTAAAAAAAAAATCAATGTTCACAATTTCTTTCACAGACCATGTTGCTTCCATTTTCTGTATTTAATAGAGTTTCATCTATTGTCAATATGTATCAAAATGTATAACAAACCCATATGTGTTGTTCGGTCATATTAATATTTTTTACATATTAAGTATATGAGATATGTACTGTATGTGTCTTGTAAAACACACTGTGTATTAGATTAAAAAATGTAGCTATATATGCATCAGTATATGCAATGAATTTGAGGATTTAAATATCTATGTGTATATGCATGATCTTATATTTTTTAAGTTTATAAAAGTGGATAGTAGAAGCAATTATATTATGCCCTGTTTAACTGGTTCAACACTTTTGTAACACAGTTAGGCTGCTGATTCAGTACTTTCCAAACTCTAACCGTATTATGCCTTTAGTGTTTTGGGATGACAAATTTCATAACAGTGTTAGTTTTTTTTCTCTCTAAAAATAACATTATTCAAACTGATTGAAAGCTAAGCATATGGTTGAACAGAAAAAAATGTCCTCTTTCCTCAGCAGCATCTCATTTGTTTCTCTGTATTAGAAAGAATGATTCCCTTCTAGGACAAGATTTGTACAGTGTTTCTTTTAAAACTAGGCCAATAAGTTGAAATAATTTATTTAAGTTCCTTTACTTTAGAAATGGATTGACTACTAAGCAAAAATGTAAAATTGCAAAAATGTAAAATCCAATACCCAATAATACTCCTTTTCTCATATTTGCTGTAATTTACATTATATTTTTCTGAAGCATCAAAGCAATGGTGTAATTATCAAATGTTCATGTTTAGCTAATTAACATAAATGTTCATATGCTGCTTAATAACTAAATCATAAAGTCCTTTACTAAAAAATGTATACATTTTAGATAAATAACTCAACCTGAATAAGAAAATGTGCTTTTGATATGACTTCATACCTCAATGTATTCTGTCTTAATTTATATATATTTGAGCTTGTCTATGAATCAATTGAAACTATTGAAAAACAGGAAATTCTTGCTTTTGTGAATGTATTGATCATAACATCTAATACATAATTTGTGATGAATAAATAGCAATATAATTTTATGATACTATCACAACAATGAAATGTACATGCACAACGATATTGGTAAGATTAAGAACTGTTTAACTTGTTTGTCTTTTAACATGATAGCTAAATTATACCTAACTAGATTGAAGCCAATTTGACACATCTGAAGCTCGCCTTTCTCAGTTTGTTAATTTAAGAAACTAATTACTAATTTTAAACTGCAAAATATGTTTAGGTACTAGAATTTGTAGTGCAAATAGCTGAAAAATAGTTTAGTTATTAACTATTTGAGGTAACATGTACAAAACATTTTTTTTAACAAAATAACGTAAAGATAATCAGCCTTATTAAATTGCGATTCAGTAAATTTAAAAGGGCTCTATTTTAGCACAGTGCATATTTTTTTACAAAAGTTTTTAGTTAGTGAACTTCTATCCAAAAGCAAGGTCTTCCCTAACTAAAACATTCTGTAAATAAAATATGCTCTGTGCTTAAATAGAGCCCTTTTACATTTACCGAATCGAATTTAATAAGGCTGAATGTTTATAGTCTTATGAATATAAAGTATTCTTAAATGTTTTCCTTTTTTATATAAATTATATATAATTCTAATAATAATTAGTTATTTTTATTTTTATGTTAATTACATATTTATGTATTTATATATTTTATTTATTGATATATATATACATATATATATATATATATATATATATATATATATATATATTTTTTTTTTTTTAATATCTTCTCTTTTATAACCTGCTCCTGTCATAATGCCTTCAAAGCTCACCATGATTAAGGCCCACTCTTGGTTCTCCATACCACAACATGGACTCTTTTATGAGCCAGTGCATCACAGTTAAAAGCACCACAAGTTTTTTTTGGCATTACTTGGTCCTAGAGCATTTACCCATATAGCTCCTGCTCTGCGATACTCTTGCCTTTCATTGGACATCAAGCTTAAGACTTCTTTACATATCCAAATCTTTGTGTAACACAGGATCTGGAGAAGTACTGTAAAGCACTGTGAGTCTAACAAGGAGAAAAGTGCTATATAAGTTATTAGTAGTAGTAGTATTACTATTTGTATTAGTAATATAAAAAAATATATATTTTTTTAATTGGACAACATTTTAAAATATCAAGTAGGTTTGTTTCTAAATTCTGATACTCGCTCTTCGGGTTCTTGTTATAAGAAAAGACAGTTTATATTAGCTTCAAATTGTGACCAACAAGTAAAGTAATTGTAACAATGTTTTATGCACTTACAGCGACATTTCTTATTCATGCATGCTAGCATTGTGTTTGTCATGGCAACTACCTAATCAATGAGCCAACATTTTTACAGCTTCACATTCTTAATAATGGTTTCTCCTCAACAATGTTATTTTTTTATTTTTAAAGAAGGTATGAGGAATTATCTGACTACAGCTGGAGTCAGTACTCCTGACCATCATTTTTGGAAAGAATATTTTACAGTGTAAGCAGGATAAATTAATAAAAAAACGCATTTTGTATAAAATATGTACAAGTTGGTAATAGAGAAACAGGAGGACTTGAGGGATCTTTTCTACTGTGATGTCATAATCTATGAGGTACCAAGGGTGGTGGAGACATGGTTTTACAAATAACATGCATGTCCTAGAATATTCAGATATATGTAGGTTCCACTGTGCATCCTGTGATTATTTTTATTCTCATTATTATTATTATCTTTATTTATAAAGTGTAGACATATTCTGCAGTTCTAAGTATAGGGGATACAGTGAGAATAAAAGATCAACATGGCAAGGTATAGATTGCTTCTCTCTCATAAGAACTTTCAATCTGTGAATTTATTAGGTATCAAATTCCAAACTGTGCAATCATTTAACAAATCCCCTATCCCATCCCTCCTGATTTGCCCCTACCCCTCTTTCCATTGAGTCATCAAACGATAATATTTTATATGAAAATGGTTTTATGTAGCTTATGCAGTTGCAAATGCTATGTTGTTGTTCTAAAATATGGTCAACTCAAGTTAGAGTTGAGATAAAATAATGCAAAAAGCACAAAGATTAAGGTTTTACTGAGATATATATTATTTAAAATCTCTGGATCAGAAAATTAATCTAATAGACTACCCTCCATGTATACTTAAGTAACTGGATATCTTTCAATTCTTTCTCAGTCTTACTGAGTCTTACTGCTCCTAGAAATTAATATTATTTATAGTAAATTTTAGAATATTTGTTATTGATGTGCTCAACACACACCTATATTAACATATTTATTATTGATGCGTCCATCACACACTTATATTAACAAATGTCCTAATATTTCCAATTATTCTTTTTAATATATTAAATATTTATAATACTATTCTTTAAATTATAAAATTATACACTGCTTAAAAGGCATTGCTTAGCTATATTATATTACCATTTTTGGTTTTACTATACTTACAGCCTTATGACATTGCGATTCGGTAAATTTAAAAGGGCTTTATTTAAGCACACAGCATATTTTTTTACAGAAGTTTTTAGTTAGTGAACTTCTATCCAAAAGCAAGGTCTTCACTAACTAAAAACTTCTGTAAATAAAATATGCTGTGTGCTTAAATAGAGCCCTTTTAAATTTACCGAATCGCAATTTAATAAGGCTGTTAGTTTTTCGCTATTTTCATCTTATTAATGAGTTACCCTTACTCTAATTTTTAAACACTGTCCTTTTGCCACCACTGTATATATTATATAACAGTGTTTCGCTATTGTAAGCTTATTAATGTGTCATCAACACTTAACAGCATTCTGCTGTGCAACACTGATATCACATCCTACAATCTTGGCAATTATTATTATTATTATTATTATCGCTTATTTGTAACGCGCCAACATATTCCGTAGCGCTATACATAAGTTAAGTTACAGGCAATGACAAGTTAAAGATTCATACATTGCAAAGAGTGTATGGCCCTGTCTTTGAGCGTGGAATCCAGTGTCCATAGCGCTTTCCCTAAAGCACTGCGCAGGATTGAAACTCGCAGACTTACAATCTAAAGGTTAAAGTTTGCATGTGGTACAGTAGAGAGAGAGTAGTGCTGAGCAGTGCTGAGCATGTTAGGGAGGAAGGTTATAGGCTTCTTTAAAGAGGTGTGTTTTTATTGATGTTTTGAAGGATTTAAGGCAGGAGGATAGTCTGGTGAAGCGAGGCAAGGAGTTCCAGAGAATAGGGGCAGCGCGAGAAAAGTCCTGGAGGCGGGAGTGAGAGGAGGTGACAAGAGTGGTAGAAAGAAGAAGGTCGTTAGCAGAACGAAGAGGGCGTGTGGGGGAGTATTTGGAGATGAGAGCAGAGATGTATGGGGGTGCGCTGTTGTTGAGGGCTTTATAAGTTAGGGTCAAGATTTTAAACTTTATTCTGGAGGCTAAGGGAAGCCAGTGGAGTGATTGACAAAGAGGAGCTGCCGACACTGAACGATGTGTACTGAAGATGAGTCTGGCGGAGGCATTTATTATGGATTGAAGTGGGGAGAGGCGAGTGATGGGCAGGCCAACAAGGAGCGAGTTGCAATAGTCAAGACGAGAAATGATAAGAGAGTGTATTAGAATCTTAGTAGTGTCTTGTGTAAGGTAATGGCGTATTTTGGATATGTTTTTTAGATGGAAAAGACAGGATTTGGTTAGAGACTGTATGTGTGGGATGAAAGAGAGGGCAGGGTCCAGTAGAACCCCGAGACAACGGGCTTGGGAGGTGGGAGTGATGATGGCGTTGTTGACAGAAAGAGAGATGTGAGGAATTGAAGCTGTAGTAGAGGGTGGGAAGATTAAGAGTTCAGTCTTAGACATGTTGAGTTTCAGATGGTGGGTGGACATCCAAGAGGATATACTAGAGAGGCAGTCGGAGACGTGTGCTAGAAAAGAGGGGGATAGATCTGGTGCTGAGAGATAGATTTGGGTGTCGTCTGCATAGAGATGGTACTGGAACCCAAAAGAGTTTATTAGGGTGCCGAGTGAGGATGTGTAGATGGAGAAGAGGAGGGGGCCTAGGACTGATCCTTGGGGTACGCCAATAGACAGGGGGTGAGGAGAAGAAGATGTGCCGGAGAAGGAGACGCTAAATGATCGTTCTTGGAGGTATGATGAGAACCACAAGAGAGCAGTGTCTCGAATGCCGAGGGAGGAGAGAATGTGGAGAATGACCATAGTAGTCATGCCAATAAAGTGGGCGTGTTCTGAAATGTAATTGTCCAGCCATATACATAAAGTTATATTCAAATGTAATGACATTACACGTTAGTACAGCGTGACGTGATCATGTTGCACCGTTTCCAGATTCCAAACCCAGAAGTACTAGAAGTTTAAATAGCCCACACTTTAATAGTCTCATTAGGCCACGTGTAAGCCCACAAGTTGGGCGAAATGGACCATCGGTATTCGGGGGTGCTGTGCAGGGTCTTCCACACCTGAGGTGTTCTATGCATATGCAATCAATCTTTGGTTAATCTCAAGTATTGTGCTCATGATATCCATATAGACAAGTAGATGTCTGTAATATGTTTTCTTTAGCTGTCTTGCATTGTATAGATTTAATTATTTTTGATATATATATCTATTCCTCTATACACATGGATTTTACAAACCACTGCACACCTACCTCTCCTACATATGAGGATTATTTACTATCCATACCATATTATTTCGGACTGTGTCCATTTACTCTGCCACAAATGGACCATTATGCTATTAGTACTCTTTTAGAGACTTGTTTATTCATGTCTTGACATACAGGATTGCACCTTATCATTATTATGCTATTGAGATCTGTCTAGCAATTTATTTCTATTTAGACACAATAGCGGTCCTCTTTTCCAATAGGTATAATGCATATATATATATCTGTGGTGTTATAGACTAGCACTCCCCCCTTTTAAACCACTAGCGGCGTGTTTTCTGGATTCTACAAATTTTCCCTTAATAAATAATTATATTCACTACGCTCCTGGAAATTAAGCAACATTGTTACCAACTGTAATCTGTAAAATTATGATCTCTACATCTCCACCTTTTCTTAACTGAACAGAGACGAAACGTGCATCATGTTCCATCTCTGTGACATTCCCATTCTGGGAGCATAATACTCAGATTGTCAAGAATGTTGTTGGCCTCCTAAAAGAAAAATAATCTGGTGTTTTGCAGGTCAGTGTCCATTGTATTTGTAAAAATTTAACCATATTCTAGATATGTGTGTGCGTATGCTGTGGATAACTTGACCATAGAGCAAAAGCCATCTAGGATCCTAATGCTTTGGTCAGTGGTGCAGCAAAAAAATGGAGGGCACAGTGAAATCCCCCCTCGTAACAACTCACTCAGTGCCCCTCCCCAAGACCCCTTCCCATAACTGCTCCTCTCCCTAAGAATGCTTCTCATAACATCAACCATCCACCACACCCTTTCCCATCGCTGCTCCACCATAGACTCTTTGCATAGCAGTTCCTCTTCTCATAGCAGGATCCCCTTCCCCTTAACTCCAGCATGCTTGAAGCTCCTCTGCTGGAAGCACAGCTCCCGGACGCACATGCTCAACTTTCCGGCAACATTCACAATTGAGGGGGCTGTTGCAGTTTAGTAGGCTCAGGGGAACCAGGGGGTGGAGGGCCCAGAGGTTGCTGATATCTTGGATTGTAGACCCCTCAGGACCTAGGTGGGCATGGAGTCAGGCTGACATCAAGTCTTTGGAGACCGACCTGGCCTATGTTGGGTAGTTCAAAAGGGGCATAACGTGTGAAATGTATGTTTACCAAAGGAAGTGGCCCATTGGTGATTGGTGCACTGGCTGTATAAATACTGTATGTGGCTTCTATTATTTTTTAATCAGAAATTACATTTTGCAACTTGTCCTGGTACCCTGTAACCAAAGTCTTGAGACTGTGCAACTTGGCCCTGAAATCAAAGTTTAGTCTTAAAAAATTGCTTGCTTTATGGGGCCAATTTAATATTCTTAAGTCTTACTGGCTTGTCCTAGCCTCCAGTAAAGCTATTCTGTGTGGGGATAAGCACCCTATACAATTTGATGGTAAGATTGGTCTTCTTGGCTTTTTCAAGCCCAACAAGGAGTAGGTAGTGACACCAGCTTAGTGGACAAGCCAGCTCAGACTATAGATAGTTCTATCTCTTGGGACAAAGTTAGGGAATACTAGGAGGTACGTCAGGTACTTGTCAGCTTGTATGCTATCATCCCTGAGATGTACTAAAACCAGTTCCTCACCATGGTCAAGCAATAGGGGGACACCTACATGGAACTGATGTGCCAGATGAGGCATGCCTGTGAGAGCTGGTGAAAAGGACTGAATATTCACACCATGGACAAGGCAAAACATGCCATGCTGCTGGAGCAGTTATACTCTGTATGCTTGACCAACATTCAAGAACGGATACAGGGCCAGAAGCCCACCACCAAAAAGCAGTATCTAGCCAATAGTTACCTAGAGACCTGGGGAAAGTCAAGGACAGTGTACTCTAGAAGCTCATTCCATTGGGGGTGTCCTTCTTGATCCCTCCTGGCAAGCAAACAACTAATACTTCCGCAGCCAACCACTTCTGTGCCTAACTGGATAATCTGGCCTGAGCCAATGCCCCAACCCAACCCCCAGTCCCTGGAGCACCCAGTTGCCGATATAACACGGCAGCTATGGAGGCTGTGCAGGATCAAGCACCTAAGCTCCTCGCCCTATCAACCCCAAACTAATGGTCTCTGTAAACATTTCAATGGTACCTTAAAAAGCATGCTTCGTGCCTTTGTGGAGCAGGAGGAAGATTGGGAGAAGCTTCTACCATATCTCCCCTTTGCCAACCATGTGGTACTGCAGGAGTCAACAGGGCCGGCAGCTGAAATATCCCTTGAATGTTATCCTAGAGGATTGGGAGGGTGGAGTATAAGCAGGATCCAGGTCCATGTGGTCCTGTAAGTCTTACCTTTCCGAAAGAGGTTAGCTGATCTAACGGGGGTTAGTCAGATACCATGTTGAAGCCACCCAGGCTATGATATAAGCGGTACTAGGATCTGGAAATGAGGGACAGGGAGTGTTAATGCTGTTTCTACATCCCCAGAACAAATTCCAAGCAGTTTGGGAAGAGCCAAATAATGTTTCAAGGAACCTTAGGCCCCACACAGATGTGTTAACTTCAGACACCGAGCTTCAGATCACTTGGATTGCTCATATCAACTGGCTGAAGGCATATCAAAAGCCGACCCGCAGGGAGGACTTTTGCCTGACATTCTGGAATCTGTTGTGACATTTCCGTCATTTTGTTATATATTATATGATATTATATATATATTGTATATATATATCCACATATATATGTGTCATGAATCAGCCAGTGGCCATATTGGATTTGGTGTGAACTTGGCTGGTTCCCATTTTGTGACTGGCACAGCCATCATGTGACTGGCAGCAGTGGACACAATGGGAGCCATATTGGGACTGGCTGCAGAGGCCACACCCAGTGGCCATATTGTGTCTGGACAAAGTTCATGGCTCAGGCGGCAGCCATATTGGGACTGGCAGTGGTCACCACTAGGAGCCATTTTATGATCGGACTCTACTCTCCACATGGCCATGTAGAAGACAACTGGAGTACAGGATACCTACATCTGTACTTAGTGTGGTTTGGGCTCGCAGACCCCCTGTTATACTGTTATAAGGTTATATTGTTATTTCGTGGTCTAGGGGATAAAGTATTATAAGTTTACCCCTTAGCCTATTCCCATCCTTTCCATGTTTAGGCTCATTGTAATGGGTGTCATGTGAGAGAGCTAGTGGGATTTGTTGGTTGTATGTGGGGGAAACATTGGGTGTTGTATTTGTAGATGTGTATGAGAGGAGAGTGGCTGTTATCTGTACTTGGGTAGCAATATTACAGCCTACAGATAGTAACCTGAGTGGATCAACAATCTGCCTTTCAGCTATCACTTAAGGTAAACACTTGAAGTGATAGCATCCCAAGACAATGGCGTCTGGGCAGACAGCCAGGCACCTAGATAACAATGGGGGGCCTAGGAGCTCAAACAGGAAGTTTCCACTGGGAGAGCCTGGGTCAGAATGAGCTTGGTGGCCACGCCTGGGGTTGGCCCATGGGAGGGGTCTAGTGGTTCCCATAGCCTACCTCTGTTACATTGGACAGAGGTAATTAGGTTACTCTGGAGGATACCCTATTGGCCAGAGAAAGGGGAAAGGTTGATCCACGGCAGCCACTCCCTCCACTGTGTGTGTGTGAAATGTTTTAAATATGTTGTTCCAAAATAAAACGTTCATAATTTTCATCAAGGCGTGGTGTGTAGATGTATTATTTACCCGGGGACATATGCTTGCAGTAAGATTCGTCAGACTTACTGTCAATATTGCTCAGTCTAACCCAAGGGCTGAGACATGATGTTCCTGTAATCAAAACTGCTTCGGTCCAGAGTAACCCAAATCCGGTCAACAGACCCCAGCCAGAGAGTGGGTCGTGACAATATGCATCTATGTACATATGAAGAATCTATGTGTGAATATATTTCAGGGTTTTTTTTCCATTAAAAGCAAATATTCTGAGTTTTCTTTGCTGTGCAAGAGATGTTACCTAAGAAATTCCTTAACTAATTGGACAATTCAATAAAAGGCCTATATTTTAAAATAATTACAGCGTAAGATTCCTATAGATAGGAGCCAGACATTGTGAGCCTTTGCCAGATAATATGTCTCCAGTTGGATATGTTCTCAAGGTGTACATTTGTTCTTACTATATATCACTGACTGAGTTCAAAATGTTACATTGTATTTTTTTTATTTCTTATTGAAACTTGAATGTACAAGGGCACCATCTAGAGTTACAAGATATTCATTGATATTTTTTTTTGTTCCATCTGATTCTATGCAGTCACAAGTATTTTTATTTTTTTCGTTGGCTGGATAGTTGTGATATCACATTGCCTCCTATTGGTGACTATAATCAGGTGGTTAGATTTAAATTTTTGGTAGGGAAATTACATGGCAGAAAACACACATTGGACACACATTGAACACATTAAACATTACAGAGACACACGCCCAAGACTTACACATTCCAAAAAGTCAGAGTTTCTTTTTAAACAAGGGAGTATATCTCCAATTTTGGAGACACATTGCTTTGTAAGATTACATATTTTGAGAGAAAACCACTGCAGGAAAATTGAGGAATCAAGGAAACTGAAGCATAATTCCAATTGATAATGTATAAATGTAATTCTCTTAGAGAAAATTATTCAGAAACCTTATAGAGGAATATAAATCATCTCCACACAAGGTATATGAAGAGATATTTTGTAGAACCTTACCCACAGTTTATGTGGATAGAAGTGCATATCATGAGAAGAATTATGTAGATAATACATTAGTTTCAAGAATTGGAAATGTACAGAAAGATAATATCCCATGTACTGGAAGAAAACAAAAGCACCTGATAAAATAGCAAAACAAGGTGCCCTAGAGGGCGAGTTTGTTGATGTGGATCACCTTGTGGGTCCATTCCAAATTCCAGCTATAACAAGATTACAAACCCAAAAGAATACAGATTTGTCCATAGCCCAGGGGTCCCAGGACACTCCCAACTCAGTCTTGGTGTTGGAGGATCCCATTATAGGTATATTTTATAATCATATACAAGACCCTACAAATAAATCCTTTGAGCGAGGTAGAGAGTATTTGAGAGTTTTAATGAAATCAAAATTCCAATTTAGCATCTTAGATGGACTAATTATTCATACATCTAAAAATAGAATACAGCAATGGGTAGTTCCTACTTCATATAGAGGCCAAATGTTGCAACATGCCCATGATGCCCCAACATCAGGTCACAGAGGTGAAAAGATTACATACAAAATACTTTGTGACTTTGCAAACTGGCCTCATATGTTGAAAGATGTCTAAACATATTGTCAATTGTCCCCAGTATCAACCTAACACGCCTACCCATAGAGCTCTTCTTCAAAAGAGGTACATGTCTATGCCCTGGTCATATATATAGATAGACTTTATTTGTCCAGTAACAACATCGTCCAGGGGTAATAAATATATTCTAACAGTCACCTGTTTGTTCACTAAATAGGTAGACTATCTTTCAGCACCAAATTGTAAAACTGAGACTGCTGCAATGTTATTAATTAACTATGTATTTTACCGTTGTGGTCTACCGCAATGAATTGAGTCTAGTCGAAGATGTCACTTTAGTAGTGAAGTAATGCACCTTATGTTGAAAATCTTGGGGGTTAAAAGAAAATTGCATATTTCTTATCGTTATTAGAAATTTGTGAAGGAATCAGGAAAGGATTGATATGTAAAATTACCTTTAGTTTTAAAGGCTATAAGATCCACACCTAGTACTGGAACAAAGATGTTGCTATTTGAATTGATGACTGGGGGGCGTATGGTACTCCCACAACACCTTATATATAGGACCAAAGACCATATAAATATATATTTTTTTATTTACAGTATTTATTTTTTACGTTCATAAATTAAATGACATACATAAATATTTCATACAAAATGCAAAATGTACAACATACATCAGTCATCACTACATATATACATAGATGGAATCAGAATTGGTAGAAGCCAAACCAGCCCTAAAGAAGAATTATAACTTAAAAATTATTCAGTGCTTCATTTTCCCTCTTTTATAACTATCCCATATTTTCCATTTCAACGTATATGGGAATAGTCAAATTCAATTTGCCTATGTCTTTCCAATTTTAAGACAGTTTCACTCCAGGAAGGAAGTTTACCTTGCTTTCAATTCACAGAAATAAGCCATTTAGCTACCATTAAAACATGCACAATTATTACCTTGAACTTATGGCTAACATCTGATGAAAAGAAGGGGTACTAAGGTCGATACAAACAGAGCTGGGGTCAATGCAGATATATCTGTAACCCACATACCTAAGATTAAATACTATTAAATACTTTGCACCCTGGCAAATACTAGGGGCCAGACAAATGGGCTATATTATAAAGGGAGCTGAAAGGTTTTCTAAATAAATATATACAGTAAATGTATTACTCATAGACCAAGGGTAGGAAGTTTGCTATCCCTCCCCTGTGGAGTTTATAGCATAAGGAACATCAGTTAATAGGATTACTATATTCCTTACATTTGCCTATTTTTTATAATTCCTCTCCCTTTCCAAGTTTTTAAAGTTTAATCGCTGTTGTTAGTCAGAACAATAACATTTTATTTATTATTTTCACATTATTCCCTTTATTTTTTAGTGAATTATTTTGGGTCGTAAATACTCATGGGAAATTGAGCATTCCTTACAATATTTTGACTATCACAAATGGTAAACAACTTATTAAGAATTGTTTTTCAAAAGGCTTGAATAAACATGCAATGCCAACACATATGGACGTGAGATCCTTCTTGATTGCAATCTCTCCAGCATTTATCAATATGGACTTTGGGAAAGATTCTATTAAGAAGTGTCAGCGTCATATACCATCTTTGAATTATTTTGAAATAATTCTCTCTTAAGGGCAAACATAATATACTTTCTTCTCTAATTGCAAATGCTCTATGCCACTCTGAAACATCTCATTGGGATTTTAGATCTCTTTCCTAATTAATAATTCTAAGAGATTTAAAGCTTGAATGTTCATATGCCAAAACTTTCTTACAGTTAGAAATTTTAAAATTACAAGATTAATCCATAAAAATGTTTTGCAAAACATGTGAAATCTCGACTGGAAGTAAGTTTTAAATCACTTTTTTAAACACAGTTTCTTTTAATGAGTTGTACTAAAATTGTCATAAAGGTCTGACAGGCAGTGCAAGTCCCATAATTCCCAATTACACTTTTGTACTAAAGGTATAGAATCCTGTTTTAAGCGTATCGGAAATAAGAGGCAAGTGAAGGATAACATTTTATATTTCTTATTACAATACCACCAATTCTACCATAGGTAAGTCAGGAAAATTTGTTGTATCTAACCCTTTAGACCATAATAACTTTTCTAAATTAATATTATTTGCTATAGCTTTTTGTCTGTAAGAATTTTAAATCTGCCTCACCATAAGCAAGCCTCATAAAAATTATGTAATTTAACCGCTTCAGAGTAATCTATTACATTTGAGGAAGCCAACCCGCCTCTCACAATTTTTCTCTTAAGTATGTCCCTATTTAATGTAGGTTTCTTACGCCTATTGATATACTGGTCAATAATTATCTGAAGGTTTCTTAAAATAACCAATGGAATCTGAAGAAGAATATATCTTAATAGATAAAGAATTTTCGGCAAAATAAACATCTTTACTGCTGAGATCTTGCCTGACCAAGTAAAATTCAGTTTGTACCGGTTATTTAATATTTTTTTAAGTTTAATATAGAGTTTGCCAAAGTTATTTCTGACCAACATTTTCAAATTAAAAGTAAAATCAATTTCAAGATGTGTAAAACTATTCTTACTCCAGTCGAAGGAAAAAAGTTTTTATAAGTTTATTTTTTAATTATCTGTCTAAGTTAAACAGCAAAGCATCTGTTTTAGCTTAATTCAGTTTATAAAATGATAGCTTGCTATATTGCTCTATAGTTTTCAACAAACTTGCAATTTAATTAATTGGATCAGTAATAGTGACAACTATATCATCTGCAAACATGGGGCCTCATTAAATTCCAGCCTCGTAAATAAGAGGCTTCTACTTAAGCCCTACGTACTGCAAAGTTTCTCTAACTTACAATGCTATTAAATTAGCCCTGCTGCGAGCAACGTATGAGCTACGCAGCGCGGCCGTACGTATCTACACTGCGTAAATGTACATGAGGAGTGACAGCCTGCGAGATGATATCGCAGGCTCCCACTCCTCATCAAGTGCTGCGGGGGTCCTAAAAGGGACCTCCGCGGCAGTCCCCCACATAAGCCCTGCCGTGGGGGGTACTCCAAACCCCCCCCCCTAGGCACCTAAAATGAACCCCCCCTCAATGCGGGGGTCCCTGTCGGGACCCCCGAAGTGTCCTCACATGAACACCTTGCTGCAGGGGTCCATAGGAACCCCCGCAGCCCCCACACATTAACCCCTTGCAGCGGGGGTCCCCGATCGGCACCGATCAGGCCCCCGCTGCATTTAACACTTTTAAATTCCCCGCCGCGGCTCCTTAAAGGGGCCGCGGCACACTATTACCCAATCCCGGCCGCGGCACTTAAAATTAACCCCCCTCTATGCTGGGGGTCCCCATCGGGACCCCTGAAGTGTCCCCACATAAACCCATTGCAGGGGGGGTCCCCGATCTGCATAGATCAGGCCCTCCGCTGCATTTAAAACTTTTAAATTCCCCGCCGCGGCTCCTTAAAGGGACCGCGGCACACTATTACCCAATCCCGGCCGCGGCACTTAAAATTAACCCCCCTCTATGCTGGGGGTCCCCATTGGGACCCCCGAAGTGTCCCCATATAAACCCCCTGCTGCGGGGGGCCCCGATCGGCACCGATCGTGACCCTGCTGCAATTCAATTTTAAATTTCCCGCCTCGCGGGTCCTCAAAGGACCGTAAAGGTCCTGAAAGGACTCGCACTAAAAATATTAACCCCAGGCAACTATAATTACCCCATTAACTCATGATGGTCAATCCAGACCACCATAAGGCCTAAATTAACCCATTAACTCATGGTGGTCAATACAGACCACCATAAGGCTCTAATTAACCCATTAACTCATGGTGGTCAATACAGACCACCATAAGGCTCTAATTAACCCATTAACTCATGGTGGTCAATACAGACCACCATAAGGCTCTAATTAACCCATTAACTCATGGTGGTCAATACAGACCACCATAAGGCTCTAATTAACCCATTAACTCATGGTGGTCAATACAGACCACCATAAGGCCTAAATTAACCCATTAACTCATGATGGTCAATACAGACCACCATAAGGCTCTAATTAACCCATTAACTCATGGTGGTCAATACAGACCACCATAAGGCTCTAATTAACCCATTAACTCATGGTGGTCAATACAGACCACCATAAGGCTCTATTTAACCCCATCAGTCCCATAAGGGTATATTATTACCATTATGGGCCTGTTACAACCCAACATTAACCACATAAGTGCCATGATGGTCCTCAAGGACCATCATGACACTAACTACAAACACTACACTATAACCCCCAATAAACCATTTAATCTAAACTAACCCCCCTCTACACTAATCTATTAACACTTACACTACCTACCTACACTACCTACCCCCTAATAAACCTCCCCAACACTCTAATTACAAAAAACAATACACCTACAGCACAGAAAACAAAAAACCTACAGTACAAAAAACAAAAAAACCTACAGTACAGAAAAAATAAAAATTACAACCCCACCCCCCCCTACAGAAAACAAAAAAAATACATTACAACCCCACCCCCCACTACAGAAAATAAAAAAATTACACACCTGAAAAGGAAAGACAGATAAACACAATACATTACATACATTACATACAATACATGACATTACATACATTAAATATAATATATTAAATATAATATATTACATAATATATATTACATATAATACATTACATACATTACATACAATACATGACATTACATACATTAAATATAATATATTAAATATAATATATTACATATAATATATTACATATAATACATTACATACATTACATACAATACATGACATTACATACATTAAATATAATATATTAAATATAATATATTACATATAATATATTACATATAATACATTACATACATTACATACAATACATGACATTACATACATTACATATAATGTATTACATATAATATATTACATATAATATATTACATATAATATATTACCTATAGTCCTAATCAAATACCCCCTATTTATCTAACATACAATCTATTTAATTTAAAATAAATCCTAACTATATCAAATACATCCCCCTATCTATCTAATATACAAAAAATCCTAACTACATACACAGACCCTAATTCTAAGCTAAAATCAATAAATTAAGACCACTTACCTTTAAGATGTTGCTTCAGATCACTAACCTATGGGTCAAACAAAAAATAAAAATTAGTACAAAACATTAACATCAAATAAATAAACATTCTATACATTCTAAATATTCAACTCACCTTTACAGCATGTCCCGTCACTGTTTAGCTCTTCCGGCGCGGCCCTGTTAAAAAAAAAAACACAATACATGAATACATGAATACAATATATAAACAATAAATAAAATACACAAATAAACATCTAAATATACATTTCACTTACCTCCCCGCGATGTCCCCGGCCTTCTCTCCTTCAGCCCCGGCTGGGCCGCGGAACCATCCGCGCTCTAAAAAAAAAAAAAAAAAAAAACTAACGGAGGTCTGCACTGGCAGACCTCCCCGACGCTACTGAACCTCCCGGAGTCGTTTCCGGGAGGAAATTGGCATTGTCGGCTTGTGATTGGCTGAAAAAGCTGTCAGCCAATCAAAAGTCGTCAATGTAGGAGCCAATCAGGATGCGCAGATGTCTTCTACCAATCACTCCGTGGGGGTGTATCCCATAGTGATTGGCTGAAGGCATCTGAGCGTTGTGATTGGTTCCCAGAAAGATAGACAAGTGTTTAAGCCAATCAGGGTGGGATATTGGGGTGTATCCCATCCTGATTGGCTCACACATTGACGACTTTTGATTGGCTGAAATTGATAGACAGCTTTTTCAGCCAATCACAAGCCGCCAATGCCAATTTCCTCCCGGAAACGACTCCGGGAGGTTCAGTAGCGTCGGTGAGGTCTGCCAGTGCAGACCTCCGTTAGTTTTTTTTCTTGTTTTTTTTTAGAGCGCGAATGGTTCCGCGGCCCAGCCGGGGCTGAAGGAGAGAAGGCCGGGGACATCGCGGGTAGGTAAGTGAAATGTATATTTAGATGTTTATTTGTGTATTTTATTTATTGTTTATATATTGTATTCATGTATTCATGTATTGTGTTTCTTTTTTAACAGGGCCGCGCCGGAAGAGCTAAACAGTGACTGGACATGCTGTAAAGGTGAGTTGAATATTTAGAATGTATAGAATGTTTATTTATTTGATGTTAATGTTTTGTACTAATTTTTATTTTTTGTTTGACCCATAGGTTAGTGATCTGAAGCAACATCTTAAAGGTAAGTGGTCTTAATTTATTGATTTTAGCTTAGAATTAGGGTCTGTGTATGTAGTTAGGACTGTAATTATTTTATTTTACTTTAGAATAATGGTCTGTGTATGTAGTTAGGATTTTTTGTATATTAGATAGGGGGATGTATTTGATATAGTTAGGATTTATTTTAAATTAAATAGATTGTATGTTAGATAGATAGGGGGTATTTGATTAGGACTATATGTAATATATTATATGTAATATATTATATGTAATATATTATATTTAATATATTATATGTAATGTATGTAATGTCATGTATTGTATGTAATGTATGTAATGTATTATATGTAATATATTATATGTAATATATTATATTTAATATATTATATGTAATGTCATGTATTGTATGTAATGTATGTAATGTATTATATGTAATATATTATATGTAATATATTATATTTAATATATTATATGTAATGTCATGTATTGTATGTAATGTATGTAATGTATTATATGTATGTATTGTATTGTGTTTATCTGTCTTTCCTTTTCAGGTGTGTAATTTTTTTATTTTCTGTAGTGGGGGGTGGGGTTGTAATGTATTTTTTTGTTTTCTGTAGTGGGGGTGGGGTTGTAATTGTTTTTTGTTTTCTGTACTGTAGGTTTTTTTGTTTTTTGTACTGTAGGTTTTTTGTTTTCTGTGCTGTAGGTTTTTTATTTTTTGTAATTAGAGTGGTGGGAAGGTTTATTAGGGGGTAGGTAGTGTAGGTAGGTAGTGTAAGTGTTAATAGATTAGTGTAGAGGGGGGTTAGTTTAGATTAAATGGTTTATTGGGGGTTATAGTGTAGTGTTTGTAGTTAGTGTCATGATGGTCCTTGAGGACCATCATGGCACTTATGTGGTTAATGTTGGGTTGTAACAGGCCCATAATGGTAATAATATACCCTTATGGGACTGATGGGGTTAAATAGAGCCTTATGGTGGTCTGTATTGACCACCATGAGTTAATGGGTTAATTTAGGCCTTATGGTGGTCAATACAGACCACCATGAGTTAATGGGTTAAATAGAGCCTTATGGTGGTCTGGATTGACCACCATGAGTTAATGGGTTAATTTAGGCCTTATGGTGGTCTGTATAGACCACCATGAGTTAATGGGTTAAATAGAGCCTTATGGTGGTCTGGATTGACCATCATGAGTTAATGGGTTAATTTAGGCCTTATGGTGGTCTGTATTGACCACCATGAGTTAATGGGTTAATTTAGGCCTTATGGTGGTCTGTATAGACCACCATGAGTTAATGGGTTAAATAGAGCCTTATGGTGGTCTGGATTGACCATCATGAGTTAATGGGTTAATTTAGGCCTTATGGTGGTCTGTATTGACCACCATGAGTTAATGGGTTAATTAGAGCCTTATGGTGGTCTGGATTGACCACCATGAGTTAATGGGGTAATTATAGTTGCCTGGGGTTAATATTTTTAGTGCAAGTCCTTTCAGGACCTTTACGGTCCTTTGAGGACCCGCGAGGCGGGAAATTTAAAATTGAATTGCAGCAGGGTCACGATCGGTGCCGATCGGGGCCCCCCGCTGCAGGGGGTTTATGTGGGGACACTTCGGGGGTCCCGATGGGGACCCCCAGCATAGAGGGGGGTTAATTTTAAGTCCCGCGGCCGGGATTGGGTAATAGTGTGCCGCGGTCCCTTTAAGGAGCCGCGGCGGGGAATTTAAAAGTTTTAAATGCAGCGGGGGGCCTGATCTATGCAGATCGGGGCCCCCCCCTGCAATGGGTTTATGTGGGGACACTTCGGGGGTCCCGATGGGGACCCCCAGCATAGAGGGGGGTTAATTTTAAGTGCCGCGGCCGGGATTGGGTAATAGTGTGCCGCGGTCCCTTTAAGGAGCCGCGGCGGGGAATTTAAAAGTTTTAAATGCAGCGGGGGGCCTGATCTATGCAGATCGGGGACCCCCGCTGCAAGGGGTTAATGTGGGGGTGCTGCAGGGGTCCCGATAGAGACCCCTGTAGCATGGGGATGTGTATAGGGTGCAGGGGGGAGCCTCACACTGCTGTCTCGGGCTGTTCCGAGGCAGCACGTAGAGGCTTTCGGATCCCTTGCGTGGACTTTTTGTCCACGTAGGGATTCTTACGATATGCGAGACTCGTGCATAGATTTAAGGCTACGTAGCTCTCTCGGAGCCTATTCTCGGCCATTTTCTCGCAGTCATATCGTAAAGCAGGCTGCGAGAGATTCGGTTCTCGCAAACAGCAGGAAAACTGCCTTTTGCGAGCACCGAGAGAACTACGAGGGAGAATTTAATAGGGCCCATGGTTAGTTTAGAGACCAGCAGCCTTATTAAATTGCAATTCAGTAAATGTAAAAGGGCTCTATTTAAGCACACAGCATATTTTATTTACAGGAGTTTTTAGTTAGTAAACTTCTATCCAAAAGCAAGGTCTTCACTAACTAAACACTTCTGTAAATAAAATATGCAGTTTGCTTAAATAGAGCCCTTTTAAATTTACTGAATCACAATTTAATAAGGCTGCAGGTTTCGTACTTCCAACCATTGGATGTTGTTATCCCTTCTAATATACTCCTCCAATGGTTCCATTGTAAGGGAATAGATCAACGGGGATAGAGGGCTTAACTGATTTCAAGAATTCAGATATTTGGAATTTAATTTAATAAAATTGTAACTGTATTCCAAATTGTACAAAGATGTGTAATACTCATAAAATATGTTACCTATGTCTTCTGGTTTGCTTTTTAAAGTTCCATCTGTGTTATACATTTCTGAAATTCCTTTTATAGAGGATTTACTTCTAACTTGATTTGCCAAGATTTTACTTGTTTTATTGCAGAGTAACTAGTGTTTTTGCTGCCGTAACCAAATATTCCTATCCACCTGCAACTGCAGGATTTTCCTTATCTGAGTATTCCTTATATTGTGTATTAGCAAGTTCCTTTGAAGTTTCTAAAGAAGGCAAATATTTATTTAAAATTTCTAGTTTGTGTAACTTTAAGTAGAGTTCTCTGAGTGGTAAACCCCTCTTTTTTTTCTTAGCTGCCAAAGATATCAAAAGGCCTCTTGTAAATGCTTTTAAGGCATTTCAAAAAATGGTTTTAGGTGCCACTGAATTTTCATTAATCATAAGAAATTCTTTAAGTTTATCTTGTATTGATTTAAACAATGTAGCATCAACTCTATAAATCAACACAAGCGTGATCCGACAATGTCATAGCACCTATTTCAATTTCTGTTGTTACATCTAGCAGTTGTTTATCTAGTAAAAAATAGTCAATTCTTGTGTATGGTTTGTATTGGGGAGAATAATACATATCATCTACTTCCCTGGGGTGTAATGTTCTCACAACCCTCATAAATATATCTTAACAAACTATCATTAAATGATTTAGAAGTTCTGTTCAAGTCCTGGTCTGGTTTACTTTTTGAAGCAGATTTACAGTCAAGGGTTAGGGTCCAAGACCATATTTAGATCACCGCTTATTATCAGAGCTCCTTTTTAAATCCTTGAAATAAGCTTTAACAGTTTATTTAAAAAACTGTTTTGATATTTATTGGTGGCATAAATGTTCACAATAGTAAATAGATCTTTATTTATGGAACACACCCAGATAGCAAATCTTCCTTCTGAATCTATATGTATATAATCTTCTACTCTTTCATTCCTTTTATTGAACAATATAGCCACTCCTCTGGAGTTTGATTTGTAACTAGAGATAGCTTTAATCTCTAAAAAGTCGGTAGACTAGGCTGTTTATTTTTTTGCCGATGTGTCTATTGAACACCGAACTACATCAGGTTTTTCTTTATCAAAAAAGTTCAACAGTGCATTTCTCTTAAAAGAAGTGTTCAAGCCATTGACATTTTACGTTATTCTTTTAATTGCTGAAGAGGCCATATTCCCAGCCTTATTAAATTGCGATTTGGCAAATTGAAAAGGGATTAATTTAAGCACATAGCATATTTGTTTACAGTAGTTTCTAGTTAGTGAACTTCCATGCAAAAGCAAGGTCTTCACTAACTAAAAACTTCTGTAAAAAAAATATGCTATGTGCTTAAATAGAGCCCTTTTCAATTTGCCTAATCGGGATGTAATAAGGTTGTCAGGATCTATTTGAAAATTATAGCCATTACCCTTAAAATGTAACTGAAAGATAATTTAAAAGCTCAGACACTCAACTCAGAGATGATTGGAAATATAAAATAGCCTATTTCACTCAAGGGAAATATCCCCCCCCCCCCTTTCTGTTCAAGTTCTTGTTTTGTTTTCTTTATATGCTTCCCTTTTTTTCAGTAAAATACTATTTCATGCTTTAATGGAAGTTAATTGTATTAAACAATGTGTTTTTTTGATTTTAAACTATAGAAAAAGAGAAAATGGGTGGACCACCATGACTTAAATGTGTAAGGAAAATACTGTAGCTGTTGGTAGAAGAATATGGTATTTCATTACCTAAAACTGGTTATTACAGTGCCTTGCAAAAGTATTCACCCGCTTTGGTATTTTTTTTCGTTTCCTCACAACCTGCAATTAACATGGATTGTTTGAGGATTTGCATCATTTAATTTACAGAACATGCCCATAACTTTGAAGATTTGTTTTATTTTTTATTGTGAAACAAACAACAAATAGGACAAAACAACCGAAAAGGTCAATGTGCATAACTATTCACCCCCTAAAGTCAATACTTTGGAGAGCCACCTTTTGCGGCAATCACAGCTCCAAGTCACATTGGATAAGTCTCTATTACCTTGGGATTTTTGCCCATTACTCCTTGCAAAACTGCTCCAGCTCCTTCAAGTTTTATGGTTTGCGCTTGTGAACAGCAATTTTGAAGTCTGACCACATATTTTCTATTGGATTGAGATCTGGGCTTTGACTACGCCATTCCAACACATTTACATATTTCCCCTTAAACCACTCAAGTGTTGCTTTAGCAGTGTGTTTGGGGTCATTGTCCTGCTGGAAGGTGAGCCTCAAATCACGGACAGAGTGGTACAGGTTTTGCTCAAGAATATCCCTGTATTTAGCACCATCCATCTTTTCCTCAACTCTGACCAGTTTCCCAGTCCCGGCTGCTGAAAAAAATCCCCACAGCATAATGTTGCCACCACCATGTTTCACTGTGGGGATAGTGTTCTTTGTGTGATGTGATGTGTTGGGTTTGCGCCAGACATAGTGTTTTCTGTGATGGACAAAAAGTTCAATGTTGGTCTCATCAGACCAAAGAACCTTCATCCATACATTTTGGGAGTCTCCCAAATACCTTTTTGCAAACTCAAAACGTGCCATTTTGTTTATTGCTGAAATTAATGTCTTTCTTCTGATCACTCTGCCATAAAGCCCGCCTCGATGGAGCGTACAGCTTATTGTCGTCCTATGTACAGATACTCCAGTCTCTGCTGTGGAACTCGGCAGCTCCTCCAGGGTTACCTTAGGTCTCTCTGATGCCTCTCTGATTAATGCCCTCCTTGCCCGGTCCATGAGTTTTGGTGGGTGGCCATCTCTTGGCAGGTTTGCTGTTGTGCCATGTTCTTTCCATTTGGATATGATAGATTTGATGGTGCTCCTGGGGATCATCAAAGATTTGGATATTTTTTTATAACCTAACCCTGATTTGTACTTCTCAACAACATTGTCCCTTACTTGTTTGGAGAGTTCCTTAGTCTTCATGGCAGTGTTTGGTTAATGGTGCCTCTTGCTTAGTTGTTGCAGCTTCTGGGGCCTGTCAATAAAGGTGTATATATTTATAATGACAGATAATGCGACACTTAGATTGCACACAGGTGGACATCATTTCACTAATTATGTGACTTCTGAAGGTAATTGGTTGCACCAGAGCTTTTTATGGGCTTCATAACAAAAGGGGGTGAATACATATGCACATGCCAATTTTCTGTTATCTATTTCTAAAAAATAGTTTTATGTATATTGTGACAGATTCACTGCCACTCTCAGGATCCGTGCCTTGTTTTCCAGCACCACAATGGAGTACTCTGGAGCCTTTTGTAAGGTTTAACAGAACTTGCGCTTTATTTGTCAGCATTAAAGAAAATAATCAAAAGAAAATAAATCCTAGCTCCTCTTTGAAGCACTACCTATACTTTTATCTGCAGTTCCCTCACTGCTCTGCAGTTCATAATATAGTCCAAAACACAGGCCTGCACACTTGCCTGTTTTAGAGTCCACTCCCTTCAGGATCTGCACTCCATCTGTAGAGGAGCTGTGTCTCTTTGACCTCTCCGATCACGCTGGACACTCTTCTCAATTTCTCTCAACTGAGTTGGCTGTACACTGCCGGGCAGCCAGACTGGCTTTCCAGGTCTCACTGACCTCTCTCTCGCCACACAGAGCTGTCTCAGGCTTCCTATTCACAGGTTCCACACTTCCAAACAATCCTTCAACTGAAGGTAGCTGGCCTCGATTGCAGCCACACCCCTGCCTTTTGAGCAGGTTGTTAACTCTCTCACTCCTGGGGAATAGTCTTGAAGAGCTCTCTTCTGACCCCTGGTGGCACTTCACCACAATATATTTTTCTCATTTCCCTTCACCAACTTAGACTATTGTGTTCTGATTCATCACATAAAATTCAGATTAACTAAACATTGAACTTAAGGCTGTAATGTAATAAAATAGGTAAAAAGTAGAGGGGGGTGAATATTTTTGCAATGCACTGTAAATGCTGACAACTTGTACAGTCACAAGGCAAGTCACTTGTGCCGCTGGAAAATCTCCAGCTTGACAGATTTAATATGAAAATAGATCCTCCTGATAAACTTTTAAAACCAGTTGCATAGATTTAAGCTCCCAGTTGCATATAGCACAGTAATACTCTAAACAGGAAGCTGTGTCCTCTTTATTCCCAAAGGCTCCACAGAATTGTCTTTCATGGGGGTATCTCATGAGGTGTTTTGGGTTGCTTTTTTTACTCTGACTTCTTTAAATGACTTCAAGAAGTCTGCAGCAACTTATCCACATGAACCTTATAGGCTTTAATGACGTTTTACCCCAGTCAGATATAAAGCAGAATGCAGCACACATATATGCTTTACTGAAATATAAACTTACTAGCGACTTGCCCGTCAAAAAATGCCGGCAATAAAATTGTAAGACAGGTAATGCTGTTTGCCACAGAGAGTAAGTGTTTTGGTGGTCTGAGATACTTTGGCGCTCATTGCGAGCCTCGTGCTGAGCGCTTTTGGGTTTGTTTTTTTGTTTTCATAGGCGCTTTTGCTCTTATTGCAAGGTTTCCGCTGATCTCCTTTTGGTGCTTATTGCAAGGCTCTCCCCTAGTGTAGTTTGTGTCGTATGAGCACCGTTGGCGTTCCTTGTGAGGCGTGCGGGGAAGGTGTTTGTGGTTGTTTGCGATACTGTGGTGTTTTTTTGTTTTTGTTTTGTGTATATATATATTTTTGATGCTATTTAATTCATTAATGAAATCATAAATTAATATACTTTACCTATTTGTAATTAATATGATCAGCAAGGAATGTGCTGAAGAGCTAACAATCTGTTTTGATGTTCCTGCAGCATATAATGTAGATTTGCAGTGTTGTTGAGCTGAGGTGTGTCAGCAATGTGTGTAGTGTGTAGTGTAAATAGGCTGCATGCACGAGGGTTAGCCGTTTGTAAAGCTGGGTACTTCCGCATTCTGTAAGTTAGTGTTGTAAAATGACGGCGAATGTGTATGTGGTAGGCGGGTTTGTATGATGTAGCGTCCTTGCTAATGGTATATGTTGTAGGTCGTAAGGGTTTTTGTAAAAGTCATATATGCTTAATGATGTTTTGCGGCTTAAGGGGTCGTGTAGCCTTGTTTTCGTTTTTTCGGCTCCCATTTTTTCTCTCGCTTAGGGGATTTTAGAGCGTCTAAATTTGCTGTGAGTAAGGTTTTTATTTTGTGTTTGTGTGTATTTTGGTGTTTTTTAATGTTTTCTGCTGGGACGCGGGTTGTCAGTTAAAGTTGTATTTTTGCAAGTCTGTAATGGATTTTTTTCTAAGTCGTGCGGCGCTCATCTCCACCAGCGCAAGGAGAGCCTTTGGCGCTCCTTGCCAGCAAATGCGGCACTCACTTCTCGAGGGCCGCAGTTGCGGCGTGCTCGCTTATCGATCCCGCAAGCGTTAGCAACAACCTGTATTGCTGAGAACTATATATGTGACTAGCGACTTGCCCGTCAAAAAATGACGGCAATGAGATGTGTATGTTTGGAAAGTTGTTTAGTTATTAATATACATATTTGACACTTGAAAGTATTGTGATATTAAACATGTTTAGTTTTTTAAAATGTTCTCTTGGTGAACAATAAGTCTTAAAGCATTTTGTATTAAAAGTATTAACATTTGAATGAAAGAACAGTTGAACTTTAAATTAATCAGTATTGTAAACTTGAGGTAATGTTTTTTTAACATGCAATTTATATCTGAAGAATTGTTAACTTCAATATACATTGAATCCAGAGGATGGCAAACAGTAAAAACCCTTGTTGAAACGTACCCAATTTTAACATGAACTTTGTAATATATCTAAGTAAGAAACTTGAAAGTATATTTTTTGAAACTTGAACTTTATTATCTGTGTAAGTAAGGAACTTGAAAAAACATTTTTTGAACTTGGGACATTATAAACAGTAACACAGTGAATTAATTTTTTAACATAATTTTGTATTAAAAGTATTAACAGTTGAATGTAAAAACAGTTGAACTTTAAACTAATCAGTATTGTAAACTTGAGGTAATGATTTTTTAACATGCAATTTCTATCTGAAGAATTGTTAACTTCTATTTCCCTATTAAATCGGCAGAAAAAAATAATAAAATGAAATAAATTATGTTCTAGCCCTAAAAAGGGCTTTTGGGGTTGCTGTCCTTGCAGCAGATATCATAGGAGTCCTTCAGGTGTGTAGTTAAAGCTAAATACACAGCCTGGCAGATGAGAGAACAATTTGCATTTATTTGTATCTTCTCAAATGCTCCAAATGCATTAGCTTTGTGGGAGACATTTAAAAGTAATATGGCTGAAGACTTTATGCGACGATACAATGAACCCATTGCACACTTAAAAGCATTAATGGAAATCCAAGAAGTATTTTTAACTCATGGATTAAGTTGTGCAAGTTTTAATTTGCCTGATCCAGGTCTTATAGATGACATAAACTTTGAAGACTATGACATTCAACTACAAGTAGAAAGAACAGAAGAAAGACTTGCAACTTTAAATACGTTACAATTGCAAGCATTTAATGCCATTAAAAATGCAATAGATGATGACATGGTGACAGAGCGTTATTTCTATCTTGATGGACCTGGCGGATCAGGAAAAACCTATCTATATAATTTATTAATGAGTTCGGTACGAGCACAAGGTCAAATAGCACTGGCGTTTGCCACTACTGGAATTGCTGCACTTTTGTTAGAAGGTGGAAGAACTGTACATAGTGGCTTTAAACTGCCAGTGCCTATTTTAGAAACCTCTGTGTCAGATATTGGCATGACATCATTACAAGCAAAGAAATTGAAAAAATTTAAATTAATTATAATAGATGAGGCCACAATGATGTCATGCTATGTAAACTTGAGGTAATGATTTTTTAAAATGCAATTTCTATCTGAAGAATTGTTAACTTCAATATACATTTAATCCAGAGGAAGACAAACAGTAAAAACCCTCCTTGAAACGTACCCAATTTTAACATGAACTTTGTAATATATTTAAGTAAGAAACTTGACATAATATTTTTTGGGAAATTGAACTTTCTTATCTGTGTAACTAAGGAACTTGAAAAATATTTTTCTAACTTGGAACATTATAAACAGTAACATAGTGAATTAATATTTTAACATAATTTTGTATTAAAAGTATTAACATTTGAATGTAAAAACAGTTGAACTTTAAACTAATCAGTATTCTAAACTTGAGGTAATGATTTTTTAACATGCAATTTCTATCTGAAGAATTGTTAACTTCTATTTCCCTATTAAATCCGCAGAAAAAAATAATAAAATGAAATAAATTATGTTCTAGCCCTAAAAAGGGCTTTTGGTGTTGCTGTCCTTGCAGCAGATATCATAGGAGTCCTTCAGGTGTGTAGTTAAAGCTAAATACACAGCCTGGCTATCTATTTCCCTATTAAATCAGCAGAAAAAAAAATTGCTGCGAATAGTTCTCCGGCGAACTGTTCGGGACATCACTACTTACTAGCTGATGATACAGAATGGGAAAGATGTTTAGAAGAAGCAGCACAATGTCAAATGCCTCGGCAGATGAGAGAACAATTTGCATTTATTTGTATCTTCTCAAATGCTCCAAATGCATTAGCTTTGTGGGAGACATTTAAAAATAATATGGCTGAAGACTTTATGCGACGATACAATGAACCCATTGCACACTTAAAAGCGTTAATGGAAATCCAAGAAGTATTTTTAACTCATGGATTAAGTTGTGCACGTTTTAATTTGCCTGATCCAGGTCTTATAAATGACATAAACTTTGAAGACTATGACATTCAACTACAAGTAGAAAGAACAGAAGTAAGACTTGCAACTTTAAATACGTTACAATTGCAAGCATTTAATGCCATTAAAAATGCAACAGATGATGACATGGTGACAGAGCGTTATTTCTATTTTGATGGACCTGGCGGATCAGGAAAAACCTATCTATATAATTTATTAATGAGTTCGGTACGAGCACAAGGTCAAATAGCACTGGTGTTTGCCACTACTGGAATTGCTGCACTTTTGTTAGAAGGTGGAAGAACTGTACATAGTTGCTTTAAACTGCCAGTGCCTATTTTAGAAACCTCTGTGTCAGATATTGGCATGACATCATTACAAGCAAAGAAATTGAAAAAATGTAAATTAATCATAATAGATGAGGCCACAATGATGTCATTCTATGTAAACTTGAGGTAATGATTTTTTAACATGCAATTTCTATCTGAAGAATTGTTAACTTCAATATACATTTAATCCAGAGGAAGACAAACAGTAAAAACCCTCCTTGAAACGTACCCAATTTTAACATGAACTTTGTAATATATTTAAGTAAGAAACTTGATATAATATTTTTTGGGAAATTGAACTTTCTTATCTGTGTAACTAAGGAACTTGAAAAATATTTTTCTAACTTGGAACATTATAAACAGTAACATAGTGAATTAATATTTTAACATAATTTTGTATTAAAAGTATTAACATTTGAATGTAAAAACAGTTGAACTTTAAACTAATCAGTATTCTAAACTTGAGGTAATGTTTTTTTAACATGCAATTTCTATCTGAATAATTGTTAACTTCAATATACATTGAATCCAGAGGAAGGCAAACAGTAAAACCCTCCTTGAAACATACCCAATTAAATTGATTCCTTCCTGACCCCATGAACTGGCGATAAACATTAATCCAGGGAGTAATCTTAACATAACAGACAATATTTACATCGTGACTTAAAACGTGGTTGAGCTCTTAACATGAACTTTGTAATATGTTGAAGTAAAGTACTTGAAAGTATATTTTTTTAAACTTGAACTTTCTAATCAGTCTTAGTAATGACCTTGAAAATATTGTTTTCAAATTTGTAACATTAGAAACAGTAACAAAGTTAATTAACATTTTAACATCATTTGTAAAAATAATGCAAGGCAAGTGTTTTGTGAGGCGAATCATCCATAAACAGTACTTCCATTAATTATGACTGAATTGTTTATTGTTTTGTATTTTTCAATGCTTTTAAATTTGTTTTGCATGGGTTTTATTTCATTAATGAAAAGTTATAGTACTTCATAGTAGACAATGTTTTTAGTAAAAATACGTCCATCTTCTAATAAATCACCTTGACTTTCATTCTTTTCAATGTAAACTTTAATAGCCTGTGGATTTTTGCACCGTGATAACGCAACGTACAATTGACCATGTGCAAATACTGGTTCTTCCAAGAAAATACCCACAGATTTGAACGTTTGCCCTTGTGATTTATTAATGGTCATGGCAAATGCCATAATAATGGGAAATTGTCTTCTTTGAAGTATAAAAGGGAGACTACTTTCACTTGGTGCTAAATCTATTCTTGGTATGAAAACTCTCTCTCTCCTTTATGGGTACCAGTTAAAATTTCAGCATCTATAAAATGAACCTTTAATTGTTGAAAAATTAATCTTGTCCCATTGCATAGGCCTTTTTTGGGGTTCATATTTCGCAGTAACATGACAATTGCACCTTTCTTTAGCTGCAAAATATGTGGTGGCATTCCAGAAGGAGTTAGTGAGTTTATGAATTCAGTAGAAAAGTTAGCCTGACTTTTATTGTCATCAGCAAGTACAGAATCAGCACTGTGATAATTTCTTTGTGGTGCATTAATTTTTTTAAAGATTTCATTATTGAGGATTAATGCATCCTTATTTTTACATGTTAGTATGACTTGGTTGGCAAGCTCTGAATATTCCTGGTTATTTATGCTACCTTCAAATATAGCAAATATAATATCTTGGTGACAAATCATATGAGGTGGGATCTCTACAGTGTCGTCAGGTAAATGTGGTATTTTTTCTGTTCTGCCTTCTCCAATTTTAATAAGCAAATCATTGAAATCAGTTTGGCCTTCTGATCTCATATTTTGTTGCAGTTGAAGATGGGTAAAATGTTTCCATACTGTGCTTGACTTTATACAGGTTTCGATAATGTCAGTTCGATTTCCATGTACAATGACAGGTAATGTTTGTCTAAAATTGACACCTAACACTTTTCCATTTGGTGGAAAGGTAATGTTATTATCCATGACTTCACGAAGCAAACGGTCAATACATTGGAGGGCCTAGCATGACATCATTGTGGCCTCATCTATTATAATTAATTTACATTTTTTCAATTTCTTTGCTTGTAATGATGTCATGCCAATATCTGACACAGAGGTTTCTAAAATAGGCACTGGCAGTTTAAAGCCACTATGTACAGTTCTTCCACCTTCTAACAAAAGTGCAGCAATTCCAGTAGTGGCAAACGCCAGTGCTATTTGACCTTGTGCTCGTACCGAACTCATTAATAAATTATATAGATAGGTTTTTCCTGATCCGCCAGGTCCATCAAGATAGAAATAACGCTCTGTCACCATGTCATCATCTATTGCATTTTTAATGGCATTAAATGCTTGCAATTGTAACGTATTTAAAGTTGCAAGTCTTTCTTCTGTTCTTTCTACTTGTAGTTGAATGTCATAGTCTTCAAAGTTTATGTCATCTATAAGACCTGGATCAGGCAAATTAAAACTTGCACAACTTAATCCATGAGTTAAAAATACTTCTTGGATTTCCATTAATGCTTTTAAGTGTGCAATGGGTTCATTGTATCGTCGCATAAAGTCTTCAGCCATATTACTTTTAAATGTCTCCCACAAAGCTAATGCATTTGGAGCATTTAAGAAGATACAAATAAATGCAAATTGGTCTCTCATCTGCCGTGGCATTTGACATTGTGCTGTTTCTTCTAAACATCTTTCCCATTCTGTATCATCAGCTAGTAAGTAGTGATGTCCCGAACAGTTCGCAGGAGAACTATTCGCAGCGATTTTTTTTTTTCTGCTGATTTAATAGGGAAATAGATAGCCAGGCTGTGTATTTAGCTTTAACTACATACCTGAAGGACTCCTTTGATATCTGCTGCAAGGACAGCAACCCCAAAAGCCCTTTTTAGGGCTAGAACATAATTTATTTCATTTTTTTATTTTTTTCTGCCGATTTAATAGGGAAATAGATAGCCAGCCTGTGTATTTAGCTTTAACTACACACCTGAAGGACTCCTTTGATATCTGCTGCAAGGACAGCAACACAAAAAGCCTTTTTTATTTTATCTTATTACTTTTTTCTGTGTAATGTAATAGCATATGCCAGCCTGCTAGCGTGTGTGTGAGGCCTATTGCATCTAGTCTGCCAACTTTTGCCAGTGCACAGTGACACTCATATCTAGTGCCACCGTAGTGTGCAGTGGAATAAAACAACCCTTTTTTTACTGTAATCGATTGAATATCAGTAGCCTGCCTACACGCGTGTGTGTGAGGCCTATTGCATCTAGTCTGCCAACTTTTGCCAGTGCGCAGTGACACTCATATCTAGTGCCACTGTAGTGTGCAGTGAAATAAAACACCCTTTTTTTACTGTAATCGATTGAATATCAGTAGCCTGCCTACACGCGTGTGTGTGAGGCCTATTGCATCTAGTCTGCCAACTTTTGCCAGTGCGCAGTGACACTCATATCTGGTGTCACAGTAGCTTGCAGGTATAGTACCACTAATCAAAAAAAAATGACAGGCAGAGGCAGGCAACCCCGCAGGGGCCGTCGTGGTCGTGGTGCTGTGATTCCCTTTGGCCCTAGAATAATGCCCAGTTTTCAGAGGAAACGTACCCTGAACTTGAACAGTTCTGAGGACATGGTTGACTGGCTAACACAGGACACCCAATCTTCTACAGCTTCCGATCGGAACCTAGATGCACCATCCTCCTCCAGCTTAGCTTCGGGCACCTCTCCAGTTACCACTCGCCCGCCTGCCGCCGCCTCCAACACTAGCACCACAGCCGCATCACTTGATCCGTCAGCAGAGTTATTTACAGATCCGTTGGAAGAAATGAGTGATGTACAAACATTAGTGCCAGAGGATGTAGATAACAGGGATATGTCCCAGTCAGGCAGCATTACACACATGGACGTACGGTCTGATGATGATGATGATGTTGTTCCCGGTGCTGCTTCCTTTGTTGAGTTGTCAGATACGGTTGATAATGACGATGCGTCCGTGGATGTCACGTTGGTGCCCGCTATAAGAGAAGAAGAACAGGAGGAAAGTTCAGATGGGGAGACAGAGAGGAGGAGCAGACGAGTTGGAAGCAGCGGGAGGTCATTGAAAGTAGCTAGTGGCACAGTCAGACAGCATGCATCGGCACCCGGGGTCAGCCAGACAGCACGCCAGTCAACGCATGCTTTTGCCACCACCAGAATGCCGTCATTGCAGAGCTCAGCAGTGTGGCAATTTTTTCGTGTGTCTGCCTGTGACAACAGTGATGCCATTTGCAACCTGTGCGAAAAGAAACTGAGTCGTGGGATGTCCAACACCCACCTAGGTACAACTTCTTTGCGAAGGCACTTGATGTCACATCACAAATGCCTATGGGATCAACACATCAGTACAAGCAGCACACAAAGTCAATGCCGCCATCCTCCTCCTGGTCCAGCATTTTCAGCCACGTCAACCACTGCTGCCCTGCTTGCCCCCTCTCAACCATTCGCCACTCCGTGTCTCGCCCTGAGCAGTCCCTGCTCATCTGCCCACAGTCAGGTGTCTGTCAAGGACATGTTTGAGCGTAAGAAGCCAATGTCACAAAGTCACCCACTTGCCTAACAACTGACAGCTGGCTTGTCTGAACTCTTAGCCTGCCAGCTTTTACCATACAAGCTGGTGGAGTCTGAGGCGTTCAAAAAATGTGTAGCTATTGGGACACCGCAGTGGAAGGTACCCGGACGAAATTTCTTTGCACAAAAGGCAATCCCCAACCTGTACTCGATTGTGCAAAAGGAAGTAATGGCATCTCTGGCACACAGTGTTGGGGCAAGAGTCCATCTGACCACTGATACCTGGTCTGCAAATCATGGTCAGGGCAGGTATATCACCTACACTGCGCATTGGGTAAACCTGGTGACGGCTGCCAAGCATGGAATACGTGGCTCTGCAGAGGAGTTGGTGACACCGCCACGACTTGCAGGCAGGCCTGCTGCCACCTCCTCTACTCCTCCGACTCCATCCTCTTCCATAACCTCCTCTGCTGAGTCCTCTTCTGCTGCTGCTATGTCTTGCTCCACATCAACGGCACCCCCCCAGCTCCACAGGTACTATTCCACATCCCGGATACGGCAGTGTCACGCCGTCTTGGTGTTGACTTCCCTGAAAGCAGAGAGTCACACCGGACCAGCACTTCTGTCCACCCTGAACGTACAGGTGGATCAGTGGCTGACTCCGCACCAACTGGAGATCAGCAAAGTGGTTTGTGACAACGGAAGAAATTTGTTGGCAGCATTGAATTTGGGCAAGTTGACACATGTGCTGTGCATGGCACATGTGTGTATTCTGATTGTACAACACTTTGTGCATAAGCACCCAGGCTTACAGCATGTCCTGAAGCAGGCCAGGAAGGTGTGTGCCCATTTCAGGCATTTCTACATGGCCATGGCGCACTTTACACATATCCAGCGGCGAAACAACATGCCAGCGAGGCGCTTGATTTTAGACATCCCGACAGGTTTGAATTCAACACTCCTAATGTTCGACCGCCTGCTCCAACAAGAAAAGTCCGTTAACTAGTATTTGTATGACCGGGGTGCTAGGACAGCCTCTGCGGAGCTGTGGATTTTTTTGCCACGTTACTGGACGCTCATGCGCAATGCCTGTAGGCTTATGCATCCTTTTGAGGAGGTGACAAACCTGGTCAGTCGCACCCAGGGCACCATCAGCAACATCATACCATTTGTTTTCTTCCTGGAGCGTGCCCTGCGAAGAGTGCTGGATCAGGCCGTAGATGAGCTTGAAGAGGAAGTGGAAGAGTTGTGGTCACCATCACTGCCAGAAACAGCCTTATCAGCATCGCTTGCTGGACCTGCGGCAACGCTGGAAGAGGATTGTGAGGAAGAGGAGTCAGAGGAGGAATGTGGCTTTGAGGAGGAGGAGGAAGACCAACCACAACAGGCATCCCAGGGTGCTCGTTGTCACCTATCTGGTACCAGTGGTGTTGTACGTGGCTGGGGGGAAGAACATACCTTCAGTGAGATCACTGAGGACAAGGAACGGGACATGACTAGCTCGGCATCCAACCTTGTGCAAATGGGGTCTTTTTATGCTGTCGTGCCTGTTGAGGGACCCTTGTATAAAAAGGATAAAGGAGTACGACCTGTACTGGGTGTTCACGCTACTAGACCCCCGGTATAAGCAGAAAGTGCCTGAAATGTTACCGAATTACCACAAGTCGGAAAGGATGCAGCAGTACCAAAATAAATTAAAAAGTATGCTTTACACAGCGTTTAAGGATGATGTCACAGCACAAAGGCAATCTATCAGCGAAAGAGGTGAACATAATCCTCCTCCTCCCATGACCACGCAGGCAAGGAGAGGATGCTTTACAGACGTGTTGTTGATGGAGGACATGCAGAGCATTTTAAGTCCTATGCATCGCCACAGCCCTTCGGGGTCCACCCCCAGAGAACGACTCGACCATCAGGTAACAGACTACCTCGCCATAACTACAGATATCGACACTATGAGGAGCGATGAACCCCTTGACTACTGGGTGTGCGCGCTTGCCCTGTGGCTTGAGCTATCCCAATTTGCCATAGAATTTCTGTCCTCCCCCACTTCAAGTGTCCTGTCAGAAAGGACCTTCAGTGCAGCAGGAGGTTTTGTCACTGATAAGAGAAGTCGCCTAGGTCAAAAAAGTCTAGATTACCTCACCTTTATTAAGATGAATGAGGGATGGATCCCGAAGGGACTGACAGTGGGCGATACATTTGATTAAAAAAGGCCTGATAGATGAGCTGCCTTGAGCTAATAATGGTCCACACGCTGCTGTATTTTATCCCTGAATGCCGGATGACTTGCGTGACTTATCTGCACCAACTAGGGTTCAAGACGCAATGTTTTAGGGCACTTTCTGCCTGGCAAACTAACATCAATTTTTCTGGTCGCTGCAACAATTCCTAATTTTTGCATTTAAATTATTTTATTTTAGAAGGCGTACAGCATGTAATGAAAAATAAAGCATTTTTGAACAGTCTTGCATTACCAGTTGTGCAAAAATATATATATACAATAGAGACATTTTGTAAAAGTTAGCTGGCTATTCCTTCTTATTTTTACTTTTTAGGTTAATAATTTTTCTTATTTTTTACTGTGATTGCAATTTAAGAGATACCTAAAACATGGTAAAACAGACAATAGTAAAGAGTATATCTGCAGGAAACACCAAAGTCCTATTAGCTATCATCCCTCCAGCAGTATTAGCTTATTATTTACAATATCTAACTTGGGCAATCACCCTTGGGTTACCCTAGGGCAGGCTTCAGTAAGTGACCTCTCCTTTCCTGGGATGATTTTGCCGCCGGTTGCTTCTGAAGGGTCTCCAGGGCTCCCCCAATCCGGTCCTTCCCCCAGTGTTGCTTCAACCAGTAACAAATGTTTTATATTTGTAAAGTGACCCAATGATCCCCCTTGATAGAGGTTTATCTTTACAAATTTTGGAGTACCAATTTAAGACCGGTGTCCCCTGTTTTTAGGTCAGCGAGTGTGTGAAATGCCTCAGCCTACAGTAATTGTAATGTTCTGACAGCGTTAGCTCATGCTTGTCCCTCAGTTCCTCCTAGATGAGCATCTGGCCCTTTACTAACCAGTCTCCCAGTCTATCTAGTTTAATTGACCTCCACCAGTGTTGTGATGTTGTGCTCATGTGTTTCAGGGCCTGAGGGTGGTCAAGAATTGGGGTCATTTGGGTGGATCCAGGAAACAAACCCATGTGTTTCTTGGCCCATTTCCAGTATGATAGTGAGTGTCTGATTAGGGGGTTTGGCGAGTTTTTAAGGCTCTGAGGCAATTCTGATAGCCAAGCCACCTTGTCCCAGGTTAAGGGCCTTAAAGTGTGGTTCTCTAAATACACACAGGCCGGTTGATGACATATAGAATGTGCTATTGGGAGGAAAGATAGGTGACGGAACAGGTATTAAACTGCTAGGAATGAATAGTACAACTTAATACACCACTCCTATCTGGATTCACCTTAGATAGCACTTGCAGTGCCCCAAATTCGAAGTAGGAGGTCCGACCAAGCATCTTTTTCCATCTGCCTGTTCCAAAAATCCATGCCATATACACGTCCCCTGATAGGTAACGTAACAGGTATTAAACTGATAGGAATAAGTATTACAACCTAATACACCTCTCCTATCTGGTGGCACCTTAGATTGCACGTGCAGTGCCCCAAATTCGAAGTAGGAGGTCCAACCAAGCATCTTTTTCCATCTCCCTGTTGAAAAAATCCATGCCATATACACGTCCCCTGATAGGTAACGTAACAGGTATTAAACTGATAGGAATGAGTATTACAACTTAATAAACCTCTCCTATCTGGTGGCACCTTAGATTGCACATGCAGTGCCCCAAATTCGAAGTAGGAGGTCCAACCAAGCATCTTTTTCCATCTCCTTGTTCCAAAAATCCATGCCATATACACGTCCCCTGATAGGTAACGTAACAGGTATTAAACTGATAGGAATGAGTATTACAACTTTATACAACTCTCCTATCTGGTGGCACCTTAGATTGCACGTGCAGTGCCCCAAATTCGAAGTAGGAGGTCCAACCAAGCATCTTTTTCCATCTCCCTGTTGCAAAAATCCATGCCATATACACGTCCCCTGATAGGTAACGTAACAGGTATTAAACTGATAGGAATGAGTATTACAACTTAATACACCTCTCCTATCTGGAGGCACCTTAAATTGCACGTGGAGTGCTTCCAAATTCGAAGTAGGAGGTCCAACCAAGCATCTTTTTCCATCTCCGTGTTCCAAAAATCCCTGCTATATACACGTCCCCTGATAAGTAACGTAACAGGTATTAAAATTATAGGAATTAGTATTACAACTTAATACACCTCTCCTATCTGGTGGCACCTTAGATTGCACGTGCAGTGCCCCAAATTCGAAGTAGGAGGTCCAACCAAGCATCTTTTTCCATCTCCTTGTTCCAAAAATCCATGCCATATAAACGTCCCCTGATAGGTAACGTAACAGGTATTAAACTGATAGGAATGAGTATTACAACTTAATAAACCTCTCCTATCTGGTGGCACCTTAGATTGCACGTGCAGTTCCCCAAATTCGAAGTAGGAAGTCCGACCAAGCATCTTTTTCCATCTCCCTGTCCCAAAAATCCATGCCATATACACGTCCCCTGATAGGTAACGTAACAGGTATTAAACTGATAGGAATAAGTATTACAACTTAATACACCTCTCCTATCTGGTGGCACCTTAGATTGCATGTGCAATGCCCCAAATTCGAAGTAGGAGGTCCAACCAAGCATCTTTTTCCATCTCCCTGTTGAAAAAATCCATGCCATATACACGTCCCCTGATAGGTAACGTAACAGGTATTAAACTGATAGGAATGAGTATTACAACTTAATAAACCTCTCCTATCTGGTGGCACCTTAGATTGCACATGCAGTGCCCCAAATTCGAAGTAGGAGGTCCAACCAAGCATCTTTTTCCATCTCCTTGTTCCAAAAATCCATGCCATATACACGTCCCCTGATAGGTAACGTAACAGGTATTAAACTGATAGGAATGAGTATTACAACTTAATAAACCTCTCCTATCTGGTGGCACCTTAGATTGCACTTGCAGTTCCCCAAATTCGAAGTAGGAGGTCCGACCAAGCATCTTTTTCCATCTCCCTGTCCCAAAAATCCATGCCATATACACGTCCCCTGATAGGTAACGTAACAGGTATTAAACTGATAGGAATAAGTATTACAACTTAATACACCTCTCCTATCTGGTGGCACCTTAGATTGCACGTGCAGTGCCCCAAATTCGAAGTAGGAGGTCCAACCAAGCATCTTTTTCCATCTCCCTGTTGAAAAAATCCATGCCATATACACGTCCCCTGATAGGTAACGTAACAGGTATTAAACTGATAGGAATGAGTATTACAACTTAATAAACCTCTCCTATCTGGTGGCACCTTAGATTGCACATGCAGTGCCCCAAATTCGAAGTAGGAGGTCCAACCAAGCATCTTTTTCCATCTCCCTGTTCCAAAAATCCATGCCATATACACGTCCCCTGATAGGTAACGTAACAGGTATTAAACTGATAGGAATGAGTATTACAACTTAATAAACCTCTCCTATCTGGTGGCACCTTAGATTGCACGTGCAGTGCCCCAAATTCGAAGTAGGAGGTCCAACCAAGCATCTTTTTCCATCTCCCTGTTGCAAAAATCCATGCCATATACACGCCCCCTGATAGGTAACGTAACAGGTATTAAACTGATAGGAATGAGTATTACAACTTAGAAAACACCTCTCCTATCTGGTGGCACCTTAAATTGCACGTGGAGTGCTTCCAAATTCGAAGTAGGAGGTCCAACCAAGCATCTTTTTCCATCTCCGTGTTCCAAAAATCCCTGCTATATACACGTCCCCTGATAAGTAACGTAACAGGTATTAAAATGATAGGAATGAGTATTACAACTTAATAAACCTCTCCTATCTGGTGGCACCTTAGATTGCACATGCAGTGCCCCAAATTCGAAGTAGGAGGTCCAACCAAGCATCTTTTTCCATCTCCCTGTTCCAAAAATCCATGCCATATACACGTCCCCTGATAGGTAACGTAACAGGTATTAAACTGATAGGAATGAGTATTACAACTTAATAAACCTCTCCTATTTGGTGGCACCTTAGATTGCACATGCAGTGCCACAAATTCGAAGTAGGAGGTCCAACCAAGCATCTTTTTCCATCTCCCTGTTCCAAAAATCCATGCCATATACACGTCCCCTGATAGGTAACGTAACAGGTATTAAACTGATAGGAATGAGTATTACAACTTAATAAACCTCTCCTATCTGGTGGCACCTTAGATTGCACGTGCAGTGCCCCAAATTCGAAGTAGGAGGTCCAACCAAGCATCTTTTTCCATCTCCCTGTTCCAAAAATCCATGCCATATACACGTCCCCTGATAGGTAACGTAACAGGTATTAAACTGATAGGAATGAGTATTACAACTTTATACAACTCTCCAATCTGGTGGCACCTTAGATTGCACGTGCAGTGCCCCAAATTCGAAGTAGGAGGTCCAACCAAGCATCTTTTTCCATCTCCCTGTTGCAAAAATCCATGCCATATACACGCCCCCTGATAGGTAACGTAACAGGTATTAAACTGATAGGAATGAGTATTACAACTTAGAAAACACCTCTCCTATCTGGTGGCACCTTAAATTGCACGTGGAGTGCTTCCAAATTCGAAGTAGGAGGTCCAACCAAGCATCTTTTTCCATCTCCGTGTTCCAAAAATCCCTGCTATATACACGTCCCCTGATAAGTAACGTAACAGGTATTAAAATGATAGGAATGAGTATTACAACTTAATACACCTCTCCTATCTGGTGGCACCTTAGATTGCATGTGCAGTGCCCCAAATTCGAAGTAGGAGGTCCAACCAAGCATCTTTTTCCATCTCCCTGTTGAAAGAATCCATGCCATATACACGTCCCCTGATAGGTAACGTAACAGGTATTAAACTGATAGGAATGAGTATTACAACTTAATAAACCTCTCCTATCTGGTGGCACCTTAGATTGCACATGCAGTGCCCCAAATTCGAAGTAGGAGGTCCAACCAAGCATCTTTTTCCATCTCCTTGTTCCAAAAATCCATGCCATATACACGACCCCTGATAGGTAACGTAACAGGTATTAAACTGATAGGAATGAGTATTACAACTTAATAAACCTCTCCTATCTGGTGGCACCTTAGATTGCACGTGCAGTTCCCCAAATTCGAAGTAGGAGGTCCGACCAAGCATCTTTTTCCATCTCCCTGTCCCAAAAATCCATGCCATATACACATCCCCTAATAGAGGACGTAACAGGGATTAAACCAATAGGAATAGTACTACTTAACAGTACACACCTTATAATAACGCAGACAGAGGCAACGCGTATAATCTTCCATGCTGTGCAGTGGAAGCCCCCAGACTCTGACCTGTGTATAATATTCCATGCTGGGCAGTGGAAGCCCCCAGACTCTGACCTGTGTATAATATTCCATGCTTGGCAGTGGAAGCCCCCATACTCTGACCTGTGTATAATATTCCATGCTGTGCAGTGGAAGCCCCCAGACTCTGACCTGTGTATAATATTCCATGCTGGGCAGTGGAAGCACCCAGACTCTGACCTGTGTATAATATTCCATGCTGGGCAGTGGAAGCCCCCAGACTCTGACCTGTGTATAATCTTCCATGCTGGGCAGTGGAAGCCCCCAGACTCTGACCTGTGTATAATCTTCCATGCTGGGCAGTGGAAGCCCCCAGACTCTGGGAGTCTGAAGAAGAGGAGTCAGAGGAGGAAGGTGCCTTTGAGGAGGTGGAAGACCAAACACAGCAGGCATCCCAGGGGGCTTGTTGTCACCTTTCGGGGACCCTTGGTGGCTGGGTGGAGGAAGAGACATTCAATGACATCAGTGAGGACAAGGAACGGGACATGGCTAGTTTGGTATACAACCTTGTGCAAATGAGGAGTTTGCGGTTGTGCAAAGGGACTGTTTGCGGTTGTTTGAGGGGCATTAAACGGGGAGATTGGTCTGTTACTGTGAAGCGGGTGTAACCCTTACACTACCTGATCGATACAACATCATACCTGATGTTTTTAAAGCATGTTATTCTAAACAATTTAGGAATGTTAGGTGATTTATGCCCTTTATGGCTTAAAACAAGACTCTGCATCAACTATGTAATTTTCCCTGGGAGTTTTGCCATGGATCCCCCTCCGGCATGCCACAGTCCAGGTGTTAGTCCCGTTGAAACAACTTTCCCATCACTATTGTGGCCAGAAAGAATCCCTGTGGGTTTTGAAATTCGCCTGCCCATTGAAGTCTATGGCGGTTCGCCGATGTTCGTCCGTTCGCGAACATTTGATGGAATTGGCTTCTGCGGTTCGCAAATCGAAAATTTGATGTTCGCGACATCACTACTAGTAAGTTTCTATGTCTTGCAGCTAAATGGAAGGATTCATATACTATGCCATTAACAGTTCTTAAGTGTTCAAAACTTTGTGCTCCAGGAACATTTAAAAGTAATATCCGTAAGCAGAAACGTTCAACATCTCTTGTACTGACTGTAAATTCTTGATATTATTTTATTGCCTCTGCTTTTTTCTCGGTCTCCATAATCCATTTACAAAAACATAGTGATATGGAATTTCAATATATAAGAATTGTGTTGCTTGTGAATCTATAGAATTTAATTCAAACCATGCAGTTAGTATAGTGTGACGATCTTCACTTTGGGCCAATGCATTACTTTCATTTCCAGCATGGAAATACACTAAATGTTTTTTTGTGGCAAATGTACTGCTAATCTATATACTGCATGTGATCTAGCATGCATTTCAAATTTTAAAAGCCGTCACATAGCTTCTGGCGCTCTGACATAGCGAGCATCTACATGAGATGCAAGTTCATCATGTACTAACTCACTACTTTTAGGGTTGTCTGCACTTTTGACGACTACAGTAGCTGCATCATAGCCTTTGTAAATATATTTGTAGACATATTTAATGGATTTGATGGAAGTGCAGGCTTCTACATTGATGTGGGCGTTATACTTCATGAGAATAATAATGTCACTATCTCCTTTTCTTCTTTTATAAAGTGGATAGCCATCACAATTGGCATAGGTTTTGTCTCTATAATCTTTTGTAAAATCTTTGGAACATTTATTATTTTCCATACATGGTGATTGTGGATTAAGATCACCACAGGGTCCATGAATCATACGATGAGTAACAATCTCATATAGTCTACCATATAGTTCTGGATCTGGTAGTTCAGCAACAATGACTGCATCCACTTTGTCAGAAGTATCTAATTTATCTTTTTCTTGAAGTATTATCAGAAGATGTGCATGTGGAAGGCCTCTTTTTTTTAAATTCAATGGTATATACATAAGCAAGACATTTGCCAAATAAGTGACTTATAGTAATGTCACATATTAATTCATTTAATTTAATCTTAAAAACTCTGGCTACTAAATCTGGTCTATCGGAAGCACTTTGTCCAAGAAGTAAATTTTGTGTAATTTCTGGCTTGTGGATTACATGTAAATGTAAGAAATAAATCGGGTTTGACAAATTTGGTGACAATAGCCATAGCATCATTGTATCTTTCTCTCATATTTCGAGGAGCTCCTTGAAAGGAAGATGGTAAAATTATGGCTTTGCCAGCTGTCATGTCTCTGCTTGTAGCCACGTCAGCAACATAGTCCATTAGTCCCGAATATTATTGGCCTCAACTTGCAAATAGGAATCAATAATCCATTGTTGTGTTAGTTTTCCACCACATAAAATTGGATTAAATGTATTTTGAATGGCAATTTGAGCTACTTTAATTTCAAGCATAGAAACATTATTTTGGATTCTGGCTTTAGCATTTGGGTAACTGGGAAGGGTTAATTTTGGTTGCCAACCTGCTTGTCCGTGTGGGAAAAAAATGGGATATGTCATTGGATCTAAATTTAGACTTAAGATACTCATATTAATGAATGGTTTCTCCTCATTTCTGGGATATATTCTAATGTCTCTTTGAAATGGTGATTCTCCCTTATCATTTTGAAACACCATTGCAACCTCATTTGATGTTGGCAAGTTATAACAACGTTTATCAGTATGTCTGTCTCTTTTAAGCACCATATTAACCTTTGGCATTGGTAATTGATGTCTTTGTGCATGAAGTTGTTGTTCATTTTCTACTTCTGCCAATTTTTTATAAGCTATACTGTAGGGGTTATTGTCCATAATGTTATTTAGCTCTATAAAAACACTGGGTAAGCATTTTTTATTTTCTTTCAGCTGCATACGTTGGTCAACAGCTTCCATTGTATCTAGGACATTGTGAGTAATTGACTCTGCTGGGTTTTGAACCTTGGTCCCCAGGCTGCTGAACCTCTTCCCTACCACTGCGCCAGCCTGCCTTTGTGAATTTCCTTGAGATCTGAAAAACCTTGACTCTGCTAGCAATAGTATCAGTGACTAGTCTCTTCAGCTGTGTCTGGTCAGGAGTCTGGTCCTTGGCCTATATAAGGCACTTCCTGTCTATGTACCTTGCCAGATCATTGTGGTTCCTGTTCCCTTCAATAAAGCTTGTTCCTGTTTCACCTACAAGTTGCTGAATTGGATCATTGCTGACCTAGGCTGCTGGTCTCCAAAATCTTGTGATTCCTATATCATTACAGACATATAGTTGAGCGAATTTTCTTTGCTCTCCTTCCTCTGGATGTAAATGTGAAGTCCGATGATAAATTTGGCCTTGGACTTTAAAACAATAACGACCATGTCCTGGTACATTAGCAGCTAATGTTGCCCCCATAGATGCAAAGGATATGGCACTATTGTAGGATCTTATGTTTGTCTTAACATTTTTGTAGTTTGGAAAAGTAGGTTCAGTCATAATTTTCTGTAAATACATTGGAAATTCTTTTCTTTCTGGAAGTTTGAACTTGCCTAATTAACTAATAAATTGGCCATCTCTGGGTCTCTCCTGTTTAAAATAATAAGCCTCACAAAACTGACATTGAGTAGTCATGTCCCCACAACTATGAACCTCTACTGCTAAAGACTTGAGTAAAGGACAAATTGCAAAGCATATAGCAGTTTGACTTTCATATTCATCAGGTGAAATTTCATGTATTGTTTCAACAACAGGTTCTAAATGCTTTGTTTTTTTAGTGGCTTTTCTTGGTATATCTTGTATTGGTTTAGATAAAATGTCAAGTAATGTTTCAGGAACAGGTTCTAAATTTCTTTCTTTTTTTGGGTGGCTTTTTTTGGTATCTCTTTTATTTTTTCAGGTAAAATTTTATCTGATGTTTGAGGAACAGGTTCTAAATGCTTTATTTGCTTGGTAGCTTTTTTTGGCATATCTTACATTTTTGCAGCTGATAGTCTTTTGCTTGCAAGTCTTTTGCGTTCTCTTTCTCGTCTAATTTCTTTCTCCTTTGGTGTCTGCTGGTTGGCCCATCTCTCTTGTCTTTCTCTAGTTTGACGTCTTTTCTTTTCTTGTTTGATCTCGTTAGTAGCCATGTTAATCTGTAAAAAAAAAAAAATTATAATTAGTTTAGTTTGAGATGTTAAGTTCGTTTTGTACATTTTTTACTATGAACAGTTTGTTTATATGTGCTTGTAGTTTATTGTAGTGGTAGTTTCTTTGTATTGTTAAATAAGTATATATTTTTTTTTTGGTCTTACGTTCTGTGGTAGGTTGTAATTTTTGGCTTACATGAATAGCACAGGGAAGAAACTGACACTATACCTTCTTCTACATCTAATAGGTAATTAAAATTAATATTTTAGTTGTTTTGTCAATTTATTTTTTTGTTGTACTTTTAACTTACAGGCATAGTAGAGGGCAAAAATTAGTCTTTGTAATTTTTAGTACAGGGGATTGTCAAAATAGTATTTTGATCTTTTATTTAAAAGCTTATATGTTCGGTCAATTAATTTTTTTTTTCTTGGGGTGTTACTACTATTTGTTGTAGTATTCTATTTTATGTGTGTGTTTAGGTTTTATGCTTAATATTGTACATTACGACTGGTAATTTAGAATGGCAAATTTTATTTAGTCTATGTTTTGAGACTTTTGTGGACTATGCTGTTTTCTTTTTTTGGGGGGCTAGATTGAAGTTTGGATTTACTGTTAAACATTATTGTCCATAACGGACAAATAAGAGGTAAATAAGAAATGTGTCAGTTATATTTTGGTAAAAGTTATACGCCCTCATTCAATTGCGATTTGGCCAATTCAATAGTGCTCTAAATAAGCAGATAACATTTTTTTTTAATAAGTTTTTAGTTAGTGAAATCCTTGTTTGTGGATAGATGTTTACCAACTAAAAACTTCTTTAAAAAAATATGTGATGTGCTTATTTAGACCTCTATTGAATTGGCAAAATTGCAATTGAATGAGGGCCATAGTTAGTGATTGTTCTTGTTTTTTTTTTTTTCTGTTGACATGGATGCAGAGCAAACATGTTTAATTAGTTTTCTCATTTTTTACTTGTTATACTGTACCTTGGTTGAAGTGTGATTTCAATCAGAATCTTTGTTGGTCCCCTGTTGAGTCTTCGGCCGATGGTCTGGTCCTCTGTTGAAAGTCTTCATCCGATGGTCTAGTCCTCTGTTGAAAGTCCTCGTCCAATGGTCTTCATGCAGTGTCTGTTGTAAAAGAAAAATGAAAATGTTATTTGATTTTAATGTATTTGTAATAAATAAAAAATGTCATTAGTTGGGTGTATTGTATCTGTTATGGTGAATTTTTCTGCTATGCTGTTTTTTGTGCAACCTTTTAAAAATACTTTAAATGTATTTGTATATTCCAGTTATCCTTTTTTTATACTGTAATTATTAATGTTTTTCTTATTTTGCATATGATTGCAATGTTTTTAGCATTATCCTGTTTTGTGTCCACCACTTTTGCTATACTAATTTAGACTTCTTTGTAAGGCTTATAGCTTGGTAAACAGTAAATGAGAATATTAATTTACTTTGCTATTTGTTTGTGTGATTTTTGGTACAATCCTCTTTTGTGTCTACCACTTTTGCTATGCTTATTTAGGCTTCTTTGTAAGGCTTATAGGTTCTTAAACATTAAAAAAGAATATTAATTTACTTTGCTATTTGTTAGTGTGATTTTTGGTACAATCCTATTTGTGTCCACCACTTTTGGTATGCTTATTTAGGCTTCTTTGTAAGGTTTATAGGTTCTTAAACATTAAAGAAGAATATTAATTTACTTTGCTATTTGTTTGTGTGATTTTTGGTACAATCCTATTTGTGTCTACCACTTTTGGTATGCTTATTTAGGCTTCTTTGTAAGGCTTATAGGTTCTTAAACATTAAAGAAGAATATTAATTTACTTTTCTATTTGTTTGTGCGATTTTTGGTACAATCCTATTTGTGTCTACCATATGTTGCATACTTGATTTGCTTAATTAGTCTTTTTTATGAAGCTTTAATGTTTTTCTACCGTGAAAATGAATGTTTTTTCTATTTTTGATATTATGGCTATGTTTTTAGCATTATTCTATTTTGTGTTCACCACTTTTTGGTTGCTGCATTTGTTATATTGGCGGCCATTAAACATATATAGTTCCTTTATTTTTTGTACTTGTTATACTTTACCTTGATTGAAGTGTCGAATGACAGAGGGTCCCCTCCTGCCAATCTTAATCCGCCGGTCTTCTTGTAGTGTCTTTTTGAAAAAGAACGTGAAATGGTTAATTGTACATTTCTTATTTTTGATTTAGCAAAGCATGGTCTTTTTCAGCATGTAATGTATTTTTCTATCTTACCTTTTCTTCTTTGTGTTCTTTAAAAGGGATTGTGGTTCACAATGCACGGTGCAAATTGAGTGACGCTGTTGATTCAGAGTCTGTTTGAATAGTAAAAAAAAGGAGAAAGAATGATATTTAGGTTATATATTGAATTACAATAAATTAATGTAATTTAAATATACTTCTTTAATTAGTTTCAATTATCACTAGTTTGTTTTCGGGCCTAAACACATAAATGTGTGTGTCACATGTCACTATACATGAATCATATTTTAATAGTTAAAGTTGCTTTTTTTTAATGTCATTTAAATATACTTGTTTAATTAGTTTGGGTTAAGATTAGTTTGTTGTAGGGGCTATACACATAAATGTGCGTGTCACATGTCACTATACATGAATGACATTTTCATAGTTAAAGTTGTTTTTTTTTTTTGTCCTGTCTTGGTAATAATAATAAAATGTAATATATTATAGCTTACCTCTCAGTTGTAATTTGCACAATGTAAAGTAGGAAATTAGGAAACAATTATTTTCTCAAGTAACAGCAGCAGTTACCTATCCAGTCACTCCGTTCATCACCTGAGTAGAAATGTAAAATTTTCTGGAAAGTAGGCAGTATTTATAAACTTTCAAGTGCCTCAGACCGTTAGAACACAATACGCATGCGCTATTTGCGTTCCAGCTTACAATTTGCGTTCCATCCGCCATTTTATGCGTAGTAGTTTTCAAAATGGTGGTTAATATCAGTGTAGCAAGTGCCGCATAGTATGTGTTACGTACCTCGTAAAGTTGACTGTAGCGTTGTTTCAGTTTTGCGAGTCACTGTAGTATAGTTACGTCTGTAGCCTTGTTTTCATTTTGTTTAGCAGCCATTTTGTCTCTTGCTTAGGTGTTTTTCGGCAGTTTAAACTCGTTTTTTTGGACTTAAATGGATGTGTAAATTAACTTTTCGAGGTGCCGGATGCCTCCCCTTGCTGTAAGTAAGCTTTTTATGTGTTCGTTGTGTTTATTTCTTGTGTTTCTGATGTTTTCATGCGTGCCGTTGTCGGCCAGTTTTGCGTGTTGGGAATGGGTCGTTTTGTGGCCGTATTTTTTGCGAAGCAGCCGTAATTTTTTTTGCAAGGGACGCCGTTGATTTTTACGTGTATGACGCAGTGTATTTTTTTCTAAGTCGAGCGTATGTGTGTTAACCGCATGTGAGGCGCCTTTCAGTTTTTTTTTTTTTTAAAGTCGTGCGTGTGTGTGTTAATTCAGCCGACTTTGGATCGTCCACCACCTCAAATGCGCCCCCCTCGCTTCGCGAGGACCCGCATTTGCGGAGACTTTGGGATGCTCCACCACCGCAAATGCGGCCCCTCGCTTCGCGAGGACCCGCCTTTGCGGAGACGTTGGGATGCTCCTCCACCCCAAATGTGCGAGCCCGCAAGCGTTACCAACAACTCGTATGCTTACAACTATATATGTGATCCCAATAAAAGTTTTCAATATTAGGATAGTTTAGGTTACTGCATCTTCCAATATGAATTCCATCAATATCCTCTATTTAGACGTCATAGTCCTTTTCCATTGCTAAAGAGTTAAAATTGGATGAGGTAGTTTCATCGGCTGGAGCCAAAAAAGCAAAGTAATCCATAAACTTTGAAATTTCAGCATTGAGGGACTTATAATAGGAGCTTGTCAAAAACCCTCTTTGTACTCTCCTTGAATATCATAGGCCCTCTGCTTAGCCCTAGGTTTGCTCTTTAACTAGGGAACAATTCAGACCTTTTTAAAGTTCCCCTCTTAATACAGACAGGCCCTCACCTCACATCCCCTTAAAGTGACTATCAAATCAGCTGGGATGCATATCAGGCAGAGACAGCATATAAACATGGATATATGGATCTGCCACACCCATGGATCATAAAATGACACTTTAGATCAGCGTGTTATTTTACTTATCTGACTTCCTTGGACCAGCCCTCTTTTCTTGCCAGCGTCTCTGTCTCTTAGCTTTCTCTTTGCTTTCTTGCCTTCCTCCATGGAGATGCGCTGCATTTAGAAGTTCTTCCTTCCAGAGACACTGCTGGGAACGCCACTGAAAATAGGAGAGAGGGCCTGCACAGGAGTTAACTGTGACTGCTCATAGCGCTGAGCTGTGGCGTCTGCTTTGACTCCCACGTTAGCCCTCTGTATTGCTTTCAATAGAACCAGCTAAAAGATAAAAAGGTTTTACCTTCATAGAAGGGATCTTTGTTGATAAAATATCACCTGTTGTGTACAAAATCCAGATTCCAAAAGATGGTGAAATGCAAAGACAGCTTTATTTGAAGAGTTGCTGATTCTTATCCAAGAGGCTCCAGGATTTATCCCTACAAGAAGGAGATTGACATCACAAAGATTTCCTTGAGTGTCAGTCCCAGATGAAAATTGAAAGTCATTTCAACTAGGAGCGCTGGTGCATAGGGGCAAATGTGCAAGTGCCCCCAAAATATTATTATTCATTTTAATATTGTATTTTAAATTTATATAGATAATACAATGTAAGTATATCTGTATATCAGCTTTCATGTATTTTTTCATTAGATTTTGTAAAAAATATGCATCTATCACTTTAAATTAACCCTTTATTAATTTTCCTGTCTGTCAGCTGGGAGCATCAACCAATCAGTGCTACAGGCTGTCAGGTTGCTAGGAACATTCCCTCTGACCGTCCCCTCTGAACTTCCCGAAGCCTATGGAAGCTCAATGTTATGACATGACATCAGGAAAAAAATACACCTAGATAACGGAGCTCCCCCTTCAAGAAGCTCCCCGCCGTCTAATGTATATTTTCCCATGCTCTGCCTTTTATTCTAATTCCTGAAGACTCTGATTGGCTGAAATTCTGTTTGACATTGATTTCAACCAATCAGAGTCTTTAAAAATTAGAATAGAGTTTAATATGTGGGGGGGGGGGGAATGTGAGCCCTGTAATATGTATAACAAATAATAATTAGCACTGTAATATGTATACTAAATAATAGTACAAATAGTAAAAATAAATAAAAAAATATACCGTAAATAAATAAAAATATATGCTAATAATTCATAAATACAGTGCCTTGAAAAAGTCCCTTGGCATTTTTTGTGTTTTGTTGCCTCACAACTTGGAATTAACATGGATTGTTTGAGGATTTGCATCATTTAATTTACAGAACATGCCTACAACTTTGAAGATGTTTTTTTTTTTATTGTGAAGCAAACAAAAAATAGTACAAAATTACAGAAAAAGTCAATGTGCATAACTATTCACCCCCCTAAAGTCAATACTTTGTAGATCCACCTTTTGCGGCAATCACAGCTCCAAGTCGCTTTGGATAAGTCTCTATGAGCATACCATATCTTACCACTGGGATTTTTGCCCATTACTCCTTGCAAAACTGCTCCAGCTACCTCAAGTTGGATGGTTTGCGCTTGTGAACAGCAATCTTTAAGTCTGACCACAGATTTTCTATTGGATTGAGGTCTGGGCTTTTTCTAGGCCATTTTAACACATTTACATGTTTGCCCTTAAACCACTCAAGTGTTGCTTTAGCAGTGTGTTTGGGGTCATTGTCCTGCTGGAAGGTGAACCTCCCTCCTAGCCTCAAATCACACACACAGTGGTACAGGTTTTGCTCAAGAATATCCCTGTACCAGTTTACCATTCCCGGCTGCTGAAAAACATCCCCACAGCATGATGGTGTTATTTGGGTGATATGATGTGTTGGGTTTGCGCCAGACATAGTGTTTTCTTTGATGGATGAAAAATTCAATTTTAGTCTCATAAGACCAGATCACCTTTTCCCACATGCTTTTTCGCAAACTCAAAACATGCCATTTTGTTTTTTGCTGAAAGTAATAGCTTTCTTCTGGCCACTCTGCCATAAAGCCCAACTCTATGGAGCGTACGGCTTATTGTCGTCCTATGATACTCTGCTGTAGAACTCTGCAGCTCCTCCAGCTCCTGTGCTGCCTCTCTGATTAATGCACTGCTTGCCCGGTCCATGAGTTTTGGTGGGCGGCTGTCTCTTGGCAGGTTTGCTGTTGTGACATGTTCTTTCCATTTGGTTATGATAGATTTGATGGTGCTCCTGGGGATCATCAAAAATGTTTTAGAACCCAAACCTGACTTACTTGTTTGGAGAGTTTCTTGGTCTTCATGGCAGTGTTTGGTTAGTGGTGCCTCTTGCTTAGGTGTTGCAGCCTCTGGGGCCTTTCAAAAAAGGTGTGTATATGTAATGACAGCTCATGTGACACTTAGATTGCACACAGGTGGACATCATTTCACTAATTATGTGACTTCTGAAGGTAATTAGTTGTACCAGAGTTTAAAACAAAGGGGGTGAATACATACGCACATGCAAATTTTCTGTTTTCTATTTCTAAAAAATAGTTTTATGTATATAGTTTTCTCATTTCACTTCACCAACTTAGACTATTGTTTTCTGATCCATCACATGAAATTCAGATTTACAAAACATTGAGCTTAAGGCTGTAATGTAACAAAATAGGTAAAAAGTCAATGGGGTGAATACTTTTGTAAGGCACTATATATATATATATATATATATATATATATATATATATACACCCATGGCATAGTTGGGGCCTATATGTTCCCGCTTGGTATTTTAAGGTTTTAAAGGTCCGGTTGGGGCTCTATAGTCCCGCTTGGTATTTTAATTTTTGTTAGGTACAGTTTGGGCCTATATAGTCCTGTTTGGTGTAATGTCGGTTTTTAAGGTCCGGTTGGGGCCTATATAATCCTTTTTGGCATAACAGGGTTTTTTTAGTTACGGTTGGGGCCTATATATTCCAGCTTTGTATAATATGAGTTTTTTAGGTATGTATGGGGCCTAGATAGTCTCTCTTGGTTTCATAAGTGTTTTTAAGTATGTTTGGAGTCTTGCACTCTCTGATTTGTTTGCTTGTTTTATCACCCCCAGGTCCAAACACTCTGCGACTGCAGACTATTTTGGACTCATGGTCAACTACTACACTTGAAGACACCCCGAGAAGTAGAGTCAACTATTGGTGAGTGTCATTGCATTAATGCAGAAGAGAAATGTTATTATTTGCCCGAATCCCAAGTTTCTAGAATTTTTGAACAGTATTAAAAACTCAGTAGGTGGAGTCTATTTCAATGGGCGGGGCAAGTAGAAGGTCGTTGGGTGAGGCATAGAATGGTCAATATGACATCAGGGGGAGGGTTTTAAAATGGGTGTGGTCTGTGTAAGGGGAGGAGCCACTTCTTGCTATGGCACTCCTCCAACTTGAAAGTTCACCAGCCGCCACTGATTTCAATGTACCCATTTTGTAGATGAAATAAATGTATAAATGTATACTACTACATTAGTAGTTAACTCTGTATCCATTGAAGAATTAACAAAGAGTTTTGTGTTTTCTTGAAAGAGATACAGAAAAGGTTAAACTACTAAAACAGAATTTAAAAGATTTAGCACTTTTTTGAGTGAGACAGTTGTCACTATAAGTTTATATTCTGATTCCATTTTCATTTTAACATATTGCACAAGGAGCACAGTGCATCAAGATGAAAATTTTAAATTTCTAGGAATTTATTGGAAATGGGTTTTGAAATGGGAAGTGCTATCCCATAAACTGTTAACCCAAAAAAGACGAAGTTTGATTCTTAATGATTTTATATTTTCATTATGCCTGAACATACATTTGATCATGAAAGGATGGAACATATATTTTCAAGTTCAAATCCTACTTATATTGACATATCAAGCAATGGAAGAATGGACTATATTTTATTCTTGAAGTGAATGATGATTATTATTATTATTATTATTATTATTACTATTATTGCAATAAAAAATCAATAACCATATAAAAAATATTATTATATGATATTTACTATTGTAATAATATCACATACCTCAAAAACGGCGACCATTATTTCATAGAGGGGTGTATGTCATGACATTTCGGTTATTTGTTTTTTTATATACCGTATATACTCAAGTATAAGCCGACCCGAGGCACTTATTTTACCACAAAATACTGGGTAAAATAAGTGACTCAAGTATAAGCTGAGGGTGGGAAATGTGCTGCCCCCTGTGTCCCTCTTGTGTGCCCTTTTCTTGTGTCCCCTCTCTCTCTCTCCCGTGTCTCTTCTCCCCTCTCTCTCCCCTGTGTCTCTTCACCCATCTCCCTCGCCTGTGTCTCTTCACCCCTCTCCCTTCCCTGTGTCTCTTCCCCCCTCTCCCTTTCCTGTGTCTCTCCCCACTCCCTTATCACCCTCCTCAACCCCCCTCCTCATTCTCAACCTCCCTCCTCAACCTCACTTCTCATCCTCAACCTCCCTCCTCAACCCCACTCCTCATCCTCAACCTCCCTCTTCAACCCCCTCATCCTCAACCCCCTCCTCAACCCCCCTCCTCAACCTCCCTCCTCAACCCCCCTCCTCAACCTCAACCTCCCTCCTCATCCTCAACCTTCCTCCTCATCCTCAACCTCCCTCCTCAACCTCAACCTCCCCATCCTCAACCCCCTCCTCAACCCCCCTCCTCAATCTCAACCCCCCTCCTGATCCTCAACCCCCTCCTCAACCTCCCTCCTAATCCTCAACCTCCCTCCTCAACCCCCCCATCCTCAACCCCCTCCTCAACCCCCTCCTCAACCCCCCTCCTCAACCTCAACCCCCTTCCTCATCCTCAACCCCCTCCTCAATCTCCCTCCTCATCCTTAACCTCCCTTCTCAACCCCCCATCCTCAATACTATTAATAATTATTTAATCAATAATTTAATAAATAACTAATCCGCATATTGCAGATCAGAGGAGATCTTAACAGGTTTAACTTGATGGAATGAAAGTCTTTTTTCAACCTTAATTACTATGTAACTATGTAACTATGTAACAATGTAACCCCCTCCTCAACCCCCTCCTCAACCTCAACCCCCCTCCTGATCCTCAACCTCCTCCTCAACCTCCCTCCTCCTCCTCAACCTCCCTCCTCAACCCCCCAATCCTCAACCCCCTCCTCAACCCCCCTCCTCAACCCCCTTCCTCATCCTCAACCCCCTCCTCAGTCTCCCTCCTCATTCTCAACCTCCCTCCTCAACCTCAACCCCCCATCCTCATCCTCAACCCCCCATCCTCATCCTCAACCCCCCCATCCTCAACCTCCCTCCTCAACCCTCCCTCTTCCTTTCCCCTCACTTACCTTCATCTGCAGCTTCTCCTCCGGATTCCGCTCCTTCCTGCGTCGGCACCCGGTGTATGCTAATGACGTGACGTCACATGCGCGCCACATCATTAGCATTGGCCGGGTCAAGATGCCGGAAGGAGCATGGAGGCAGGAGGAGAAGCTGCAGATGAAGGTAAGTAAGGGGAAAGGGAGAGGGGGAGGTATTTAGAGGGGTAAAGTGAGGAGGGGGGGTTAGAATGAGGAGGGGGGTTGAGGATGAGGAGGTGGGTTGAGGATTAGGAGGGGGGGGTTGAGGATGAGGAGGGAGAAGGAAAGAGACACAGGGGTTAGAGAGACATGGGGGTAGAGAGACATGGGGTGGTTAGAGAGACACGGGGGGTTAGAGAGACACGGGGGGAGAGTGACTCGAGTATAAGCCGAGGGGGCCCTTTTTAGCCTTAAAAAAAGGGCTGAAAAACTCGGCTTATATGAGGTATTATAAAAAATTATACATTTTGTATATCCACATGTATATGCATCTATGTACTGTACGTATGATCTATGTACATATGAGAAATCTATGTGTCAAGAGATTTCAGGTTTTATTTTTCATTAAGCACAGAGATTCTAAGGTTTCTTTGTTCTGTAAGAGATATTATCTAAGAAATTCCTTAACTAATTGAAAAGTTTAAAATAAGTCAAATAACACACACCCAAGACTTAAACATTCAAAAAAGTCAGTGTTTCTTTTTAAACAAAGAAGGAGTATTTCTCCATTTTGGAGAGAAACATTGATTTGAAACATTACATTTTTATATTTGGAAATTTTTATTATCACACATGTCATAGGTAGCTGCATCGATTTCAGACTCGCAGGTCTGCAACATTTACAACATTGTTATTTGACATGATTCCAACCTTTATTGACATACAACACTGTGATAACTCTCCTCTCCTTTTCCCTTTTCTGATACTTATATGTCTTCCCTTGATATTAAACAAGTTAGCAGATATGCCCTAGCGGGCTTTGTGTGTGGGAATATAAAAGTAGTTTGAGTATAATGTATTCAGTTCGTTAAATTTATAGATCTTCTTGTTCACGTAATTGTGCTGTCTGTATTTGCTTCCCTATAGGTTTACCAACATAACTAAAAAACAAAACAAAACCTGTACCTCGTGTTTTACTAGATTTTGCACTCCGACCGTTTTTTAAAGAGAAAACCACTCCAGGAAAATTGAGGAATCAAGGAAACTGAAACATAAATCCAATTGGTAATGTATAAATGTTTATAATGTATTTGTTTATTTTCTTTTTATCAAAGAGATATTAAAGTTTCATTGAGATTTATAATCCAGATATGAATTTCAATATAAAATTGTAAATGTTTTTATCTCTGACTGAAACTTATAAATTCATAATCGTTAGTGAACTATTATCAATTATATAATAAAATACATTACCCTGATTGTATGATATTCACAGATATATTTTATATATTGCATAGTACAATATATAGATTGTTGTAATCATTATTATCTCATTACTTTGATATTGGTGATTTTAATTATTGGCTTATATCGTTTTCCTTATTTGCTATATGTTTTTTACTTTAAATCTGATATTGGTCATTTATTGGAATATTTTGATTATATAGATTTTAGTATAATATCTAATTGAGATTTGATGTCATGTGTTTCTGTTGGAGAAAAATACTGTGATGATTATGTTTTATAAAATCTAATGTGTTGCTAACTGTTTTTAATCTCTCTGGTTTTTGATATCTGTAAATTATTCTGATTTTTATAAATCGATTCTTTTTTGGGCTTTGTTAATATCAATAAATGTTATTGTCTAAAAACCGAATATTTGTCTATAAATTGACGTTGAACTCAAAAATTATCATTCTAATTATTCAGATAACTTCTGTCAAAATATTTGACAAACCAGCTACTCAAACCACTCAGACAGAGTAGTAAGGAATAATGGCTATGCTCCGTTCAGACTTTTATTCATTTTACTGGGCTATAATCACTTTGGGCCTCATTCTATTAGTGGCCGTAAATCGGCCGTAAGGCTGCGATTCCTTGCGGGGGTTCAGTTAACTCGCGATTCTATTATACGGCACCGCAAGGATCTCCCCTTACGGCCGGCCGCATATCTTGGAACCGGCCGTAATCTCAGAAATATAAAAACGCAAAAATAAATTCAAGCCTGCACTGTACAGCTCTGTAAATGCTAGGGATCATATTGGGGGACATGAGGATTAAAAGGAACCCACTCTCAAGCTTGCACATCTGCCCAAACCCGAGTTCAAATTAACTGTTTATTTTCCGGCTGCGGCGTGGGTGTGTCTGAGGTGCTCCAAGCACTCTGGACTTTTTACATGGATATTTTACGGATATTAAAAATAAAATATTTTACGGATTTGAGTACAGGATAATTATGTGCTATTTATTCTAACACCTAAAATCCCTTTATAGTTTTCTCAAAGTGCAGGATGGCTTTATTTGAGCTATTTTATGTGCTTAATTGGTGCTAGCGAGACCTCTTTCCTGCAAGTAAGCTGCGGCTCGCTTTTAGCCTTGCAGAGAGGTTTCCCGGAGCAATTGAACTGCAAATAGGAATTTCTTACGGCCGAAACTCTTGCGGACGTTTTAGATCAAAGGCTTTCCTCGGCCGCAAGAGATAGCAAGGCACCGGCCGCAAGCCTGCCGGAGCCCCCGGCCGTAAGGGAATAGAATAGCCGAATAGCTTGCGGCCGGTCCTTGCGGCCCCGCAACGGCTGCGGCCGCTAATAGAATGAGGCCCTTTGTATCTTAAACCTCTGCTGCTATCCTATGAGAAGGGGTCTGAAGAACTGGATTGGTTCTGCATCCTGTACTGAAAAAGAAGAAGTTAAAGTAGACCCCCCCCCCCCCTGAATTGTGATAGCAACCTCATCTAAGTTCTGTTCTAATGATCATAGGAACTTCTGAAAAAATGCTGACTTATATTGTTGTGTGATATTTTTCTCCAAACCTCAGATGTGATGCCCAGGAGGGGCTCCGACTGAACTTTGTGGACTATGGACTATTGTGAGGGTGGAAGGGAACTGGGTACCTGAATGATTGATTCTGTTATATATAACTCCAGCCCATGTGATTGCTAAATATTGTAATGGACATGGGACTTGTTAAGGAATATGATATGATATGATGTTGCTGTGTATTGTAAGGTAGACCTTAATAAGTAGTGTTGGGGTCACCAAGAGAGTATGTGTGTATTATACAGAACAGTGTGGGCATTTGGCCTTATGATTTATTGACGTAAAGAGGGTACATAGGCATGCTTGCTATGTACAGACAGCATTTTTCTCCGTAAGTGTGATAGAATTAATTACTGGGGGCTCTGAGATGAAGGGAATTCAGTTATATGGGGGGGGGGGGTGTTGAGAGACAGAAATGAGCCTTGAAGAATCAGGGAGTCATATAGACACTTTCAGCTTTATTAAATTGCGATTCGGCAAATTTGAAAGGGCTTTATTTAAACACATAGCATATTTTTTTACAGAAGTTTTTAGTTTGTGAATACCTTGCTTTTAGATAGAAGTTCACTAACTAAAAATTTCTGGATAAAAAATATGCTGTGTGCTTAAATAGAGCCTTTTTAAATGTGCCTAATCGCAATTTAATAAGGCTGTTTGTCTATAAGCAAGTGTTTAAAGTCCTAGCCAATCTGTGGTGCAGCCTTCCTGACCACTCCTAGCACTAAGATGTGAAGTGCTTTTTTCCTGGTTAAAAAGACATCAATAGACCCTGCCAGTTACACAAAACAAAATGTAATGTGTGAGTTCTCCTACCCCTGATACCCATGACAAAAGTTCTCATTAAGCTGTTCAGCCAAGAAGGCACCGACACCACAGGTGGCATTGAGAAGGTCTGACAGCAGATGACTGACAGATGGGTCACTTAGCTGGGGGGAATAGGATAAGAGGGCTGTTGCTAAGGGGTGTGACTTGTGACTTGTAATGACTAAACTCTATAAATATGACGTGAGAAAATAAAAAAGAGTCAGTCAGGGAAAATGCATAATTTGAGGGGTGTGGATTATTCTAATGGAATATAATATTTGTAACAGGAAGGGAATATTATTATGTAAGGACTCTGTCTGCAACTCTGCTCCTATCCACTGGGTGTAGTATTGCATCCCTGTATTCCTGTAAACCTGAGGAATGGATATTAATAGAGACAAGCCAGGCTGTGCCCAGACAGAGATGACCCAAAAGGATTGAAAACCAGAGAGATTCTTGTAAGTCAAAAGCAGGTGCTCAATCTTGGTTCATCACACTGGATGTATGCCCTGGGCCTGTAGGATTCCTTTTCACCAGTTCATTTGAGCCTAGGGTTCTCTGGGTAATTTTTCCATTTTGTGAAAACTTATTTTATGTGTAGAGTGTGTTTGGAGGTATCACTACTACATTGTGCTGATGAAAATATTTTGACGTTAGTTCCACTTTACGTGCGACCAGTAGATAATTCCAGTAGCTGTCTGCGATAACCCAGTTCCCCCGCAGTCCCAGTGCCATGCTAGAGCCCTGGCCGGAGTTCGAACTTGCAGTAAGCGATACATTTGGCTTGATAGATTTCAATGGGGACTCAACAAGACTGATTAAGTCATCAAGTATTCGTAACAAGGCTGTCAAAACAGCAACTGAATAAAACATTTGTTTAAATAGAGAAGGGCTGGGTTCATAAACCCCTCAGCACCAGGTGGGAATGACGACAGCCTGGTGCCAGGTCCTTGGAGACCTGGCCCATGTGGGTTAGTTCAATGGGTGCACAAGGTATCAAACTTGTATTTACCAAGGGAAGTGGTCCTTTGATGATTGGTCCATAAAACTGTATAAATATGTGTACTGCAAAATAAAGTTTATGCTCTGTTTTGGACACATATACATTGTGTGTTTTATTTTAAAAAGGGAAGGTGTTAAAAATGTTCTGCAACTTGTCCTTGTACACGGTAACTAGTCCTGAGACTCTGAAACTTGGCCCTGTTACCACATCTCGGTCTGAAAAATTGCCATTTTGTCCTAACCTCTGGTTAAGCTATTTTGGGTGTGAGGATAAGGACCCTTTAAAACCTGTGGGTAGGATTGGTATTATTGGCCTTTTCAAGCCCAACAAAGAGGGGGTTGTGACAGGAGAATTTCATTTGATAGATGTTGACTGAACTATTTCTACTGCTGAATCAGCAAGGATTATATTCCTTGTCAGTGGCATCACTTACATGATTCATAAACAGCTAGATTTAATGCTCATATATGACAATATAGTTTTAGATGTATATTGAGGTGACAGCCTAGGATGTAGTGATCACCAGTCAATATGGTTTAGCATAAAAGTATACCATGAACGAAAATGAACTTTATAACATGGAAAAATACTTAAGCCGTTTCTTGGCAGGGCAAAACATTTTCAGTGGAGATCGGGAACAGTGGCAAAATCTGAAACAGATAATTTTTTATGTTACTTCACACTGCAAAGGTTCTGTTTGTAAAAGTAAAAGAAAACTAGACTGGTACTCTAAAGAGGTGGCACCCATTTGTAAATTTAAAAAAATTAGCTTATGGAAGAAGCAAACACATTCAGTGAGAGGAAGAAAATTATATAAATCCAGATGCAGGTAAAACAGGTTATCAGATGTGCCAAGGACCAAACAGATAAGAAATTGAGAAATCAATTAAAAAGACAATAAAACTTTCTTTATGTTAATTAGTGATAAGAGAAAAAAACTAAGGGAGCAATCGTTAAACATATAAAAGTAGATCTTAGCTATGCAGAGGAAGACGGTAACATGACTTATTGCCTGAATTAATATTTCCAAATTGACCTTGAGTTGGGTTAATTTCCATTGGGTGGTGGTACATTAAGTGAGAAAATGATTGTCACTGTGCTGTTTCAGAAAATAAGGTTTTATCAGCATTATCAAAGTTAAAAGTTAACAAGTCAATCTGCTTAGACAATGTACATCCAAGGATATTGAAAAAGTTCAGATCAATGCTTGTCTCACTGTTGGCTAAACTTTTTGATTTATCATTATTGCCACAAGTAGTGTAGACTGTAAAATAGCTAATGCAGCACTGCTAAAAAGGATAGTAGGAAGGACTCTAGTAACTAAAGGCCAGTCATTTTGAAATTAGTGGTAGGCAAACTAATGGAAACACTATTGAAATTAAGATTTTTTGAATACCTAAAATCTAATGGTGTATAAGCAGCATGGGTTTACTACTCTGAGATCGTGTAAGACTAATCTAATTGCCTTTTATATATAACCAAAGTTATAGAGCCAAATTTAGAGTGGAGCAATAGCTCATCTAGATTTGAGTAAAGTATTTGGATCTGATTAGTCCGCTGTTATGCGATTTGTGAATTCCTAAGTAATAAGTATGACCTTTCACACTTTGTTCCTTTCTGATCTGCTTCCAGCCTTTCTGGGCTTATTGCAGTTACATAGATGTTGCCTCTTCAATAGCACTGAAAATCTCTCCTTGACCACAGCTGGGCTGCTGTTACTATTGCTCTCTTAAGGCTAAAACTCTTATGCTGCTATGAGTATTTAAAACTCTTACTTAGTTCAGCCTTGGGTCCACTTTTTGTTTTGAATAGATTCTGGTACATAAACAGGCATATAACCTGTGTTGGATTTTTTTACAGAATGACCATGTTTTGAATCCTATTTCTAATATAATTTTTTTGTTTTCAATACTTTATTTTGGACTGTATTCAACAATGTGTTATGCATCCACACAATCATTTTGTTTTGTCAAAGATTTTTGAATTTACCAGTAGTTCAATTAGTTAGAATGTGGAAGTACCCATAATGTGCCAGGTATTTAAAAGCTCAGGAGTTCTCTCTGTTTGGAGCTCATATCTCTAGGATAGCTCTTCTCATTTTAACAGCATATTTAGCTTTCTGTCTCGGTAGCAGCTTTAATTGGTCTTGAATAAATTGTCTTTATAGTTATCAATTCTAAGTAGACACTTTGAGCCTCATTCAATTTGAAGTGAACATCTCGCGGTAAATAGGCCGTATGTCTGCGGGCCTGCTGCGGGCTCGCAGTCTGCTACAATTACAGTGCTATTCTATTGAACAAGCCCGCAAGTACTGGGCCGAAAGCCTAAACCGTAAACCATGCACTCATACGTAGCATTTCAGGGCAGGAACATGATCAATAAAGCAAGGCCGTAACTACCCATTTCGAAACAGCCAATAGAAAATCAGACAGTCATCATTACATCAGTCTAAGATGGAGGTTGCAACGGACTTGCAAAACCACAAAATATAATAAAATTAAATGGCGATACTGTTCTAGTCCATGTGGGTGGCCTGATATGTATTAACTCATTGATTCCTGAGATCTATCTAACCCGAAATTAAACATAAAACACAATTATTTTTGATTGACGATTTGCAAACTTGAGACTGTTATGCAATTAATTATAATGTCTTTTATCTCTTTCCCCATCATTTACAGTGCAGTATTGATTTTTTATTTGCTTTTACAGTGCTACGGATATGTCTTTAACCGCTATGCCGGTCCGCTCTAGTACTCCTAGGTTTTTCTTCTACATTTCCCGTGTATGGGTGTGAAGACATTTGCAAGCTTGTGAAATGGTAGCAATTGAATAGCAATTTTCAATTTTAGCCATCGTAATTCTTGCGGATGTGATAGATCAAAGGCTTAGATGGCATGTAAGTTATGGTTGTAACAACCGCAAGCATTTCAAGCCCGTAATCGGCAGACCGTTTGCGGCTCGCAAAAAGACGTCCATTGAATAGCAAAATAACTTACGGCCTCCATTACGGCCTACTGTAACTTACAATTGCTCAATTGAATAAGGCTCTTTGTTTTGCAGATATCATTGGCATATACTACACTCATTTTCTTTTCTTTATTTTACACACAAAAAATATATAACATAGTGCTTTGGACAATGCTCAGTCTGAAAATAAGTATATAACCTAGAAGTAGCAAACTATACTTCCTTTTCAACAATATATGCAAATATATGGTAATCTATATTTTCCTTATTGTAAACATTATATAATGAATACTTTATACACTTATTAATTAAAGTTAACAATACAGAATCACTATAGTTTAGTAGAATGTTATCATATTTTTTTCCATACTGAGCATATGCTGAATACATATACCATAAACAGATAACAAGAAAAATACATAAACAATAAATACTAGTCCCTGTATTCGGCTGGGATGGGGAGAGAAAGAGTCAGTAGGAACAAATTTTCCAAGGGAGTTATTAATTCCATAAAATCCAATGTAATCTCTTTTTATTCTGCCGTACGAAATTGGTATTTAAGAAATCCATTTGGTTTGTTTATTTCTGTCCACCATTATTTTAAATTCTGTCCATGAAGGTAAGGTTGCTTTCTTCCAGTGTAAGACTATCAGCCATTTATCAACCATTAAAATATAGATTAATATATTTGATTTACTAAAATAAGTTCTTTCAGGAAGAAAATGGAAAATTACAAGTTCTGAGATCAGTATTAAATCTTGTTTTATAATCTTAGATAGTTGAGTAATACAATTTAGTCAGAATTCTTGAATTAAGGGACATGTCCACCACATACGCATTTAGGTACCTATATCTTTAAAGCATCTCCAGCATTGGCCTTAATGTACTAGTGGGGCTATTTTTGCACGTTTTTTAGGTGTTTTATACCATCTCTGAATTAGTTTGAATTGCACCTCTCTGAAGGAGGTGCATTTTATAATTTGATCTGTAATTTGGAGAGCTTTATACCAAACTGTTTCATCCCATTCATTCTGAATGTCTTGTTCCCATTTATGCATTTTTACAGTTTTGGCCATTTCTGTTAGCGATTTTATACTTTTAAGACATTTTGTGATTGTATATTTTTACTCTTTATGTCTTGTATCATTAGTTCAAAATAATGTAGTTCTCTTTCTACAAATATGTTATATTCTGATTTTTTTACTTCTATATATAACATTATAGAATAGCCATCTATCTTTAGGGATATGTTTTTCTTTACTTAGGGCCCTATTAAATTCCAGCGCGGTAAGTGCAACGTGAAGCTTGCAGCGGCTGCGGGCATGAAATTCCCCTGTGTTACAGGCTGCGAGTTACGAGTTTGAGACGCAAACCAGTAAACCAGTTGTCAGCCATCGGACTTGCGTTTTTGCTGGTGATCAATTAAGCAAACCTGTAGTTAGGGTTTAGATGGAGCTAATGGAAACATAGATCATCATCATTGAGTCACAGAAATTGGGGTTGGCTTTCAAAGTCCACGGGCTTCAATTAAAAGTTACTATTGGACCCACATTCCATTCATAATGCAATATTAATAAAGCTGCAAATATTATATTCTATTACATGCGGGTTAAATTATATGTATTAACACATTGATTGCCGGGATTGATCTAACATATAAAATATACATGAAATTAAGTATTTTATTAAGCCGATTTGCAGGCTTGAGAATGTTATGCTATTAATTCTAAGACCTAATATCACTTTCACTTTTAATAATTGTACAGTAGTGTGCTTTTATCTACAGTACAAGGGCTACCTATTGGACTTTACCCCCCTTGCAAGTCCCTCCCCAACCCTCATAGGGCTTTGGGCTCCATTTGCGTGTTACAGGCTTGCTCACAAAGTGGCTTTGCTGCAATTTAATAGCTTGATTGGAATTGTAGCGTTTACCAGGCTTGACGGATCAAATGATTTGTGGCCGCAAAGTTCTTAGGCTTTTTTCGCAGCTAACCCCGCAGATCAGCAATGGTCTACATTACGGGGCTGATTTAATAGCCATAGGTCTTACTTTCTACAATGCGAGCTACGTTTTTAAATGTAGCTGAATTTAATAGGGCTATTAGTAACTCAATTTTTTTTATTTCAGAGTTCAGATCCCATCTTGCCCAATCAATGTTCAGAAATGGCAAAAGATCCAGGCTAATCTTTTGTAGTGGTATTAATTGGGTGAAGTAAATGTGAATAAATTTTAATTCTTATTTTTTTCTTAACCAAAGGTTATAAATAAAACTTTGGGACTAATTGTTAAATGATTATTGTTTTTTTATTTTGGGTTTTATTCCCATAATATATCTTCTTAGATCAATTCCCCTTGACAGATCTTTTTCTATTGCTAAAAATGTAGGAATAATTAGACTTTATTGTAAAATTTAGAATATGATTAAATGTTATTGCATTTGAATATTCAATAATATTGGGCAACGCTAATCCTCCTTTGGAATAAGTTTTTTGATAACTATATTTTTTTTTTTAGGAGAGATTTTTTATTTTTATATATAAATGAGTTTTATTATCTTTTGAAATACTTTTAATTTATATATTGGAGTTCTTAATGGTAAACATCTTAAATTATTAATATAAGTCATTTTAGTAAGGATAGTCATTTAATAGCTGCTTTTCTTCTAGGCCATGATAAATTCAATCACTTCCAAATTACAAGTAAAATGTTAATATTGTTTAAAGTTTACCTAAATAGTTTTTTTTATATTATTTTAAATCTGCTGAAACTTTTAATTCCCAAGTGTGTTATAGAATTTGGGCATATACTACAATTAATACCACATGGCCCTTTGACTAACTCCAACTGAAGTCTTTGCTAAACTGTGTTGGATATAATACTATAAAAGAATCAAATGTGCCTCAAAATGATGCAATATGCATATTTTCACGCATACATGCGCCCATATGTTGATCGCCAAAGGGGTTTTAATAAAGTAAGTGCAAAACAAGCTGCCAAGATAGATAACAAATTGTTCATTTTTTAACATTTTAAAAGCAAGTTTATGATGGAACAGATCTTTATGAATTACATGCTCACCACCATAAGTAATTTTCCTACTAATGAACATATCAACAATTTATGATAGACAAAATATAAAACAGGTTCGAGTGAGAGAAATTGACACTAGGTCTCAACACATATAACAGCTCTTGCTAAATTAGGCATATTGTATGGCTTTTGCTGAGTTGACACATTTGATTTTACTTTCATTTGCACAGTGATTGATTGCAACCATTTCCACTTTATTGCCTTCTGTGCTTGAGTTTGTTGCTGAATGACCAGTCCAAAGAACAGCTGAGTGCTGACACTGTATGTTTTGCCCATGTCAATATGAATAATATTACATGCTATAAAGCTAAAGTGCTTGTTCTCATTAGTTTCTGGAAAAACCTTTGAGGCTATTAGATGGTAATGAAGGGTGAGTGGAACAGTATAGCTAGAATCAATGCATCAATAATGCCTAGTCGAACTAATGAAGAAACAAAAGGTAAAAGTGTGTTCCTATAACTGTAGATTATGACAAGAGATACTAACAATTGGACACAGATATTTAAATTATAGCAATTATTAGTTACAAATGGTGATAAATAGGTTAGACATCTAGAAAACGAAGAAGACTTATTGTGGTATAGTATTTGTGCTGTCCAAATCAGATTAATGTATTGTGATAAACAACTGTGGAGGGCAATAATATCCATATTGAGATTGTAATCCACTCTTCTTGAGAAACAGTTTTTAGAATTTGATAAAGTAGACCTAGAGGGTCAAACTCTTGAAAGGCAATTCTGATCTTTAAAAATATAGGGATTTGGGGAGTATAATACTATTTGATGACCAATTGAGACTTACTTATAGGACTTGGGTACAGCAGTTAGATGGTTCCTTAAACTATATCCAAAGTTCCAGTCACAAGAGAAGATGAGGATAAGCCACAGGTCTTGGGCACTTGGCTTATGATATCATAGACAGGTACATAGGACGATGTATGAAAATCATGTGGAAAAGTTATTTAAATGTAATAACTTACTCAATAATTTACTGAAATATTCTCCTTTTTCTCGTTGCTTTTCCACCCTCTCAGGCCCTCATTCAATCGCAATTTGGCCAATTGAATAGGGCTCTAAATAAGCACATAACATATTTTTTTAAAGAAGTTTTTAGTTAGTAAGAATCTATCCAAAATCAAGGTTTTCATTAATGAAAAACCTTTTTACAAAAAATATGCTATGTATTATTTAGAGCACTATTCAATTGGCCAAATCACAACTTAATGAGGGCCTAAGTGAGAAGAGAGAGGACATGGTGACTTCAGTATCCCAAAGTTGAATCGCATTTCTACTTTTCACTTGACATTACTGTTCAATGCTTTGACTTACTTTTCGTTAAAAGGACACTGTGATAGAGTATTATTCAAATCTAACTTTAAAATTAAACACATAATATGAAAAGAAAATTATTTCCTAAAATTAAAATGAGGAAAATGTTTAAACATTTTAATTTGATGAATATAATCAAATAATACAATTAATACATTGTATTAATTGTATGTATGGGTTGCCCACTTGCTACTATATATACAGTCAAACCCCATGCAAATCAATGTTGCACTTGATGCTGGTCACATGGTATTGGATGCATTTTTTCCTTTTCCAGAAGCATCATGTAGGACTTCATGTAGTTCTGACTATTTTTAGCTAGAATCTGTAGTCAAAATTGAAAGTTTCCTTTCCTTAGTCTAGTGTGACAGACTACATATTCACCTTGTGTCAAATTTTTATTTACTGATACACATAAAGTAGAAATATTCTGACTTCAGGCAGATATAGGGTTACAGATTTCCAGAATTTTGTGTTTCAAAATGCATAAAATACATGAAAATGCCCAATGTTTGTAGACTGGTCCACAGATATGTCAGGCATGCTGTGGAAGAAAAACTGAAACTATTTTTTACAACTGATGAAATATTCAAAAGCATCATAATCAACCGCAGAGAAGGGAATATAATGCTTCTCTAATGTTCTTAAACAATTTATATTCTCTTGTAGGTTAATACTAAGCCAGAGGATTAATAGAACTGTAATTCTCATTTCTGATTGACTTAAAAAATCGATTGACTTTTATTTCAAGTTGCCTGAAAAAGGATATAAGGACCATTATTTGACTACTTGGGAGCATTTTAAATCTTATGAGGTTACAGAAGTGGGCCCCATGCTGTAGGTTTAGCTTTATGGATTCCCCGTTGATCCCATGAGTGGTATAGTTAGGTCAAATTTTCCCCTGGGGTGTGGGGGTGGATGGCCCAGGCCCAAGCCTACATGAAATAGTTAGTGCTTGAGTGGTAGGTAGTTGTTTTTTTTTTAACTCCTATTGTTTCTATATACCTCCTCGCACCCACCCATCCCATTGCACAGGGAAGAGAGAGGCCCATTCCAGTTACCCAGGGGTTTCAAGTCCCCCCCGCCCCTCACAGTCACTGCGGGCAAGCCGAGCCTGTGCAAAAACTGTCCTTAGAACTCCATAGGTTTTTAGCACAGCTTGAATATTACAAGCTCTAAATTAATTAAGGTTACACAAAGTCAATATTTCATTAGACCTGGAGAGCTAGGTCGCAAATAAAGTCTAACCTGCAATTGAAAAAAGTAACAAGTTTCTGTCAAAAATCACAAGTACTCAAGAGTACTGGCAAGGTCATTTTCAAACAATTATTAGAGCCCTTAACAGCTATTAAACAAACAATATTGTACATTAAAAATGTGGGAAAGAATTGACATACATAGAATTAATTGCAGAACAGTCTCAAACCCACAAATATACAATTAAAATATGTTTTATGTATTTTTTTTGTGTGAAATGGATGTCAGGACTTAAGGGGTTAATACATATCATGAAACCTGCATGTACTAGAACAAATGCTTTAATGGATTTTAATGATTTCTACATTGTTGGATTGCAAGTCCGATTGCTAAATTTACTTCTCCACACTTGGTTTGCCTCTTTAACTGCTTGCATAAGATAGCAAAATATGTTACAGGGGTAGTAGGGGTATAGTGAACTGTGGGATTTATATGAACATGTGACAGAACAAAATAGCAAAATTAAATGTAATCATGTATTACTGCAGTTTGCCACTAGTTGCCATAAAGCATATGAAGTATCTCCCAGGAAAGCTTTGACCCAGAAAAGCTTTTGACTCTCTTCCTTTTTATACAAATCTGGGAGAATGCACTGAGCAACCACTACTCAGAAGGATTCCTGGCCAAAAACTGTAGAAACAATATTTGCTTAATTGTACATGATAATTAATTTTCAGGCCTGTATTTTTGAAACACACTGACTTCTGCATGTAATTTTTACTCTTGCAATATATCGATGTTGTATCATTCCATGTCACTTCTACTCATTGTTCTTTATTCTTCACTCTTCTCCCTCAATCTCTACCTCCTTCTCAGCCTTTTGCTTCCCATTCTTCCCTGATTCCTCTTTCTTTTTCCACTTCTTCTCCTTCATTCACCCCATATCCTTACCTACCATCACACTAACTACTCCCCTGGGAAAGTATAATGAAGGGATTAAAAATAGAAGGAAGCAAGGAGGGAGGAAGTCTGTGTCATGCAGTGATATGGTAGTGAGGTGGGAGGAAGCCTGTGTGATGCAGTTTCATGATAGTAGAATAGTACATTAGCAAAATATGACAGTAGATTCCATGACTACAGCAAAAACATAATTCACATGTTGTTTATAGCTATATATGTAATAATAATAAGGGGAATATTAGGACGTCTACCAACCTAAACCCTTATGAATGTATCTCTTTCTTCCTTCTCTCCCTCATATCCCTTCTGTCTCCCTCCCTCTAGCCTCTCCCCTCCTCTCCGACACTTCTCCCTCTCTTTTTATTTGCTTTCCCCTTTTCTCTCCCTCCCTCCATTCTCATGCCTATTCTCTCTTCTCCCCTCCATCCTCTGTCTTTCCTACCTACCGTCTCCTCATCATTCCTTTTTATTTTCTATTGCTCCTTCAAATTTTCTTTCTGGTTTTCATAACGTCTTTATTTTCTCTCCTTCAGTCCTACCCTAACCCCTCTCTCTCCCTTCCTTGTTTCTTTCTGTTTCTTTCATTATATGTCACTCTCTCCCTTGTCTGTATATTTTGTCCTCTTTTATCTTGCCTCCTCCCTTAAACATAGAAACATCAATTTGATGACAGGTAACTAAAAATGCCCATCTAGCTATCCATTTATATCAATCCAAAACCATTCTATCAACCCACAAAGTCTAGCTTATTAAGCCTGTGTGGTGGTCTTATGCTTATCCTAGGCATGCTTCACTGACTCCACTGAAAGGTTATTCCAGTTATCTATTATTCATTCTGTAAAGTACAACTTTCTTTTCTTTTTCTCTCTCTCTCCATTTCTACCTTTTTCTCTCTATTCTCCATTTTCTCTCTTTTTCTCTTCCTTATGTTATCTCTGCACTCTTTGGATTCTCAACACACAATCATTGTCTATCTGTTATACTAGTTTGCTAAAAAAAAAAATTTGAGAAGAGCTATAAAAAATGGTGAAAACATAAGTTTGGGTTATCACATATATAGTTGTGAGCGTACGAGTTGTTGCTAACGCTGTGGGCTCGCGTAGCGAGCCCGTGGCCCTCGCGAAGCGAGGGCACTGTGCCAGGTTCTCAGTTGCTGGCATGGAGCGCCGCAGGCGCTCCTTGCCAGCAACTGAGGACCCTCGCGAAGCGAGGGCCTCAGTTGCTGGCTTGGAGCGCCACAGGCGCTCCATGCCAGCACCTGAGGACCTCGCAAAGCGAGGTCTTCAGTTGCAGCAACTGCGACCCTTACAAAATTCACAACACAAATTCCCAACCCAAACAACAGCGAATCTCGCAAAGTTCACGTCGCAACACATTACGACACTCGCAAACAACATACGACACACGTTCACACACATTACGGCCTCGCAACACTCGGACGCAACTCGCGAACATTACAAAATTAAAAACACAATACATACACACAGCACATACATAAAAACCTTACCTACACAAACATGAAGCACCCAGGTCCTCAAAAATGCAACTTACAACTTAATTGCACTCAAAATAAAAGAGTTTAGACACTAAATAATTGTTAAGCGACACAAAAAATGGCCGACAGAATAAAACGAAAACGAGGCTACACAGCTGCAAATACCATACATACAACGTTACCACACATTACGACCTCGCAAACATCGGGACGCAACACGCCGCCATACAAACATTTAAAACTTAAGAAAGACACACAACAAACACATAAAAAGCTTAGTACAGCAAGAGGAACCATCCAGCACCTCAAAAAAACAAGTTACACCTACATTTAATTCAAAATAAAACACTTTAGACACTAATGACCATCGCTAAGCGAGAGAAAAAATGGCCGACGAACAAAACGAAAACGAGGCTTCAGACGTAACTACACTACACTTACTCGCAATAATGAAACACATACTATGCGGAACGTATCACAATCATATTAAACACCATTTTGAACAGTAATACGCAGAAAATGGCGGATGGAACGCAAATTGTAAGCTGGAACGCAAATAGCGCATGCGTATTGAGTTCTAACGCTCTCACTTTCCAGAACTTTCTACAAGTTTATAAATACTGCCTATTTCACACAAAAAAATACATTTCTCCTCAGGTGATGAACGGAGTGACTTCTGAGATAACTGCTGCTTTTACTTGAGAAGACAATTCTTTACTAATTTACTACTTTGCATTGTGCAAATTACAACTGAGAGGTAAGCTATAATATATTACATTTTATTATCAGGACAGGTCAAACAAATAAAAAAAAAACTAGGATTTATGTAGTGACATATATGGCACATTTATGTGTATAGGCTCACAAAAAAAATACGGTTCATTTAACTAAACAACAAAAAAACATAATTCAATATTAAACAGAGGTTTATGTATAGTGACATGTGACACGCACTTATATGTCTATAATGTATAGTGACATCTGACACGCACATATATGTCTATAATGTATAGTGACATGTGACACGCACATTTATGTGTATTGCCCCTGCATAGTGACATGTGACACGGACATATATGTGTATCATGTATATTGACATGTGACACACACATTTATGTGTATTGCCCCTTCATAGTGACATGTGACACGGACATATATGTGTATAATGTATAGTGACATGTGACACGCACATTTATGTGTATTGCCACTGCAACAAAATTAGCTTAAAACAAAATCATTAAACAACTACATTTCAATGACATTATAGTCATGTATACAGATATGTCAACACCACATATATGTTTATCATCTATAGTTACATCTCACACACAGACATTTATGTGTGTTGGAAAAAAAAAATATAAGTGTTAATTTAACCATTTAAAATATGAGTCATATATACTGAATGTCACACGTACACAAAATAATTACATTAAACTATGGAATGTGCTTCATGTATGTGACATAATGTGTGTAGCCACCCCACCAAAAATAAGGGGCAATTGAAAATAATTACAGAAGTATATTTAAATGACATTAATTTACTGCAATTCAATAGATCATACAAAGCTGAATCTTTCTATTTCTTTTAATATTCAAACAGACTCTGCATCAACAGCGTCACTCAACAATTTGCACCGTGCACTGTGAAGCACAATCCCTTTTAAAGACACCAACAAAGAAGAAGAGGTAAGATACAACAAGACATTACATGCTCAAAAGGCAATGCTTTGCTAGATGAAAAATTATAAATATACAGAATAACTATTTCAATTTCTTTTTCAAACAAGACACTACAAGAAGACCGGCGGATTAAGATTGGCAGGAGGGGACCCTCTGTCATTCGACACTTCAATCAAGGTAAAGTATTTAAGTATAAAAAAGAAAGAACCATGAGCCTTATTCAATTGCGACTTGCTCAATTGAATAGGCCTCTATATAAGCACATAACATATTTTTATACAGAACTTTTTAGTTACTAAAAACTTTGCTCAATTAATATGTTATGTGCTTATATAGAGCCCCTTTTCATTGGCAAAATTGCAATTCAATGAGGAACCTATATATCTTTAATGGCCGAGGGCCTCACTCAAATGTGATTTGCCCATTTCAATAGGGCTCTACTATAAGCACAGAGCATATTTTTAAAGGAACTTTTTATTTAGTGAACACGTTGCTTTTGGATACAAGTTCACTAAATACAAAATTCGGTAAAAAAATATGCTCTGTGGTGATATTGAGCTCTATTCTAATGGCCAAAACACAATTGAATGAGGAGCTGACAAATATAACTAATGCAGTAACCAAAGGCCCTCATTCAATTGCTATATTGGACAATTTAATATGGCTATAAATAGACACTTTAGGCCCTTATTCAATTGCCATTTTGCTAATTCTATAGGATCCAAATAATCACATGAACATATATTTTTTAAATAACTTTTTGTTAGTGGAAAACCTTGCTTTTAGATACATGCTTAATAAGTAAAAACTTCTTTAACAAATATATGTGATGTATTTATTTAGAACGCTATTCAATTTTCAACATTGCAATTCAATGACGGCCTTAGAGTACTATTACATTGTAAAAAATGCAATTGAATGAGGGGCAAACTATGCAACATAAGCAACATATGGTACACACAAAGGCCCTCATTCAATTGTGATTTAGCCAATTGAATAGGGGTCTAAATAAGCACATAGCATATTTTTTTTAAAGAAGTTTTTAGTTAGTAAAAACCTTTCTTTTGGATAGATGCTAACTAACTAAAAACTTCTTAAAAAAATATATGTTATGTGCTTATTTAGAGGCTTATTCAATTGGCCAAACTGCAATTGAATGAGGGCCAAAGGCCCTCATTCAATTGCAATTTGCACAATTGAATAGGCCTCTAAATAAGAACATAACATTTTTTTTTAAAGAAGTTTTTAGTTACTAAAAATCTATCCAAAAGAAAGTTTTTCACTGACTAAAAACTTCTTTAAAAAAATATGCTATGTGCTTATTTAGGGCACAATTCAATTAGCCAAATCGCAATTGAATGAGACCCCAAACTGCTACACACAAAACAGAATTGGAACAAACTCACACAAACACATAGCAAAATAAATTAACTTTCTTATTCAATGTTTAACAAACCTACTAGCCTTACAAAGGAAGCAAAAATAAGAATAAACAAAAGTGTTGCGCACCTAATAGCATTGTACAAAAAATCACACAAACACATAGGAAACTACATTAACATTCTCTTTAATGTTTAACAACCTATAACCAGTACAATCAAGAAGAAATAACTTTTGCACAAGTGGTGCGCACAAAACAGGATTGTCAAAAACTAACACAATAGCAAAACTACATTAATTATATTATGTCATGTTTCACTAACTATCACCATCCCAATAAAGGGTTAAATAAGTATAACCACAAGTGGTGCGCACAAAACAGGATTGTACAAAAACTACATAAACACATAGCAAAATAAATTCATATTCTTATTTAATATATCACAACCCACTAAGCCCTTACTAAGAACCTTAAATAAGAATAACAAAAGTCGTGCGATTGTACAGAAAGTAAAAAAAAAAAAAAATAGAAAAAAATAACCCATAACTGATACAATACAGCCAAATTCATACATTTTTTAACTTATTTAAAAGACATTTCACTCAAGACAACATTTTCTATTTTATATTACAAACAGATACTGCGTATAGATCAATCGGACGAGGACTTTCTCCACTACAGACCGGGACCATCAGACGAGGACTTTCAACACAGGACCGACCAGCGGACGAGGAATTTCAAACACAGGACCAGACCATCGGGACGAGGACTTTCACCAAAGGACCACAAACATCGGACGAGGGCTACCGTCACAGGACAACACCATCAGACCAGAACTTTCAACAGAGGACCAGACCATAGGACCAGGATTTTACACACAGGACCACACCATCGGACGACGACTTCCAACAGAGGACCACTACCATTGGACAAACGATTTTCAACGAGGACCAACAAACATTCGGATTTAAATCACACTTCAACCAAGGTATAGTATAATAAGTACTAAAGTATAAAACTAAGAAACTGCTTTCAGTTGCATCCGTGTCAACAGAAAAATAAAAAAAATTATTTACTATCTCCCTTATTCTATTTAATTGCTACTATGCAATACATAGCTCAATAACCACATCAATTTTTTTTTTAGCAAAGAAGTTTTGCAGTGGTAAATATCTATCCACAAACAAACGTTTTTTAATAATAAAACCATTATTTTAAAAAAATATGTTACATGCTTATTTACAGCAGTATTCCATTGGCCAAATTCTTAGCCAGTGAGGACAGGAATTATAATTTTAACTAAATATAAATGATACATTAATGATTTGACTTTTATTTCACCAATTGTGCACAAGAATCCTTAACAGGAATTACAAATTAAAATATACACAATTACATTTTTTTTTTCCTTTACAGATTAATATGGCTGATAACGAGACCAAAGAAGAGAAGAAAAGACGTCAAACTAGAGAAAGACAAGAGAGATGGGCCGCCCAGCAGACACCGGAGGAAAAGAAACTCGACGAGAAAAAGAACGCAAAAGACTTGCAAATAAAAGAATATCAGCTGCAAAAATGAAAGATACAACCAAAAAAAATAAAAAGATAATAAAGCATTTACAAACTGTTCCTAAAACATCAGATGACATTTTACAAGATACCAGTCAAGACAGACCAAAAAAAGCAACTACAAAAACAAAGCATTTACAAACTCTTACTAAAAACTTACAGGACATTTCAACAAAACAAGGACAACATATACCAAGAAAAGCCACGAAAAAAACTAAACATTTAGAACCTGTTGTTGAAACATTTCATGACTTTTCATCTGATGAATATGAAAGTCAACATCCGATATGCTTTGCAAATTGTCCTTTACTCAAGTCTTTAGCAGTAGAGGTTCATAGTTGTGGGGACATGAGTACTCAATGTCAATTTTGTGAGGCTTATTATTTTAAACAGGAGAGACCCAGAGATGGACAATTTATTAGTTTGTTGTCAAAAAGGAAAGTTCAAACTTCCAGAAAGGAAACAATTTCCAACCTATTACAAAAATATTATGACTGAACCTACTTTTCCAAATTACAAAAATTTTAAGACAAACATAAGATCCTACAATAGTGCCATATCATTTGCATCTATGGGGGCAACATTGGCTGCTAATGTACCAGGACATGGTCCTTACTGTTTAAAGTCCAAGGACAAATTTATCATCGGACTTCACATTTACATCCAGAGGAAGGAGAACAAAGAAAATTCGCTCAACTATATGTCCTAGATACAATGGAAGCTGTTGACCAACGTATGCAGATGAAGAAAATAAAAAATGCTTACCCAGGTGTTTTCATAGAGCTAAATAACATTATGGACAACAATCCCTACAGTAAAGCTTACAAAAAAAATTGGCAGAAGTAGAAAATGAACAACTACTTCATGCACAAAGACATCAATTACCCATGCCAAAGGTTAATATGGTGCTTAAAGAGACAGACATACTGATAAAACGTCGTTATAACTTGCCAACATCAAATGAGGTTGCAATGGTCTTTCCAGAATGATGAAGGAGAACCACCATTTCAAAGAGACCATTAGAGTATATCCCAGAAATGAGGAGCAACCATTTATTAATATTAATATCTTAAGTCCAAATTTAGATCCAATGACATATCCCATCTTTTTCCCACATGGAGAAGCAGGTTGGCAACCAAATTAACCCTTCCCAGTTACCCAAATGCTAAAGCCAGAATCCGAAATAATGTTTCTATGCTTGAATATAAAGTAGCTCAAATTGCAATTAGAGATGAATTTAATCCAATTTTATGTGGTGGAAAACTAACACAACAATGGATTATTGATTCATATTGCAAGTTGAGGCAAATAATTTAAACTTTAATAAAATATCAACAAGATAAAACTACGTGTAGAACAATATTGTGGACTCATGGACTATGTTGCTGACGTGGCTACAAGCAGAGACATGACAGCTGGCAAAGCCATCATTTTACCATCTTCCTTTCAAGGATCTCCTCGAAATATGAGAGAAAGATACAATGATGCTATGGCTATTGGGACAAAAAACAGATTTATTGTGACATTACATGTAATACCACAATGGCCAGAAATTAATCAAAATCTACTTCTTGGACAAAGTGCTTCAGATCGACCAGATTTAGTAGCCAGAGTTTTTAAGATCAAATTAAATGAATTAATATGTGACTTCACTATAAATCAGTTATTTGGCAAATGTCTTGCTTATGTATATACCATTGAATTTCAAAAAAGAGGCCTTCCACATGCACAACTTCTCATAATACTTCAAGAGAAAGATAAATTAGATACTTCGGACAAAGTGGATGCAGTCATAGTTGCTGAACTACCAGATCCAGAACTATATGGTAGACTATATGAGATTGTTACTCGTCGCATGATTCATGGACCCTGTGGAGACCTTAATCCACAATCACCATGTATGGAAAATAATCAATGTTCAAAAGATTTTCCAAAAAATTATAGAGACAAAACATATGCAAATTGTGATGGATATCCACTTTATAAAAGAAGAGAAGGAGATAGTGCCATTATTCGTGGAAAAAAAGTGGACAATAGATATGTAGTACCCTACAATCCACATTTACTCATGAAGTACAAACGCCCACATCAACGTAGAAGCCTGCACTTCCATCAAATCCATTAAATATGTCTACAAATATATTTACAAAGGTGACGATGCAGCTACTGTAGTCGTCAAAAGTGCAGACAACCCTGGAAAGTAGTGAGTTTGTACATGATGAACTGCATCTCATGTAGATGCTCGCTATGTCAGTGCGCCAGAAGCTATGTGGCGGCTTTTAAAATTTGAAATGCATGATAGATCACATGCAGTATATAGGTTAGCAGTACATTTGGCCACAACGACATTTAGTCTATTTCCATGCTGGAAATGAAATGAATGCATTTGGCCCAAAGTGAAGATCGTCACACTACACTAACTGCATGGTTTGCATTAAATTCCACTGATGCTGAAGCAACACAATACTTATATATTGAAATTCCATATCACTATGTTTTTGTGAATGGATTATGGAGACCAAGAAAAAACCAGAGGCAATAAAATATTCCAAGAATTTACACAGTCAGTCCAAGAGATGTTGAACGTTTTTGCTTACGGATATTACTTTTAAATGTTCCAGGAGCACAAAGTTTTGAACAATTAAGAACTGTTAATGACATTGTATATGAATCCTTCCATTTAGCTGCAAGACATAGAAACTTACTCGCTGATGATACAGAGTGGGAAAGATGTTTAGAAGAAGCAGCACAATGTCAAATAGATGAGAGAACAATTTGCTTTTATTTGTATCTTCTCACTTAGTGATATTGCTCCACTGGAAAGGGAGTTGGTGCTCACGGAGCACAGTTTAGCTGGGCCTAGTATGGAGGGAGGAGCTGGGGCTAGTGAGGATGGCCAGGTGAGGTAGCTGGGTTACAGTTAGAAGGGGAATCAGAGGGTACAGGAGGAGGCAGGCCACTTCTGAGTTGGCAAACAACAACAGATTTGCCAGATTGAGTGAAACTGTTGGCGATGTCCATTCAGGAATGGCAATGCCAGATAGAGCTGTTCCCTCTAACAGCCGGGCGAACAGCTCTACTGGAGTAGAGGGAGGGCAGAATAGGCAGAGCAACAGACATGTTTGGTGGTAGGGGACTCTATTATTAGGAAGGTAGACAGGGTAATTTGTCACCCAGATCCCAGCAATCGAACAGTTTTGCTGTCTCCCGGGTGCTCGGGTTCGGCATGTTGTGGATCGGGTGGATAAATTATTGGAGGGGCTGGTAATGAACCGGCGGTCTTGGTACACATTGGTACCAATGACAAAGTAAGTGGAAGATGGAGCGTCCTAAAGAATGATTTTAGAGAATTAGGGAATAAGCTTAAAGCAAGGACCTCCAAGGTAGTATTTTCTGAGATACTACCAGTGCCACGTGCTAGCCCAGGGAGGCAGAAGGAGCTTAGGGAGGTTAATGCGTGGCTAAAAAAGTGGTGCAGTGCAGAGGGTTTTGGGTTTTTAGAGCACTGGGCTGACTTCTCACTTGGGTACAATCTCTATAGCAGGGATGGATTGCACCTTAATGATGAGGGCGCTTTTGTGCTAGGGAATAGGATGGTAGAACGGCTGGGGGAGTTTTTAAACTTGTGAGTGGGGGGGAGGAACTATATAGAAGTATTGGGGTAAATAGGGTAGAGAGGGAAAGGGATGAATTATTTACCCATGGGGGAGGAGAAGGGGGAGGGTTACAATAGAAAGTAGGGAGATATTAATAGGGGCCTCAAATACAGTGGCAGGCACTTCACATCAGCAGAGCCATAGCAACATAAAGTGTATGATTGCAAACGCAAGAAGTTTGCCTGGGAAAATGGATGAGCTAGAAATATTAGCAGTACAAGAAAAATGGGGCTTAATAGGCATTACTGAAACATGGTGGAATGAATCTCATGACTGGACTGTTAATCTGGATGGTTATAACCTATTTAGGAAAGATAGGGGAAATGGTAAAAGAGGAGGAGGGATCCTGTCTTTATGTTAAGCCGAATTAAGCCTATAGTTAGAGAAGATATTTATGCTGGCACTAACGGCATCATTGAATCCTTGTGGGTTGAGCTAAATAGTGGAGGAGCTAATTCTAAATGCATATTGGTGGGAGTATGCTATAAACCCCCAAATATAGCTGAAAGTGAGGAAATACAATTATTGTTACAGATTGGAAATGCAGCTAAGCATGGGCAAGTTCTAATAATGGGAGACTTTAATTACCCTGATATAAACTGGATAAACGAGACCAGCAGCTCAGCTAAGGGGAACAGGTTCTTGAGTACACTCAGGGATCATTATCTAGCCCAGGTAATACAAGAACCTACTAGAAATGGGGCCATCTTGGATTTAGTCATCACAAGTAATATTGATATAATATCAAATGTAAAAATAGGGAACCCTTGGGGAACAGTGATCACAACACAGTCTCATTTGAGATTGAATACAAAAAACAGAGTTGTAAGGGGCCAACAAAAACTCTAAATTTTAAAAGGGCTAACTTTAATGGGCTACGGGCAGCAATACACATATAGACTGGGACAAAGAACTTACAGGGAAGAATACTGAAAATAAATGGACAACATTCAAATCCTTACTAAATAAACATACTCATCAGCATGTACCATGTGGAAATAAAATAAATAGGAGTAAATCACATCCCATGTGGCTTAACAATGACTTAAAGATCATGATGAGGAAAAAGAAATATGCATTTAAATTATACAAGAAGGAGGGAACAGAGGCATCTTTATGTGACTATAAGGAAATCAACAAGGCTTGCAAAAGGGCTATTAGACTGGCTAAAATAGAAAATGAGAAGTCAGTTGCAATGGAAAGTAAGACTAACCCTAAAATATTTTATAAATATTTTAATGGGAAGAAGGCCAGGAAGGAATCGATAGGACCATTACAATGTTACACAGGCCATCTGATAATTAGTGACCAGGGAAAAGGCAGAATGAGCTAAATAGGTTCTTTTCGTCGGTTTACACAAGGGAGGTACCAGTGGTTGGGACACTGCAACATAATGGGGCTACACTACCTTCACTAAATAATTGGTTAACGCAGGAAGAAATACAAAAGAGGTTGGAGAAAATAAATGTTAATAAAGCCCCAGGTCCTGATGGAATACATCCAAGGGTACTGAGGGAGCTGGGTTCTGTAATAGCCAAACCATTATATCTAATCTTTAAAGACTCGCTCACTACAGGGTCTCTACCAGATGACTGGAGAAAAGCAGAGGTGATACCTATATTTAAGAAGGGATCGTAGAGCAAATCCGGGGAATTATAGACCAGTGAGCCTCACTTCTGTAGTTGGAAAGCTTTTAGAAGGGTTAATAAGGGACAGAATACAAGAATATGTCTATTTGAACAGGATCATAGGTAGCAGTCAACATGGATTTATGAAGGAAAGGTCGTGTCAGACCAATCTAATTAGTTTTTATGAGGAGGTTAGTAGGAACTTGGATCAGGGCAACTCAGTGGATGTAGTCTTTTTAGATTTTTCAAAGGCATTTGATACAGTGCCACATGGAAGACTAGTGAGCAAACTAAGGGATACAGGAATTGCAGTAAATATCTGCTCAATGGATCGAGAGCTGGCTAAAAGACAGGAAGCAAAGGGTTGTTGTAAAATGGAACATACTCCGATTGGTCTAATGTGATAAGTGGGGTTCCTCAGGGCTCAGTATTGGGTCCTCTCCTTTTTAACATATTTATTAATGACATTGAAGTAGGACTCAAATGTAGTGTCTCCATTTTTGCTGATGACACTAAGTTGTGCAAGGTAATAAAATCAGATAATGATGTACTTTCCCTACAAAAGGATTTGCATAAATTAGAGAAATGGGCGGCTAAATGGCAGATGAGATTTAATACAAATAAATGTAAGGTTATGCATTTGGGAAGGAACAATAGCCAAGCAATCTATAATCTTAATGGAGCAAATCTAGGGGTATCAGATATTGAAAGGGATTTGGGAGTACTAGTGGACAACCACCTAGGTAACAGCGCTCAAAGCCAAGCAGCGGCTGCAAAGGCAAATAAAATATTAGCATGTATTAGGAAGGGTATAGAAGCCAGGGAAGAAGATATCATTCTGCCACTATACAAATCTCTAGTACGCCCTCATTTGGAATATGGAGTACAATTTTGGGCACCACCTCACAAAAAAGACATTTTAGAGCTGGAAAAAGTACAGAGAAGGGCTACAAAACTAATAAGGGGAATGGAGGGGCTAAGTTATGAAGAAAGACTAGCAAAATAAAACTTATTTTCGCTAGAAAAAAGGCGTCTAAGAGGAGATATGATTACGTTATTTAAATACATCCAGGGTCAATATAAGGCTTTGTCAAGTGAACTTTTTGTAGCAAGAGATTTTCAACTGACAAGAGGACATCCGTTGAGGTTAGAGGAAAACAGATTTCACCTTAAACAAAGAAAAGGGTTCTTCACAGTTAGGGTGGTTAAACTGTGGGAATTCTCTACCAAAGGAGGTGGTGACAGCGAATTCGATAGACAACTTCAAAAAGGGGTTAGATATATTTCTGAATAAAGAGGGCATTCAAGGCTATCCTAGATAACTAGCAAGGAATATTGATCCAGGGAGAAATTTGATCGCCAGTTTCTGGGGTCAGGAAAGGAATTTTGCTTTTTTTTACTTTTAAAAGTAATATGGCTGAAGACTTTATGCGACGATACAATGAACCCATTGCACACATAAAAGCGTTAATGGAAATCCAAGAAGTCTTTTTAACTCATGGATTAAGTTGTGCAAGTTTTAATTTGCCTGATCCAGGTCTTAAAGATGACATTAACTTTGAAGACTATGACATTCAACTACAAGCAGAAAGAACAGAAGAAAGACTTGCAACTTTAAATACACTACAATTGCAAGCATTTCATGCCATTAAAAATGCTATAGATGATGACATGGTGACAGAGCGTTATTTCTATCTGATGGGACCTGGCGGATCAGGAAAAACATATTTTGTACAATTTTATTAATGAGTTCAGTACGAGCACAAGGAAAAATAGCAATGGCTTTGGCCACTACTTGAATTGCTGCACTTTTATTAGAAGGTGGAAGAACTGTACATAGTGGATTTAAACTGCCAGTGCCTATTTTAGAAAATTCTGTGTCAGATATCGCATGTACATCCTTACAAGCAAAGAAATTGAAGAAATGTAAATTAATTATAATAGAGTGAGGCCACAATGAAGTCATGCTATGCCCTCCAATGTATTGACCGTTTGCTTCGTGAAGTCATGGATAATATTTTTCCATTTGGTGGAAAGGTAATGTTTGTTGGGTGGCGATTTTAGACAAACATTACCTGTTGTTGTACATGGAAATCGAACTGACATTATCGAAACATGTATAAAGTCTAGTACAGTATGGAAACATTTTACCCATCTTCAACTGCAACAAAATATGAGATCAGAAGGCCAAACTGATTTCAATGATTGGCTTATTAAAATTGGAGAAGGCAGAACAGAAAAAATACTACATTTACCTGACGACACTGTAGAGATCCCACCTCATATGATTTGTCAACAAGATATTATATCGGCTTTATTTGAAGGGAGCATAAATAACGAAGAATATTCCGAGCTTGCCAACCAAGTTATACTGACGTGTAAAAATAAAGATGCATTAATACTCAATAATGAAATCTTAAAAAAAATTAATGCACCACAAAGAAATTATCACAGTGCTGATTCTGTACTTGCTGATGACAATGAAAGTCAGGCAAACTTTTCAACTGAATTCATAAACTCTTTAACTCCTTCTGGAATGCCACCACATATTTTGCAGCTAAAGAAAGGTGCAATTATCATGTTACTGCGAAATATGAACCCCAAAAAAGGCCTATGCAATGGCACAAGATTAATTGTTCAACAATCAAAGGACCATTTTATAGATGCTGAAATTTTAACTGGGACCCATAAAGGAGAGAGAGTTTTCATACCAAGAATAGATTTAGCACCAAGTGAAAGTAGTCTCCCTTTTATACCTCAAAGAAGACAATTTCCCATTATTATGGCATTTGCCATGACCATTAATAAATCACAAGGTCAAACTTTCAAATCTGTGGGTATTTTCTTGGAAGAACCAGTTTTTGCACATGGTCAATTGTACGTTGCGTTGTCACGGTGCAAAAATCCACAGGCTATTAAAGTTTACATTGAAAACAATGAAAGTCAAGGTGATTTATTAGAAGATGGACGTATTTTTACTAAAAACATTGTCTACTATGAAGTACTATAACTTTGCAGGATACAACAAAAGCCATGCAAACATTTTGGAAAAACATTCAAAAATACAAAACAATTGGTTGTTTAATTCAGTCATAATTAATGGAAGTCATGTTTATGGATAATTCGCCTCACAAAATACTTGCCTTGCATTTCTATGAAAAATTATGTTAAAATGTTAAGTCACTATGTTAATGTTTCTAATGTTACAAGTTTAAAAACAATATTTTCAAGTTATTTCATTCAACATATTACAAAGTTCATGTTAAGAGCTCAAGCACCTTTTAAGTCACAATGTAAATATTCTCTGTTATCTTAAGATTACTACCTACATTAATGTTTATCGCCAGTTTATGTGCTCAGTAATGAATTACTTTAATTATGTACGGTTTAAGGAGAGTTTTTACTGTATGCCTTCCTCTACATTCAATGTATATTAAACTTAACAATTATTCTGATACAAATTGCATGTTAATAATGATTAATTTAAAGTTAAACTGTTTTTACATTCAAATGTTAATACTTTTAATTCAAAATTAGGTTACAAAATGTATTTACTATGTTCCTGTTTATAATGTTCAAAATTAGACAAATGTTTTGCAAAACTTCCAAAGTTACATAAAAAATAAAGTTCAATTTTAAAAATATATACTTTTAAGGTTATTGCTTACATATATTTAAACTTCATGTTAAAATTCGGGACGTTTCAAAAAGTCTTTTTACTTTTTACTTTCCTCTGGATTCTATGTATATTAAAGTGAACAATTCTTTAGATACAAATTTCATGTTAAAAAACCATTACATCAACATTTTACAAAAATACATGTTCATATCACAATACTTACAAGGGTCAAAAAAATATTTAAATAACTAAACAACTTCACAAACATATACATCACATTGCCGTCATTTTTTGACGGGCAAGTCGCTAGTTTTTTATAAAACCATGAGAGCTTGTGCTTACAAAACATAAAAACTGCAGAAACGTGTCAACAATATCCAACAGTACACATACATGTCCTTTTAAACATATGTTATAGCCACAGTGTATGAGATCAAGCCAATGCTATCTATTTATATTATCTACTTATATATAGAACTGCTTTTTATGCCCTAATACATAGATTAAAAAATATGTTCTACATATGTTTTATGCCAAATAGATCTTTTGTAAATACAATATTTATGCATTTATTAAATAACCCAAACTTACTTCACCAAAAAAAATTCTGTTTTATTTTTTCTTTTCCTTTTTTTCCCTTTCCAACAAATAATTTTTCATCAAGCTGATTTACTCTGCATGAAAATCTCTCAACTGAACTGATACCATTAGAATCCTATTGTCTCGGACAACTGCTTCCATTGGTAGTGGACAAATACCATTCCTTTGATATTCTAACACATTTTGTTTATATTGTGTAGTGCACCACTATGGGATGTTTTCTTTATAAAATGGGGGGAAGTATTTGATCCACTGCTGATATTGAATGTTTGTCCACTGACAAAGAAACGATCAGTCTATAATTTTTATCGTAGGTGTATTTTAACAGTGAGAGACAAAAAAAAAATGCATTTAAATTTTTTTATAAATTGATTTGCAGGTCAGTGAGGGAAATAAGTATTTGATCCCTGAAGGGGTTAACATATTTTGCTGATGAAGGGGTTAACATATTTTGCTGACATATTCACATGAGATATAGGCTAACCACAATAACATATTCTTGTCCTTGGGACATCTTACGACCTTACTCGCAGTACTAAAAACACAGACATTTCTATTTGTTATTCTGAGAAACAGAAAACACCTGATTATCTGTCCTTGTACCGACTAACGTCTATAGTGTAACTTGTCTCTAATATCTGCCTTCTTTAGCAAGTATATAACCTATGTTATGACGTAGCAATAAACAAGCTCTGTACTGAGAACCTTTGTGTGTGCGTTACTTCCAGTACTGCTCCTCAGAATTCTGACTGAGGCCTGTCGTCCAAGCCACCAACTAAGTATCAGGAAGCCCCAACAATCCCCTAATCTCAGCTTGTTACCTGTATAAAAGACACCTGTCCACAAAAGCAATCAATCAATCAAATTCCAAACTCTCCACCATGGCCAAGACCAAATAGCTGTCCAAGGATTTCAGGGACAAGATTGTTGACCTACACAAGGCTGGAATGGGCTACAAGATCATCGTCAAGCAGCTTGGTGAGAAGGTGACAACAGTTGGTGCAATTATTCACAAATGGAAGAAACATAACATAACTGCCAGTCTCCCTCAGTGTGATGCTCCATGCAAGATCTTACCTCAAGGAGTTTCAATGATCATGAGAACGGCAGGATCTTGTTAATGATCTCAAGACAGCTGGGACCATCATCACCAAGAAAACAATTGGTAACACACTACTCCGTGAAGAACTGAAATCCTGCAGCACCCACAAGGTTCCCCTGATCAAGAAAGCACATGTACAGGCCCGTCTGAACTTTGACCTATGTACATCTGAATGATTCAGAGGAGAACTGGGTGAAAGTGTTGTGGTCAGATGAGACCAAAATCGAGCTCTTTGGCATCAACTCAACTCACCGTGTTTGGAGGAGGAGGAATGCTGCCTATGACCCCAAGAATACCATCCCCACCGTCAAACATGGAGGTGAAAACATTATGCTTTGGGGATGTTTTTTTTCTGCTAAGGGCACAGGACAACTGCACCGCATCAAAGGGACTATGGATCAAATCTTGGGTGAGAACCTCCTTCCCTCAGCCAGGGCATTGAAAATGGGTTGTGGATGGGTATTCCAGCTTGACAATGACCCAAAACACAGCTAAGGCAACAAAGGAGTGGTTCAAAAACATGCACATTAAGGTCCTGGAGTGGCATAGCCAGTCTCCAAACCTTAGTCCCATAGAAAATATGTGGAGGAACCTGAAGGTTCAAGTTGCCAAACATCAGCCTCAAAACCTTAATGACTTAGGCCCTCATTCTATTAGCGGCCGCAGCCGTTGCGGGGCCGCAAGGACCGGCCGCAAGCTATTCGGCTATTCTATTCCCTTACGGCCGGGGGTTCCGACAGGCTTGCGGCCGGCGCCTTGTTATCCCTTGCGGCCGCTTGCGCCGGAGGAAAGCCTTTGATCTAAAACGGCCGCAAGCAAATCGGCCGCAAAAAGCCCCGGTTGCTATTCAATTGCTACGGGAAACCTCTCTGCAAGGCTAAAAGCGAGCCGCAGCTTACTTGCAGCAAACAGGTCCCGCTAGCACCAATTAAGCACATAATAAAGCCCAAATAAAGCCATCCTGCACTCTGATGAGACAATAAAGTGATTGTAGGTGTTAGCAAAAATAGCACAACATTCCCCTATACTCAAATCCGTAATTTTTGTATTTTCAAATTCTTGTCAAATATCCGTGGACAAAGTCCCGAGGGCTTGGAGCACCTCAGACCCGCAAAGGCTGCGGGATTAGGCTCCGTCAAGTCCGGAAATGGGTAAAATAGACCTACGGGTCGTAAAGGGCTAACTTACAAGTCGTAGCATAGAAAAGCCATCCTGTACTTTTATTAAAAGTGAAAGTGATGTTTGGTTTCAGAATTAATAGCTCAACATTCCCCTACTCTCAAATGCGCAAATAAAGATATTTAACTTCATCTATCATGCAAGCCCGCACGGGTTTGAATAACGAGCTACGGGCTTGGAGGGCAATCATCCGCCAAACCCGTACGTGCTTCACTAAGCCCGTAATCCTGAAATCAAACCTGAAATCAATTAACCAATAGGAAGATGACAATCAAGGGCACAAATAGTTTAAAAGGGAGTGAAATTCGTAAATCTGTGACTGTGTTGTATGCTGTGCAAGTGGACACACAGGTCTTGGAGTTGGAGGTTTTCTGAGAGCAAGAGAGAGAGAGGAGGAGAGATGGAGGGAGAAGGCAGCGAAGGGAGAGGTCAGGGAGAGCAGGGCCCCCAGCCACAGGCTGGCCAGCAAGCTGCTGCTGCACGCAAAAGGGCAGCAAACTTTACCAGCCAGGAGATTGAAACACTGGTTAGAGGAGTGCAAGCCCGACACTCCATCCTAACCGGTGGGAGTGAAGTGAGGCCCAGGCAGAGGACAGATGCCTGGAAGGAGATCGCGGCTGAGGTCTCCTCGCTGGGGTATGCGAATCGTACCTGGCAGTCTGTCCAGCACCGGTTCCAAGACTGCCGTATTGCTGTAAAAACGAAGATGGCTGATGAGGCCAAAGCAGCACGTAGAACCGGTGGTGGGCCGCCACAAACGTTCACATACCCCGGTTGGGAGGCCAGAGTCCGCGACATGATCCGGCCAGCATCAGTCGTGGGCCTCCCTAGCCTAGTGGACTCCGGTCAGTCTGAAAGCCTGCAATGTGAGTACCATGTACACCTTAACACCCTCATATGTACACACATGTACCCCACACAGATAGATAACTGACGTTGAATTGCACTGTAAGATAACTGGTTGTGACTACAGATATATGAGGCTGCAAACATCATGTAAATCCAGTGTAAAGAAATATACTTGTCAGAATTGTTAGCAATGAAATATATGTCCAATACCTCCTCCCACAACTGATTATGATACCGTTTTGCAAATCTATTGATGTTACTGTTATGTTTGCTGTTGGTTCCCAGTGCATATAAAGCATACATGACAACTCTATTGCAATTGATTTTTTATTGTCATGAGTTCCCCTGTCACACTCTACTCCATGTTAAACTGGCCCATCCATAGCTGTTTGGCTTAACCCTCCTACTGCTTAGAATTCATGTACATTTTGATTATAGGTATAGCGGATGTATCCTGTTTTATGTGGGCATTTCAGTATGTGCTGGAAGAGTGCCGCCGCCGATTCTAGGGATGCGGCTGCGCTTGTGTCCCCATGTAGCCGTCAAAAATAGTTGGTACACCCAAAGCCCGTAACCCTCTAACCCTAACCCCCTAAACCCCACTTTCTAACTCTAACCCATCCCCCCTAACTGTAGCCAGAACCTGAAACCCATAACCACTTACCTGGCCTGCTGGGCTGGCGTAGCTAGAGTCGTTGGTGGGGAACTTCCAGAGATGCGCACATATGCGCACATACAACAGGATAGGTCCGGTCTAGCTGGTACATCCCCATGAGAGTACATGTATGGATGTGCACACTGCAGCATATGCGGATACAGACTCTGATGGACTGCAAGTTTGTGTCGTGTAACAGCATAATCTGGACCATGTTACATTAACATGTTAACTCACATTGCTGAGGATTGGTCACAGATTGGTCTGTCTCACACACTGGCCAACAGATTCAAATGAGCACGTGTCCTAATTAACTGCAGTTGGCACACCGCACCAGCATTACACATAGTCATATGAGCCATGGGCCCTTTCCTGTTATCTGACCATGACTGCTGGTATCAGCAGTGAGCAGCCTCTACATGTCACAGCATTTTCCTGGAGATTATATAATCATGCATATTTAGTGGGTTATGGTGTTGTTAAGGTAAGGGGTTCGGATAAGTGTGAGGGCTAGTGCTTTTGGGCTTCTGTGTAAGCTGAAAATGATGTATATAACAGCGGCAGCGCCATCTATCAGCCCCTTGGTCCAACTGCTGCTGCCAGCAGTCGCTGTCACATAACAGGAAAGATCACAGCCAGGATCCACAATACTAATGATGCAGATCAATTTTGATTAGCGTCAAACATTCACAGCCAATTACAAGTCACTCTGATCTCAGAGATATGGAAACAACAATACTCAAATCAAAATCTTGTCTCATTTCAGTACCATCCAGGCGTCCCCTGCCTCCTCAGGGACCTGCAACATGTGAAGATGCAGGACCACCTGCAGCCACATCCCCTGCAGCAGGCCCATCGTACCAAAGCCCACCTGGGCCATCCACGCGTTGCCATCAATTGCCTCCAGCCAGGATAATGGCACCGCCTGGCTCCCAGCCAATGTGGGCTTGACAAATGTGGGGCCACCCAATGTGGTCCCATCCCAGTTGGGCTCAAGGTATGGATCCAGCATCAATGGTGCCCTGGACCATGGGCCCCTGGCAGGGCATGTGCCCCCCCAGCACCAGCAGGCCACTCTGGCCACTCCAGCGCCCCACAGGCCCCACAGGCCCACAGGCCCGCAGGACCAGCAGGCCCATACAGCCACTCTGGCCCCACAGGCCCCACTGGCCCATACAGCCACTCTGGCCCACAGGCCCCACAGGCCCCGCAGGACCAGCAGGCCCATATATCCACTCTGGCCCCACAGGCCCCACAGGCCCCAGAGGCCCCACAGGCCCCGCAGGACCAGCAGGCCCATACAGCCACTCTGGCCCCACAGGCCCCGCAGGACCAGCAGGCCCATACAGCCACTCTGGCCCCACAGGCCCCGCAGGCCCAGCAGGCCCAGCCATCCACTCCGGCCCCACAGGCCCCGCAGGACCAGCAGGCGACTCCGGTGAGGCAGGAGACACCAGTCAGCAGTGCCTCCACTCAGAGGACACAGTGGTATGGGTCGCTGCCAGTTAGTCCTGCGCTGTCAGCGGCCCAGTGCCAGGATTTCCTGGCTCATCTCCAGCATGAGCGTGAGCAAAATCACCAGTTCATGCTTGGAGATGAGACGCCACGAAGACAGGAAGCTGGAGACCACAGTACGCCATAATGACCGTGTATTTGAGGAAATTACCCGTCAAAACGAACGGATGTTCCAGGAGGCGAGGCATCAAATCTCCTAATGGAGGAGTAAGCCGAAGGGCCTGAAATGGGCAGAGTAAGGCAGCACCAAGACCGTGCTAACCCTGCCAACTCGCCTCCGTCAACATCCACACTCCCTGTCCCCAGCATCCAGGCCGGAAGAGCATCAAAACACCCGAAGAGGTCTGGAGCCGGCCTAGAGGACCATCTTCCAAAGGCCAGGAGGCCAGGAAACACACAAGCGAAGCGGAAATAGGTTGAGAACATGTTCAAGTTGCATATAGAAGCATTGATGTCCAGATCTATTGACGTTGAGGTGTTGCAGTCAATGCGTATATTGTTCTAATTGATGTCTTGTTCTTATCTCTTTAGTTCCATTTTATTGATGTTCATGGATTTCTGCCTCCCGTTTTTTTTTTTTTTTGTAAATATTTGGGAAAGCAACATAAGATTAAACATTATGTATTGCTCACATTATCATTGTTTGTTTTCGTTTGTACTGTACCATGAATGGTTAAACACCACATGAATGCTACACACCAACGTTATTGGATTTAGTACATACATCTTCCTTCAATATACCAGCCCTGTGTTAATGTAGGGTTGGGGTAATGGCCACTAGTGCAGCTGAGGGTGGAGGGTAATATTCATAAGTTTGATTCCAGTAACGGTGAATGATGCATGATATTCGTGTTCATGACACATGGATAGATTAATTCAGGGGAAATATCAAAACTGTGTCCACCCCTAAGTGAAATTGGCGATTATTTTGTGTGGCCACCATTATTTTCCTGCACTGACTTAACCCTCATGGGGATGAGTTCCCCAGAGATTCACAGGTTGCCACTGGAGTCCTCTTCCACTCCTTCATGATGATATCATGGAGGCTGGTGGATGTTAGAGACCTTGCTACTCCCTGGTAACGGAGTTGGAACACGCAGTCCAATATCTCCGCTGGTATGCGGTACAATATCGAAGAAGCACTACAGTCTCACCATTCCCAACCTCCAATTTTGCCCACAACTCTATTGGGATGTCAAATGAATACTGACTTTATTTTTGTTGCCCAGAAATAGTATATATACACATCATCTCCCACAGGCAATACACACATCCCCCATAGTTGGCCACACAATACACATTGATGGGACAACAGGTGGGTCACACCTCCCGGAGACTACCGGGCTACTTTGTTTGATTACAATCAGACATTTCTTAGATCATCCTTCTTTGTTATATCTGATAATGCAAAACACTTTATACAATAGACTTCCTTATCCTATGCTGAGATCTCTGTACTAGGATTATCTATTATGCCAAGGTCTGCAATATCTGGGCTAAGATTTTGCAGAGCAGAAACCAACATACATACAGTATAACAGTATGATCATATTTTAACCATAAAACAGGGTAAAAAACAGTGATGGGTTCCGTACACCTCCACACCTTCCATTTGAGGAGTACCCCACAGAGTGCTCAATAGGGTTTAGGTCTGGTGACCTACTTGGCCAGTTCATCAACCTTTGACCTTCAGCTTCTTTAACCAGGCAGTGGTTGGCTTGGAGGTGTGTTTGTGGTCGTTATCATGTTGGAATACTGCCCTGCGACCCGTTCTCCTATGGGAGGGATCCTGCTCTTTTTCAGTTTGTCACAGTCCATGTTGGCATTCATGGGTTCCCTCAAAGAACTGTAGCTCCTCAGTGCTGGCAGCATGCATGCAGGCCCCAGACAAAACATATATGCATGTTTATATAATGTTTTCGCTAATATGTAGTGTGGATTCCCCCTATATGCATTTACCTAATGATGTCAGATGGTGCCTCCCCTCTCTCTGCATCACTGTTTCGGTTCAAAATGATGGGTTCATCTCATATCAATGTTTTTGTGTTCGTTGTGACTTCTCCATTTATCTCTGGCACTGGGGAGCTACAGTTCATTGAGGGAACCATGAATGCAAACATGTACTGTGACATACTGAAGCAGAACATGATCCCCTTCCTTGGGAGACTGGGCCGCAGGGCAACATAACATAACGACCCTAAACACACCGCCAAGACGACACTGCCTTGCTAAAGAAGGTAAAGGTGATGGACTGGCCAAGCTTGTCGACAGACCGAAACCATATTGAGCATCTGTGGGGCATCCTCAAACTGACGGTGGGGGAGTGCAAGGTCTCTAGCATCAACCAGCTCTGATGTATCATTAAGGAGTGGAAGAGGACTCCAGTGGCAACCTGGGAAGCTCGGGTGAACTCCCTGGCCATGAGGGTTAAGGCAGTTCTGGCAAATAATGGTGGCCACACATAAATGACATTTTGTGTCAATTTGGACATCGAAAATTAGGGGTGTACTCACTTATGTTAGATACTGTGGCCATCATTTAATTGCAATTTGGCCAATTGAATAGGGCTCGAAATAAGCACATAACATATATTCTATGAAAAATGTTTTAGTTAGTGAAAACCTTGATTTGGGTTAGATGTTTACTAACTAAAATCTGTTTGACACAATATATGTTCTGTGCTTATTTTGAGCCCCATTCAATTTGCAAAATCGCAATTGAATGAGGCCCTGTATGTTCACTATTAGGATGTGAGCCACTTACGGACACCTGTCTCATTTGTCTGTTTCTGCGTCATATAGATTGTTAATACCAACCTTACCTCATGGTTGAAATCAGTAATGCAAACACACTGTGAGAATTCTATTGACCCCCCTAACTGATGGTGCAGAGAACAGATGTGGAGTCTGAAGGTCCTTTTATTGATGTTCCGTAAATGCTATGGTATCAACATTGACGAGGCAGACACAAACAACATCTCGGATAAATCATATTTAATATTTACAGAAATTAACAAGGCAAGCTTTCCACAAAGCCACAGGTTGACTAATCAACACAGGTATGCAAAGGATCATGGTGGAGGGGGGTAGGATACAAAATCAAAGTAACACAGGGAAATAGGGATATGAGAGCAGAATGCAGGCAGGGAAAATTACATAGATATAGATGATCAGGTAATGTACAGTGTATCAACTAACATTAGGCAATATAATAGATCTCATTATTGTTACGACATATATATAACAGTCAATAAGGAAACACCATAATAATCCAGAATAAGGTGATATACATATGGGGAGAGCAAAATGTATGCTTGTGTGTTAAACGGACACTCTGATGCCACATCAGAAGTATAAGTGCTCAATCAGTGAATGCTATGAGCCCATAACGTCAGTTCTCATGCAACAATAAGCAGCACATAGATAACCTTGGTCAAAAAGATGGTGACCTGACCAGGACCATATCAGTCATATGTTACTTATTGCAGAGAACTCACAACAAACCAGGCAATATCAAGGATAGTTTGTTCTCTGATTGAGCATCTATACTCACTGTTGTTGCATATGCATAACTGAAGATTAACGTAACCTCCTTAACTGTTAAGTCCCAAGCCTGGATTTACTCTTCCCCATATGCACAGGGAGGGTCACATCAGCACTGAAGAAAAGATCTTGAAGGGTTGGTGCTGCAGGCTTCACAACAGTCCAAGTAGAGGAGAGGATAGAATGTCGAAACCAATAGGTACCTATGAATCGAGATAGACTATATGAGCATACACATGCTGTGGATATACCAGGAACATCAGCTGACAGATGTCACATCACATCTGCATTGTATATTGAAATTGTCTCGTGACACATATCGGCTATTCAGTCAAGGTCATCAGATATCAAACTGGATCCAACAAAGCAATGAAACGGACACATGCACATACATGAGGACATTGACATGGCCACGGAATGTCAGGATGTTCATCGTCATGCCTTGTTCTGACCGTGATCTGGAATACAAACACACAAATATATAAGTGGAAACCTTACATATGCCATATGAGCAGCCACCAACAGATGTAGGTATGTCGGCACACATGTTAGGCATTGGGATCTCGTACAAGCTAACCATCTGTCCGATGATAATGATGGCCCAGACTAATTTGTCCTGATGTGGGAATATTAGGATTAGTCTAATTCTCATTTATTTGTATTGTGCAAACATATTCCGTGGCGCTGTACAGGGGAGAATAACCCGAAAATATACAGTATGTAATATTGCCAACGCAAGAAAATGGAGGGCCCTGTTTGGAGCGTAAAGTCTGTTGATGAATGATTTGTTCCCAAAGGCCCACACAAGATTCGAAAATCACCACTTCCAAGTTAAAGGTAATGGACATGGGGAAGTGTAGATAAGGAATAGCAAGGTTAATAAGTAAGTGAGAGATACATAGGAAGGAGGTTGTGTCAAGTAGAAAGATATGCATTAGTCGGAGAGGAAAGGGATCAGATGTAAAGTGCGATGCACTATTATGTAATAAGGTATCTGCCCCATGTGGACAGATAATGTAATCTGAAGATGGGACAGTCAGGAGACACATAGTTCAACCACAGCTTGAGTAAAATTAGCTGATGGGCGAAGAAAAGGAGAGAGGTGGGCATGAGAGTTGAAATGAAAATGATGCAGACAAAAAGGGGAGAAGTAAAGAAGAGTCTGAGGAAAAGGCAGGGGATGTGAGGAAGAAGACAAGAGAAAACATAGTGTAATGGGTTAATTGGGATAGTTAGCAGAAGACTTGTGTGACTCAATAAATTAAGGGTAAACAGGGGTGGGTGGGATGAGGAGAGAGACAAACAGACAGACAGACAGACAGACAGAGAGAGAGAGAGAGAGAGAGAGAGAGAGACACCAGTGCAGCCTGTAATAGAAAGGGAAGATCACAACTATCACACATTGATACATGTTTGGACATCCACATGTGGTTCTCTACCTTGGATAGATCAAGTGGAGTATTCAACGAAGAGATCTGTTCCCCCAGGACACGTCTGCATGGTCCGATAAACGTTTCGGACCGCTTCAGCAATACATAGGGGGTGTCTTGGGGAAAAAGAAAGTTAGGCCTACATTAATGTAGTTATTAGTCATTTCCTCTCTTGCATACATGCACATGTTTCCCGCAAATACTCACTTACAATGCAGACGCCATTGATGTAGCTGATGTTCTGTTGCTGGCCAGGTCGTTTCCCATGTCTGTGTGGGTAAACAATGTGTTGACACACAGCAACAGTTCTGTAATGGCAATATGATGAGATGAGTTACACAATCCATATGATATATTGCACAATGATTCCTAGTTAACACATCCTTGAGACTATTCATGTTATCTGACTGAGAATGCTTTTACCAGCATTCGCTGACAAAGAACAGGGGACATCCCCTCTTTGCCTCACATGAGGTACATTTATTATGGTTTACAGTATGCTGTTATGTTCATATATCCAGATTGCTAGGAATTGCATTGACCTCCATGGGATGTGGAATAGCATGATCAGACAATGTGAACATTACTGTTCTGGGCAGATGTTTTCAAATACGATTGTGAGGCCTATATACATTGACATTGTGGAATACATCAGACCATCCTTTAGCTTAGCTTCTTGAGGTTGGCAGATATCAATATATATGATGTGTATGGGAATGTGCGCATACTTACCATTAACGGATATCAGAGCAGGCTGTATTTGATCCAGTATGAAGAATGTGTCACGAGACATATGTTACATCACAAAGCTATCCTCTACTGTGGACTGTTGGATATTCTGGAAGACAATGGGGAAGGAGAAAAGAGATGTATTAGTAACCATAAGCCATGTACATTTGAGTTGGTTGTAATTAGTTTCAGACTTACATGGGAAGTACTCACGAATGACGTGGGCACGTAGTTGTGACCCCTGAACGTTATCCCTACCATCCGGAGGTACTGGACGCTCCGCCGGTTCAAGCGGAGCATCATCAATGTTCCCCAGACAGTTTGCCTGTACTGCTATATTGTGCAGAATACAGCAGGCCATGATGATGTGACAAACCTTCCCTGGTGTATACTGTAGCGCCCCGCCAGTGGAATGTAAACATCTGAAGCGCATCTTCAGGAGTCCAAAGGTGCGCTCTATTACATTCCGGGTTCTGGCATGGGCCGCATTGTACCTCTCCTCCCCCTCTGTGCGTGGATTGTTCACAGGGGTCAACAACCACGGCAAACACCTATATCCTGCATCACCTGAAGGAAACAAAAATGGGAGATGTAGATATGAATGGGAGTTTGTGCTGCTCGTTAAAGCATCTGTAAATATACGCAATGATTAATGTGACGTTAGTTTAGGGATCTCTGGCTTTGAACTTCATACTCCTATGACCACGTCACATCGGGTTAGGCACAGCAACAAGCTACTATGCAATGGCTCAGTCGGCACACCTTCTTTATGGCGCAACAATGGAATAACATTACAGTGGAACATTATGTATATTTTAGGGGATCCTTTATGGGTACTCACCCAGTAGCCACCCAGGTGGAGCTTCTCCAGACTCAAAATAACGATGGGTGGATGACTGACCCAGGATATGGGCATCATGAGTACTTCCCGGGAAGCCTGCAACCACATTTTGTATGCGCATGTCTGCATCACAAACAGCCTGTACATTGATGGAATGATAGTGTTTGCGATTTCAGAACATGGCTTCTTGCTCTCTAGGAGGTATCAATGCTACATGTGTACAATCTATAGCACCGAGCACATTGGGGATACCTCCCATTCGAATGAAATCTGCTTTCACCTTCAAGATCTCTTCCCCAGTGTGGGGAAAACTGATGTATCTGGCAGCTTTCGGAACGATAGCATGGAGGAATGAGCTCAGGCACCTTGAAAGGCTTGCTTGAGACATTCCTCCTACAATGCTAGCAGTGTTCTGAAAACTACCAGATGACAGGATGTGTATGGCGGCTAACATCCGTGTCATGCCTGGGATGGCTCTATTGGTCCATGAGGAAGGCTCCATGTCCTCCCTCAGGACCGCATAGAGCTCCTCCAGGCTGGCACGGGTTAGCCTAAAACGCTCATACACTTCCACATCAGTTAACCCCTCTAATGTGACTCTCTCCCTGTACACCCTGGGTGCACGAATCCTCCTGGCAGGCTCCTGGGCCTGCTCACCCCCCTGTGGGTCTGGCTGTGCAGGAGCCCCTACTTCATGTGCCACACCCTCTAGGGGTCTCTCATCTGGCCCCCCCATCAGCTGATCACCCACATCAAGGTCCTCCTCCCTTTCTGCAGGTGCCCTCATATCTCCCTGTCCCTGTGCCACTGGAGCTCTCTCCCCTAACTGACCCCCCACCATGACCCTAGGCATGTCCTGTGATGAGCCACTTGCCTGGCTTGGTTCCGGACCACCATGGATTGCATCAGCACGCTCACCCACATTCACTCCCAGCCGCCCCTCTCTGTCACGCCTCAGCCACTCCACAGTCGCACGCCTGACAGCCCGGTTTCCACTCTGCAACATTCGAAACAAATATCCATTCCTACGACGCTGCGCTCTCCTCGCATACCTATACGCTGCACTCAGGTTGCTGCTATCCATGATGGTTCAGACTTGCTAATTCATGGATGATGGTGTGGTTATATAGCTTGCTAATTACCCCAGCTGTGATTATCCGGGTGGATTTCACAAATGGCAAAGCTCACTGGTGTATCTAAGCTTCATGATGTTATGAAGTTCCCTGATTATGGATTTGTTGAGCCATTTTAATTAGTAACCCCTAATATTCTGGCCCACATTTGAATTTGGGCCCATGCTCCATGATCTATGTAATGTGGCGTGAAAATATATACAATATTTGTGTTCAAAAATCTAGATGTGATAAAAGAGATGTAAATCAGATATATGTTGATATGTTTAGGGGACACATTCTATCCTTTCTGAGTGCTAAAGGGTTAATTTGGCCGCCATTTTGAGGATGTACATGACACCAAAAAAATCTCTTTTATTAACATATTTGATCATTGTGGATTGTTTTTACAGTAATTCGAATGCCTTTTATTGCTTCCTTTACACTTTTAGGGCCCTTTCAGCCCTGTTTCATTACAATGCCGTAAGTGCATCGTGTGGACTTCAACGGATGCGGCCGTAAATTAAATCTAGCTTGCGCGAATCGCGGCCTTCAGAATGTAGGAAGGCCGTGACGTTTAGGCGCGCACGCAAGCTGGAAGGGGGACGGACTAGCCGCGCCCGGCACGAACCATCCAATAGCGGAATCACGCATCGCGCCACAGGTCGCACAGCCAATCACTTACGGGATAGAGCATTTGATTGACAGTGGGAGTGAATAAATAGGAATGACACGCACCCACGCCTCGACTGTGTTGTGATTTCGGACGAAGTAGCACGCGGTTCCAGGAGCTTGGTGGTTGAGAGTAGGTAAGTTGCTTTATTATCAAGTCGCGGTTTAAGTTCTTTTTACGGGAATCCGTTACTACATTTACGGATGCCGATGTAAAGAAGTACAATTGTGTTTTTGGCTTGTTTATAGGTGTTTGGAGGTAGTTTGGAGAGTTTGGGAGTTTATATCCGGCCCATAGGAGTTTGGAGGGAGGTAAGTTGCATTGTACATGCTTTTCATCCTATCAAGCTGTCTTTTATTTGTATGTTTTGCCAATTTCTATATTTACTGAATACACTGGTGAGAGGTACAATTGTGTTTTTTGCTTCTTTATAGGTGTTTTGAGTATTTTTGGTTGTGTGGGAGTTTGGATCCGGCCCATAGGAGTTTGGAGGGAGGTAAGTTGCATTGTACATGCTTTTCATCCTATCAAGCTGTCTTTTATTTGTATGTTTTGCCAATTTCTATATTTACCGAATACACTGGCGAGAAGTAAAATTGATTTCTTTGCTTGTTTATAGGTGTTTGGAGGATTTGGGATCTTTGATCCGGCCCTTAGGGGTTTGGAGGGAGGTAAGTTGCATTGTACATGCTTTTCATCCTATCAAGCTGTATTTTATTTGTCTGTTTTTCCAATTTCTATATTTACTGAATACACTGGCGAGAAGTACAATTGTGTTTTTTTTGCTGTTGGCCTATAGGTTTGGCGAGTTTGTTTTTGTGGGGAGAGGAGTTTTGTGGAGGGAGGTAAGTTATTTATATTTTTCTGTTTAATATTAGATCTGGATCTCTCTCTCTCAAAATCTCTCTCTATCTCTCTCTCTATATATATATATATATATATATATATATATATATATATATAGAGAGAGAGAGAGAGAGATTGATTTTGAGTTTGATTTTGATTGAGTTTGAGTTTGAGATTGAGTTTGATTGAGTTTGAGATTGAGTTTGATTGAGATTGAGTTTGAGATTGAGATTGAGTTTGAGATTGAGTTTGATTGAGTTTGAGATTGAGTTTGATTGAGTTTGATTGAGTTTGATTGAGTTTGAGATTGAGTTTGAGATTGAGTTTGATTGAGATTGAGTTTGAGATTGCGTTTGAGATTGAGTTTGAGATTGAGTTTGATTGAGTTTGAGATTGAGTTTGAGATTGAGTTTGAGATTGAGTTTGAGATTGAGTTTGATTGAGTTTGAGATTGAGTTTGAGATTGAGTTTGATTGAGATTGAGTTTGATTGAGTTTGATTGAGTTTGAGATTGAGTTTGAGATTGAGTTTGATTGAGTTTGATTGAGTTTGATTGAGTTTGAGATTGAGTTTGATTGAGTTTGAGATTGATTGAGATTGAGTTTGAGATTGAGTTTGATTGAGTTTGAGTTTGAGATTGATTTTGAGATTGAGTTTGATTGAGTTTGAGATTGAGTTTGATTGAGTTTGAGATTGATTGAGTTTGAGTTTGAGATTGAGTTTGATTGAGTTTGAGATTGATTGAGTTTGAGTTTGAGATTGAGTTTGATTGAGTTTGAGATTGATTGAGTTTGAGATTGAGTTTGATTGAGTTTGAGTTTGATTGAGTTTGAGTTTGAGATTGAGTTTGATTGAGTTTGAGATTGATTGAGTTTGAGATTGAGTTTGATTGAGTTTGAGTTTGATTGAGTTTGAGTTTGAGATTGATTGAGTTGTAGATTGAGTTTGAGTGAGATTTCTACACATATTTGCAATACACATAGGTGTTCCAAACTGCTTCTTCAATGGGGCTTGACAAGAACTTTTTTTCAGCCTAGAACAGCAGGACCATGTAGTTCCTACTACCTCTGGTACAGAGGATGGCTTCAGGATAGGTACCATGCCCATGAATATGTGCAGAATATAATGCAGATAGGATATTAGTGGCCTCAGACATGGGCCACTCCCCACACATGATAGAAGCACACAGTAAATAGCCGCATGCCTTGTATATATGCAAACTGTAACTGACCCTTCCACATTGTTTATGAAAGTATTGATCTAGCGTGTTTCATCAGCGCCTCTCAGGTCCAGAGTGAGAGGTGCTGTACACCCCTCCCACTGCTGTCACAGGCTCTGTCCACTTAAGGTTGATTACTGCAGTTAGTTCCAACATTGATATCCAAGCAGAAATAGTGTTATAGGCAAACCCACTAAAACATTTCTTTATTTCTCTTTCTTTTCTTTTCAGGTGGTGATGGAGGGAGAGGAGCAGAGGGTGGAGGAGTGGCAGGGAGTCCCGGGGAATGGAGGTGGGGAAGAGGAGGGGAGGAGTGAGGAGGAGGTACTAGTGGAGGAGGGGGAGGTAGTGGAGGAGGAGGTAGTGGAGGAGGAGGTAGTGGAGGAGGAGGTAGTGGAGGAGGGAGGAGGAGAGGAGGGAGGAGAGGAGGAGGAAGGAGGAGGAAGGAGGGAGGAGAGGAGGAGGGAGGAGAGGAGGAGAAGGAGGGAGGAGAGGAGGAGAAGGAGGGAGGAGAGGAGAGGAGGGAGAAGGGAGCAGAGTAGAGGAAGGAGGGAGGAGAGGAGAGGAGGAGAGAGAAGGGAGGAGAGTAGAAGAAGGAGGGAGGAGAGGAGAGGAGGAGGGAGAAGGGAGGAGAGTAGAGGAAGGAGGAAGGAGAGGAGAGGAGGAGGAGGGAGAGAGGAGAGGAAGGAGGGAGGAGAGGAGAGTAGGAGGAGGAAGGAGGAGGAGGAGGGAGAGTGGAGAGGGTCCTCATCCCCAGGCAGAAGAGCAAGAGGCTGGCGGCAGGTCCAGGGCCCACAATTATAGCCGGGAGGAGAACAGGGTCCTCCTGGAGGCCATCCGTGCCCGCCCCGTCATCACCTCGGGAGGTAGGGAAGTAAAGGCTGGGCCCCGTGCTACTGCTTGGCAGCAGGTGGTGGATCTGGTCAACTGTGTGGCGGGCCGTGGATGGAGTCTGTGGTCCATTAAGCACCGGTTTGACGACATCAGGGCCGCAGTGAGGAAGAAGATGGTGCAGGAGGCCGAGGGGCGGAGGGTCAAGTACCTTGCCCATGAAGGGATTGCAAGGGCCATGCTTGCACCCTCCGACGCAGCTGGAGCATCAGGCCCGGTGGAGCAGCAGGACCCAGCCTCCATGGCAGGTGAATATGACATACAGCAACATGCCACCACATGTGCATCACACACACTACACATGGCCATGACAATGACATGTCAGCTCCATGAAATAACAAGGGATAGATGGATGCATCGTTAAATTCATGAAGCTGACAAATCACTGTCATTCCTGGTCACCACTACAGTAATCAAGCAATAGAGCAGGTGTGTCCAAACTCGGTCCTGGTGGGCCACACACATGGCTGGATTTGATAACCCTGCTGCGCACAGGTGAGTCAATCGCTTCTTCATTCATCCTGATTGACTCACCAGTGCACAGAAAGGATATCTTCCAATCCAGGAAAGAGTTTGGACACCCCTGTAATACAGAGTCCATGTATTGGTGTGCCCGTTCAGCCTATGCAGTTACAGACAGCAGCCGTAATACAGATAGCGTTGTGAGCCGAGAACCTTTAAGAACAGAAACCTAAGAATAGATAACAGCTAGTATAAGATAGCTAATCAGAGTTGCAAAGAGGAGAATCATCCATATTCAAGGCTAGATGTCAGATAATTAGAAATGAACACATATCAATGAGCTAATCAACATACTAATGACATGTACCTTTCTTCTCTATCTCTCAGCATCCAGGAGGAGCTCTGGGTCCTGTGACCATAGCGAGGAGGCGGGGCCATCAGCCCCGTACCAGGATCCTCCAGCACAGGGGGAGGAGGAAAGGAGATCAGAGGGCTCTGGGTCAGAGGATGGGCTGTTCATTGACCTTGCGGGGTCACCTGCCCTAAGCCCTGGGCCTATGCCCATCCTCGAAAGGCTTGCTCTGGGGCCCTCATCCCCCCAAGGGACAGCACCTCCTTCCCAACAAAGTGTGCTGGCCTGGTCACCACCGGGCACATTCTCCCCACCGGCTCCAGCTGTGGACCTCCCCGCATCACCTCACCACGCCCACCCAGCGGTGTCGTCGCCGCAGAGCCAGGCTGTGCAGGTGGAGACACTGGCCGTCCTGAAGGAGCTGCTGGCCAGCAGCCAGAGGATTGAGGCCAACCAGCTCCGGATGGATGTCAGCATCTCTGCCCTCAGGTCACAGATGACCCACAGCCTGGCCAGGCTGTCCAGGGAGGTGAGGAGGCACCACATGACATCGGAGCACCTTCAGGTCAGGCTGCTCAGACAGGCCATGGTCCCCAGCCCAGCATCAATGGGGATCTCCCAATCCCCCAGCCAAGAGCAGCCTGGCCCCTCCTCTCCTCCCATGTGTCCGCCACCGCCCAGACCACCGCTGCCTGGCACCGCCCGCCCCCCCCCCGCCCTCCCCCCCCACCATCACAACCAGAGGGGAGACGGAGGATGGGCACAGGTGATGTGGGTCCTGGGCCCAAGCGGAGGAGGACATAGGGCCTCATTCAATTGCAATGTGGCCGATTGCTAAGGGATCAATTTGAGCACAGAGCATATTTTCTACAGATGTTTGTAGTTAGTGAACTTCTCTCCAAAAGCAAGGTCTTCACTAACTACAAACGTCTGTAAATAAATATATGCTCTGTGCTTATATAGAGCCCTTTTCAATCGGCCATATCGCAATTGAATGACGCCCATAGGGTCTGCAGACATGTTTTCGCCTTCTCAACAGCACTCCTCAGTGACCATCAATTGGTCACAGGTTAAACACAACACAAAGGGCCTCATTCAAATGTGATTTGGGCAATTGAATAGGGCTCTATATAAGCACATAGCATATTTGTTTTACAGAAGTTGTTAGTTAGTGAAGACCTGGCTTTTGCATAGAAGTTCCCTAACTAAAAACTTGCTTTCAAAAAGATGCTGTGTGCTTATATAGAGCCCTATTCAATTTGTTACATAGCAATTTAATGAGGCTGTTAATTAGTAGTGTGACCAATACATTGTCACTAAGGAGTGCTGTTGAGAAGAGATGCTGCAGGCCCTATGATGTTTTCAGGCCTTATTTGTTAGGTTTTGTCTTTTTTTTTATTTTTTTATTTTAGGTCCATGAAGGCATCTCCTACATCTGCAAGCATTGTGGAGGAATTATGAGGTGGAGGGTTTTCCCAGTGCCTCTCAGGTAGACATGCCTTCAATGGCAGCCCCCTTAACATGTAGCTCCCACAATCTTAAAGCTATCATATAGCCAGATATCTCCAACATGATTGTTGGTAGCTTAAATGTAGACTAATACCACTATGGCGGTGGACTTGCAAAGTCTCACAATGGCATGTTAATAACAGCCAGCATTAATATATGCACTAGTGACGCATGTGATCCTGACCTCAATAGCAGTCTGAGAACAGATCTTTGGGTCTGATGTAAGAAACAGTGAATCTGGCTGCTGACCTTTGTGTCCTCTCCATAATAATGGCTATTTGCCCATATTTGTGATTATCCACAGACCTAGCTAATGGTTAGTAAAGCTTGCAGATGGGAATCAGGTGAGTTGGTATATTGGTACAGTATTTAGAACTGTACTGTACATACATCGTGATTCTAAATTGTTTTTGATCCTCCTCCGCATTTTTTTATTTGAACACTTCTTTCAGATTTTTGTTTGTTCAACACACTGTATGTGTGAAACTGGATTGGATTACACAGTCCAAAGGTTGAATCATCTGTTTAATTGAGCAGATCTAGTTACAAGTTGTAAGTGCTATGCACATAAATGGTTTCTTCAGTTAAATGAAGAGATTTCTGGTTCCGGTTGCAGCATGTGACCCTGGTAGGTGCTATGCATCATGCTTATTCTAGACTATTAGATTGACCCCTGTAGGTTTCCCCTTTTTTCCAGCCTCTTGCTCTTCAAGGACCCGCCCACACCACACCCATGATATTAATGCAGTTTTGACCACTGCTGATTGTGGTCTGTGTATCAAATAATGCTTTGTTATACTGTTATGTGAATGCACAATCTTGACCACTGCTGATTGTGGTCTGTGTATCAAATAAAGCTTTGTTATACTGTTATGTGAATGCACAATCTTGACCACTGCTGATTGTGGTCTGTGTATCAAATAAAGCTTTGTTATACTGTTATGTGAATGCACAATTTTGACCACTGCTGATTGTGGTCTGTGTAAAAAATAAAGCTTTGTTAGACCTTTCTGACTGCGTCCATGTGTTATGAATATGTTTGGTTCAGGGAAATCCACATGCATTACATTAGTGTTACATTCCTCTAAATGTAAACTGATGATCCATAGTTAACATGCAATAGATCAATACATCTAAAACTGTTGAGGAGTCAGAATAGCTTGAGATATCATCTGATCCCAAATATCATATCTACAACTAATATAGGGTTAATACCCTTGACAAGTCTGATTAGCGATACTGTGGAGTAGGAACATTCCTCTGAGGGCCTACAATGAATAGGACAGGTGACACTGGAGTGCTTTTCCAGTTCCTTCTCTAGTTGATTGGGATTAGTCTGACCTCTCTGATAAGACGTACCCCCCTACACTGGCCCGATGTAGGCTAGCTCACAGCTTCATTGAAGTACACAAACCCCTTCACCCACATCAGTTAGCATATGTGTGAATGCAATTAGTTGCCCAATAATGAACATGCATTGGCTAAATATCCTTTGGTTATCATATGTTGTAATGGTCATGCACATGCCAATCTGACAAACCATGCTGCAACATGCATAATATGATTAAAGCCACACTACCCAATTCAATATCAAGAGTAAAACATGAGTCAGGTCATATGAACCCTTTGCCACGCACATGAGCTCTATTGGGATCCCTTAAATCTCTATCTAATTGCATATACATCTAGCTCATCACATCTACATTAGAGAATACAAATAGTGGCCAAATGAGACCGCCACTTGGCATATATCAAGTACCAGGGAAATATTTCATTATATGTGGTTAAGTTCTTCAGTTGTGTCTGACTCTCCGTGACCCTATGGACTGCAGCACATTCAGCTAGGTCTCTGCCTGTGCTGTTCTCCAAAGTTTGAAGGCCAAAGAGATTGGAGTGGGTTGTCAGTTCCTTCTCAAGTGGATTGGACCTTGTCTGATCTCTCTGCTATGACCTGCCCACCTACAGTAGCTCCCAGCTTCATTCAGGTACACAAGCCCCTTCACACCACTTAGCAATGCTGAAGGGGACCAGGGTAACATGCACCACACATATCTACTCTGACCCATCAGGAAGGGCTGCAAGCTCTGGGATCGACAGCAAACTCACCGCCATCAGGCATAGTCTCTGCTACGCCCATCCTGGTGGGAGCCATGTGCCAGGTGTCTAGTTATTCCCATTTAGTGAACTTCCAAACTGTTCTGCTATTTATCAATTTACATGGGTGAGGGTTGCTAAGTGGTGGTGGTGGTGAAGCAGCTTGTGTACCTGAATGAAGCTGTGAGCTACTGTAGGTGGGCAGGTCATAGCAGAGAGATCAGACAAATCCCAATCCACTAGAGGATGAACTGACAACCCACTCCAATCTCTTTGGCCTTCAAACTTTTGAGAACAGCACAGGCAGAGACCTAGCTGAATGTGCTGCAGTCCATAGGGTCATGGAGAGTCGGACACAACTGAAGAACTTAAGCACATATACTGAAATATTCCCCTGGTACTTGATATATGCCAAGTGGCGGTCTGATTTGGCTACTATTTGTATTCTCTAATGTGTTGAGCGAGATTTGTATTCTATCGTTGATCAACCATATAGCGTGCATCGAATGTGCGCTGTCATCTACGCACCGACACATGCGTGCATCATCAACAGCAGGCCCGAGAGGAGGCTAGCGGATCTAATGATTAGGATTAGGCGGTGGGGTGTAAGGATTAGGATTAGGCTGCGGCTACAAGGGTTAGAAGGGTTTATAGCATTAGGTCATATCACTTGCGCCCTTTCATCGACGCCCAACAGTCCAAAATATTAGAACTGCGCAATGATGTGGGACCGCTCATGTCAGCTGCATGTTGTCAAAACACATTTGCTGTGCGCGCCAATATTGGGGTGACATATTCTATTATGGGGCTGTTTTAGAGGCTACAATGGAACCTATATGTGTGCTGACCAATCAAACATATGAGGAATATTAAACTAATTTGAAGTCTTGTTAATTTGTAGGCTGTAATGCTTGGGCCTCCATTTTAGGGTTACAGGCTTAAACCATGCAGACTGCAAAAACCGTAACAAAATGGATACCTTTAACCTCCAAGCACGTACGGCCTTTAAAAACGAGCTGCGGGCTTGGAGGACAGCCCGCACGGGCTTGAATACGGAGCTACGGGCTTGGTCAGTGAAGTCCGTGGGACTTGTATGGATTTTAAAATCAAAGTACAATTTGGCAGTGTGCAAGCTTGAGAATGTTTTGCTAGTAATCCTCATGCCCCCCCGTTATGTTCCCCATCATTTACAGTGCTTTGCAGTGCTGGATTGAATATATATTGGCTATTACAATGCTTGGTTTGCGGCCCTCCATCTCCAAACCCGTACGGGTTTGAACAAGGACCAGCCCGCGGAACTACGGGACGTAAAGTAATCCGTAAATAATATATCTGATTTGGGCTGATGTGCAAGCTTGAGAGGGTGTTGCTATTAATCCTCGTGTCCCCCATTATGATGCCTAGCATTTACGGAGCTTTACAGTGCATTCTCGATTTTATATTTGCATTTTCAGTTTTCGGACTTTGCGGCCGGAAAACAAGATTTACGGGCGCTGGGAAAAAGCTTCCGGCCGTTTGCATGATATGCGGCCGGCCGGAAGGGGATATCCTTGCGGCGCCGTATAATTGAATTGCAAGGTAAAAGTAGCTCTACACAGGGCCGTAAGACGGCCGCAAGGAATCGCAGCTTTGCGGCCGTTTTACTTTGCGGCCGATAATTGAATGAGGCCCTTAGAGTGGATCTACAAAGAGGAGTGGGACAAAATCCCTCCTGAGATGTGTGCAAACCTGGTGGCCAACTATAAAAACCGTCTGACCTCTGTGATTGCCAACAGGGGTTTTGCCACCAAGTACTAAGATGAAGGGGTTGAATACGTATTTCCCTCATTGACCAGCAAATCAATTTATAACTTTTTTGACATGTATTTTTCTTGTTTTTTTTTTGTTTTTTTTTGTTATTCTGTCTATCATTGTTAAAATACACCTACCATTAAAATTACAGACTGATCAGTGGACAAATGTTCAAAATCAGTAATGGATCAAATACTTTTTTCCCCCACTGTAATTGTTGGTTGGCCTGCCCTCTTTTTCCTTGGAGGTTGCCAGTCCTAGGAGTAGGGTGGAATTGTACCAGTCAGGGCCACAATTTATTTGTCTCTATAAACTTTCTTTTTTTTTTTTTTTATACTAACATTACAAATTGTCACAGATTTTTTTTTTTACATCAGACATACATACAATTCCAAAGGCAGACCCCCCAAAAAAGTTTATCGATATTACATTTTAGTGTTATATGGGAAATATACTATACTTTGTTCTTAATATATTCTTCCCAGAGTAACCACCTGACTTGTGAGTTCTTATTACCCATTATATTTGTTGACCAATCTTTATGTAAATCCCTATTTCTAGAGACAATATTAACTACTTCAGACCATGTTGGAACAAGATCAAGTTTCCATTTTTTAACCAAAACTCATTTTGCTGCAAGCAAAATATGGTAAACCAAAAATTTACATTTAGGGAATATGATATTAATATCCAATTGAAGTATCATATTCTCTAATTCAAAAGGAATTTCTTTCCCTGTTATTTTTGATATATGCAACTTGCAATGTTTCCAAAATGTTTGAATTTGATCGCAATCCCACAACACATGTGGAAGAGTTCCCTGCTTTTCACATCCCTTCCATTTTTGAATAGATGAATTAAACCTGCTTAAATCAATAGGGACCAAATAGCATCTTTGAACTGTCTTAAAAAAGGTTTCCTTATATGTGGAACATATTAAAGATTTATTGGCCAAGCGGAAAGCATTGTTCCATAATTCTATTGACCAGGACTTTTTCAAATCTCTTTCCCGGGTCTTTATTCTGGTAGTTTTATCTAAATCTTCATTCTTTCTTATTAGGTTAAGACATTTGGACAACAAATGAGATTTATCATCCAAATGAAGCAGTTTTTTCAAAAGAAGTAATTTCACTCATTCCTCTAAATTAAAATCCTAAATGTTTCAACATCTTTTCCATTGCCCCCATGTAATACCCCTCAAACAATATTTCTTTACCAGGTTTGGCAAACTAAGTATAGATTCATTTGCATATATATCTTCAATCTTATTAATGCCAGCTTTTTTCCATACGGATATATCGACCTCATTGTTGAAAAACTCTACGAGTTCAATCAGGGCTCCTAAAGCTGGCGACCTAGATAGCTTAATTTTAACTTTGTTTTTTAGCCAAAATGTTATAAGAGATTTTATCTCTTTTAGAAATTTAGCAATATTTAGTACTTGAGATTGTGGTACCCATAAAATTAATTGGACAGGAATATGCCGTATCATATGCTGTTCTATTTTTTTCCATGATGCCTTATGGTCTTTATTGTTCCAATTAACAAGATGCGACAATATAATTGCATGATGGATCTCTTTTATGGATGGGGAAGCCAATCTACCCTTATCTATTGATCATTTAGTAATTTCAAGTTTCAACCTAGCTCTTTTATCTCTGCATAGAAATGTAACAATTATTTTCTGTAATTCCTTTAGTAAAAAGTTAGAGGTTACTATTGGAATACACCTCAATATATAAGACTAGCGACTTGCCCGTCAAAAAATGACGGCAATGTGATGTATATGTTTGTCAAGTTGTTTAGTTATTAACATATATTTTTGACCCTTGTAAGTATTTTAATATGAACGTGTATTTTTGTAAAATGTTGATGTAATGGTTTTTTAAAATGTAATTAGTATCTGAAGAATTGTTAACTTTAATATACATTGAATGAATAGGAAAGCAAAAAGTAAAAACCCTTCTTTAAACGTCGCGAATTTTAACATGAAGTTTAAACTATATGTAAGCAATAACCATCAAAGTATATATTTTTAAACTTGAACTTTATTTTTTATGTAAGTTTAGAAGTTGACAAAACATTGGTATAATTTTGAACATTATAAACAGGAACATAGTGAATACATTTTGTAACCTAATTTTTTATTAAAAGTATTAACATTTGAATGTAAAAACAATTGACATTTAAATTAATCAGTATTAAAATTCAATTTCTATCACAATAATTGTTAACTTGAATATACATTGAATGTAGAGGAAGGCATACAGTAAAACTCTTCTTAAAACGTACGTAATTAAAGTAATTTATTACTGAGCACATAAACTGGCGATAAACATTAATGTAGGTAGTAATCTTAAGATAACAGACAATATTTACATTGTGACTTAAAAGGTGCTTGACCTCTTAACATCCACTTTGTAATCTGTTGAATGAAATAACTTGAAAATATATTTTTTAAACTTGTAACATTAGAAACATTAACATAGTGACTTAACATTTTAACATAATTTTTACTAACAATGCAAGGCAAGTATTTTGTGAGGCAAATCATTCATAAACATGACTTCCATTAATTATGACTGAATTAAACAACCAATTGTTATGTATTTTGCAATGCTTTAAAAAAATCTTGGCATCTTTAATTTGTATCCTTCAAAGTTATAGTACTTCATAGTAGACAATGTTTTTAGTAAAAATACGTCCATCTTCTAATAAATCACCTTGACTTTCATTGTTTTCAATGTAAACTTTAATAGCCTGTGGATTTTTGCACCGTGACAACGCAACGTACAATTGACCATGTGCAAAAACTGGTTCTTCCAAGAAAATACCCACAGATTTGAAAGTTTGACCTTGTGATTTATTAATGGTCATGGCAAATGCCATAATAATGGGAAATTGTCTTCTTTGAAGTATAAAAGGGAGACTACTTTCACTTGGTGCTAAATCTATTCTTGGTATGAAAACTCTCTCTCCTTTATGGGTCCCAGTTAAAATTTCAGCATCTATCAAATGGTCCTTTAATTGTTGAACAATTAATCTTGTGCCATTGCATAGGCCTTTTTTGGGGTTCATATTTCGCAGTAACATGATAATTGCACCTTTCTTTAGCTGCAAAATATGTGGTGGCATTCCAGAAGGAGTTAAAGAGTTTATGAATTCAGTCGAAAAGTTAGCCTGACTTTCATTGTCATCAGCAAGTACAGAATCAGCACTGTGATAATTTCTTTGTGGTGCATAATTTTTTTTTAAGATTTCATTATTGAGGATTAATGCATCTTTATTTTTACACGTCAGTATGACTTGGTTGGCAAGCTCGGAATATTCTTCGTTATTTATGCTCCCTTCAAATATAGCCGATATAATATCTTGTTGACAAATCATATGAGGTGGGATCTCTACAGTGTCATCAGGTAAATGTAGTATTTTTTCTGTTCTGCCTTCTCCAATTTTAATAAGCCAATCATTGAAATCAGTTTGGCCTTCTGATCTCATATTTTGTTGCAGTTGAAGATGGGTAAAATGTTTCCATACTATACTTGACTTTATACATGTTTCGATAATGTCAGTTCGATTTCCATGTACAACGACAGGTAATGTTTGTCTGAAATCGCCACCCAACAACATTACCTTTCCACCAAATGGAAAAGTATTCTCCATGACTTCACGAAGCAAACGGTCAATACATTGGAGGGCATAGCATGACATCATTGTGGCCTCATCTATTATAATTAATTTACATTTCTTCAATTTCTTTGCTTGTAAGGATGTCATGCGAATATCTGACACAGAATTTTCTAAAATAGGCACTGGCAGTTTAAATCCACTATGAACAGTTCTTCCACCTTCTAATAAAAGTGCAGCAATTCCAGTAGTGGCAAACGCCATTGCTATTTTTCCTTGGGCTCGTACTGAACTCATTAATAAATTGTACAAATATGTTTTTCCTGATCCGCCAGGTCCATCAAGATAGAAATAACGCTCTGTCACCATGTCATCATCTATAGCATTTTTAATGGCATGAAATGCTTGCAATTGTAGTGTATTTAAAGTTGCAAGTCTTTCTTCTGTTCTTTCTGCTTGTAGTTGAATGTCATAGTCTTCAAAGTTAATGTCATCTATAAGACCTGGATCAGGCAAATTAAAACTTGCACAACTTAATCCATGAGTTAAAAAGACTTCTTGGATTTCCATTAACGCTTTTAAGTGTGCAATGGGTTCATTGTATCGTCGCATAAAGTCTTCAGCCATATTACTTTTAAAAGTCTCCCACAAAGCTAATGCATTTGGAGCATTTGAGAAGATACAAATAAAAGCAAATTGTTCTCTCATCTGTCGTGGCATTTGACATTGTGCTGCTTCTTCTAAACATCTTTCCCACTCTGTATCATCAGCGAGTAAGTTTCTATGTCTTGCAGCTAAATGGAAGGATTCATATACAATGTCATTAACAGTTCTTAAGTGTTAAAAACTTTGTGCTCCAGGAACATTTAAAAGTAATATCCGTAAGCAAAAACGTTCCACATCTCTTGGACTGACTGTGTAAATTCTTGGAATAATTTTATTGCCTCTGGTTTTTCTTGGTCTCCATAATCCATTCACAAAAACATAGTGATATGGAATTTCAATATATAAGTATTGTGTTGCTTCAGCATCAGTGGAATTTAATGCAAACCATGCAGTTAGTGTAGTGTGACGATCTTCACTTTGGGCCAATGCATTCATTTCATTTCCAGCATGGAAATAGACTAAATGTCGTTGTGGCAAATGTACTGCTAACCTATATACTGCATGTGATCTATCATGCATTTCAAATTTTAAAAGCCGCCACATAGCTTCTGGCGCACTGACATAGCGAGCATCTACATGAGATGCAAGTTCATCATGTACTAACTCACTACTTTCAGGGTTGTCTGCACTTTTGACGACTACAGTAGCTGCATCGTAACCTTTGTAAATATATTTGTAGACATATTTAATGGATTTGATGGAAGTGCAGGCTTCTACGTTGATGTGGGCGTTGTACTTCATGAGTAAATGTGGATTGTAGGGTACTACATATCTATTGTCCACTTTTTTTCCACGAATAATGGCACTATCTCCTTCTCTTCTTTTATAAAGTGGATATCCATCACAATTGGCATAGGTTTTGTCTCTATAATCTTTTGGAAATTCTTTGGAACATTTATTATTTTCCATACATGGTGATTGTGGATTAAGGTCACCACAGGGTCCATGAATCATGCGATGAGTAACAATCTCATATAGTCTACCATATAGTTCTGGATCTGGTAGTTCAGCAACAATGACTGCATCCACTTTGTCTGAAGTATCTAATTTATCTTTTTCTTGAAGTATTATTAGAAGATGTGCATGTGGAAGGCCTCTTTTTTGAAATTCAATGGTATATACATAAGCAAGACATTTGCCAAATAACTGATTTATAGTGAAGTCACGTATTAATTCATTTAATTTAATCTTAAAAACTCTGGCTACTAAATCTGGTCGATCTGAAGCAGTTTGTCCAAGAAGTAGATTTAGTGTAATTTCTGGCCATTGTGGATTACATGTAAATGTCACAAATAGATCGGGTTTGCCAAATTTTGTCACAATAGCCATAGCATCATTGTATCTTTCTCTCATATTCCGAGGAGATCCTTGAAAGGAAGATGGTAAAATGATGGCTTTGCCAGCTGTCATGTCTCTGCTTGTAGCCACGTCAGCAACATAGTCCATGAGTCCAGAATATTGTTCTACACAGAGTTTATCTTGTTGATATTTGATAAAGTTTAAATTATTTGCCTCAACTTGCAAATATGAATCAATAATCCATTGTTGTGTTAGTTTCCCACCACATAAAATTGGATTAAATACATTGCGAATGGCAATTTGAGCTACTTTAAATTCAAGCATAGAAACATTATTTCGGATTCTGGCTTTAGCATTTGGGTAACTGGGAAGAGTTAATTTTGGTTGCCAACCTGCTTCTCCGTGTGGGAAAAAGATGGGATATGTCATTGGATCTAAATTTGGACTTAAGATACTCATATTAATAAACGGTTGGTCCTCATTTCTAGGATATATTCGAATGTCTCTTTGAAATGGTGGTTCTCCTTCATCATTCTGAAACACCATTTCAACCTCATTTGTTGTTGGCAAGTTATAACGACGTTTATCAGTATGTCTGTCTCTTTTAAGCACCATATTAACCTTCGGCATTGGTAATTGATGTGTTTGTGAATGAAGTAGTTGTTCATTTTCTACTTCTGCCAATTTTTTATAAGCTTTACTGTAGGGATTGTTGTCCATAATGTTATTTAGCTCTATGAAAACAGTGGGTAAGCATTTTTTATTTTCTTCCATCTGCATACGTTGGTCAACAGCTTCCATTGTATCTAGGACATATAGTTGAGCGAATTTTCTTTTATTTCCTTCCTCTGGATGTAAATGGGAAGTGCGATGATAAATTTGTCCTTGGACTTTAAAACAGTAAGGACCATGTCCTGGTACATTAGCATCTAATGTTGCCCCCATGGATGCAAAGGATATGGCACTATTGTAGGATCTTATGTTTGTCTTAAAATTTTTGTAATTTGGAAAAGTAGGTTCAGTCATAATATTTTGTAAATAAATTGGAAATTCTTTCCTTTCTGGAAGTTTGAACTTGCCTTTTTGACAACAACTAATAAATTGTCCATCTCTGGGTCTCTCCTGTTTAAAATAATAAGCCTCACAAAACTGACATTGAGTAGTCATGTCCCCACAACTATGAACCTCTACTGCTAAAGACTTGAGTAGAGGACAATTTGCAAAGCATATAGGATTTTGACTTTCATATTCATCAGGTGAAATGTCATATAATGTTTCAACAACAGGTTCTAAATGTTTTGTTTTTTTCGTTGCTTTTCTTGGTATATGTTGTATTGTTTGAGGTAAAATGTCATGTAATGTTTCATGAAACGGTTCTAAATGCTTTGTTTTCTTTGTTGCTTTTTTTGGTATCTCTTGTATTTTTTCTGGTAAAATGTCATCTGATGTTTGAGCAACAGGTTGTAAATGCTTTATTTTCTTTGTTGTTTTTTTTTACATATCTTTAATTTCTGCAAGTGACAGTCTTTTGCTTGCAATTCTTTTGCGTTCTTTTTCTCGTCGAATTTCCTTCTTCTCCGGTGTCTGCTGGCTGTCTGCTCTCTGTCGTCGTTCTCTAGCTTGGCGTCTTTTCTTTTCTTGTTTACTCTCGTTATCAGCCATGTTAATCTGTAAAAATAAAATAATGTACCATTAGTTTATTTTGAGATGTTAAGTTGTTTTTCATGACAAATAGTTATCAATAGTGTGTTAACATTTTATACTTAATCAATTTCAATGCGGTCAATTGAATAAAAGTCTAAATAAGGCCATCAGATAATTATTTAAAGAAATTTTTATTTATTAAACATGTATCCAAAAGCAAGTGTTTCAGTAACTAAAAAGGTATTTTCAAAAAGATGTTATGTCCTTATTTACAGCACTATTCAATTTGTCAAATGGCAATTAAATTAGGGTTTAGGACTGGAATGTTACAATGACAAATTGTATAGATTCTGTGTTTTTAGACTTTTTTGGACTATGCCAATTTATTTTTTAAGTTTACATTGAAGTTTGTATTTAGTGTTAAAGATTATTGGCCCTAAAAGACAAATAAGAGATAGATGATAGATATTACTTTTTATACTGTACCTTGGTTGAAGTTTGATTTCAAGCAAAATTCTTTGTTGGTCCTGTGTTGAAAGCCTTCGTCCGATGGTCTGGTCCTGTGTTGAAAGTCCTCGTCCGATGGTGTAGTCCTCTGCTGAAAGTCCTCGTCCTCTGGTGTGGTCCTCAGTTCCAACTCCTGTTCCGATGTTCTTGACGCAGTATCTGTTATAAAATAAAAAAGAAAATGTTATGTTATTTGAATGTCTTTGTATTAATGAAAAAATGGCATTATTTCTGTGTTTTTCTACAATCCTTTTTGGTGCGCCACAATTTTGGTATGCTTCTGTAGGCTATTTTCTAAGGCTTATAGGTGGTTAAACATTAAAGAAGAATATTAATTAATTTTTCTCTTTTTTTACTTGTTATACTGTACCTTGGTTGAAGTTTGATTTGAAGCAGAATCTTTGTTGGTCCTGTGTTGAAAGCCTTCGTCTGATGGTCTGGTCCTGTGTTGAAAGTCCTCGTCCAATCGTCTGGTCCTCTGTTGAAAGTCCTCGTCCGATGGTGTAGTCCTCTGTTGAAAGTCCTCGTCCAATGGTCTGGTCCTCTGTTGAAAGTCCTCGTCCGCTGGTCTGGTCCTCAGTTGAAAGTCCTGGTCCGATGTTCTTGACGCAGTATCTGTTATAAAATAAAAATGAAAATGTAATTTTATTTGAATGTATTTGTATGAACTAAAAAATGACATTATTTCTTTGTTTTTCTACAATCCCGTTTGGTGTCCACCACTTTTGGTATGCTTATTTAGGCCTTTTTCTAAGGCTTATAGATTGTTAAACATAAAATAAGTATCTAAATGTACTTTGGTATGTGTTTGTGTGAGTTTTCATACAATCCTGTTTGGTGCGCACCACTGTTGGTATGCTTATTTAGACTTCTTTCTAAGGCTTATAGGTTGTTAAACATAAAATAAGAATGTAAATGTAGTTTGCTATGTGTTTGTGTGAGTTTTCATACAATCCTGTTTGGTGCGCACCACTGTTGGTATGCTTATTAATGTTGTTTTGTAATGCTTATAGGTTGTTAAACATAAAATAAGAATGTAAATGTAGTTTGCTATGTGTTTGTGTGAGTTTTCATACAATCCTGTTTGGTGCGCACCACTGTTGGTATGCTTATTAATGTTGTTTTGTAATGCTTATAGGTTGTTAAACATAAAATAAGAATGTAAATGTAGTTTGCTATGTGTTTGTGTGAGTTTTCATACAATCCTGTTTGATGCGCACCGCTGATGGTATGCTTATTAATGTAGTTTTGTAATGCTAATAGGTTGTTAAACATAAAATAAGAATCTAAATGTATTTTGCTATGTGTTTGTGTGAGTTTTCATACAATCCTTTTGGTGGGCACCAATGTTGGTATGCTTATTTAGGCTTCTTTCTAAGGCTTATAGGTTGTTAAAGATTAAAATAAGAATTTAAATGTAGTTTGCTATGTGTTTGTGTGAGTTTTCGTACAATCCTGTTTGATGGGCACCACTTTTGTTATACTTATGTAGTGTTTTTTCTAATGGTTATAGGTTGTTAAACAAAAAGAATATAAATGTAGTTTGCTATGTGTTTGTTACAATCCTGTTTTGTGTGTAGCAGTTTGTGTGTACCATATGTTGCATACTTTGGCCCTCATTCAATTGCAGTTTGGCCAATTCAATAGGGTTCTAAATGTGCTTATTTGGAGCCCTATTGAATTGTCCAAAATATCAATTGAATGAGGGCCTTTGTTTGCTGGATTTGTTATATTGTGAGGGCCTCATTGAATTTGGTTTTTCAATAGGGCTCTATATAAGCACAGAGCATATTTTTGAACAGAAGTTTGTAGTGAAATTGAGCCAAATGTGCTTATATAGGCCCTCATTCAATTGCAATTTGGCCAATTGAATAAGGCTCTAAATAAGCACATAACATATATTTTTTAAATAAGTTTTTAGTTAGTAAACATCTATCCAAAAACAAGGTTTTCACTAACTAAAAACTTCTTTAAAAAAAATATGCTATGTGCTTATTTAGAGCCCAATTCAATTGGCCAAATTGCAATTGAATGAGGGCCATAGAGCCCTATTGAAATGGGCAAATCACATTTGAATGAGGCCCTCGGCCATTAAACATATTTAGGTCCTGAATCAATTGCGTTTTGACCAATTGAATAGGGCTCTATATAAGCACATAAAATATTTTTTGACAGAAGTTTTTAGTTAGTGAAGACCTTGATTGTGGTTAGAAGTTCAGTAACTAAAAATGTCTGTCTAAAAAATCTGTTATGTGCTTATATAGAGCCCTATTTAATTGGCCAACTCGCAATTGAATGAGGCTCATGGTTCGGTTCTTTTTTATACTTAATACTTTACCTTGATTGAAGTGTCGAATGACAGAGGGTCACCTCCTGCCAATCTTAATCCGCCGGTCTTCTTGTAGTGTCTGTTTGAAAAATAAAGTGAAATAGTGAATTATAGAATTTTTTATTTGTATTTAACAAAGCATGGCCTTTTCAGGATTTAAAGTATTTTTGTATCTTACCTCTTCTTCTTTGTTGGTGTTCTTTAAAAGGGATTGTGCTTCACAGTGTACGGTGCAAATTGTTGAGAGACGCTGTTGATGCAGAGTCTGTTTGAATATTAAAAAAAGTTGAAAGATTGAGTTTTAGGTGATCTATTAAATTGCAGTAAATTAATTTCATTGAAATATACTTCTGTAATTAATTTGAATTAACATTATTTTTTGGTGGGGTCTACACACATGTCACATACATGAAGCACATTTCCATACTTGAAAGTAATTTTTTTGTGTGCGTGTGACATATAACTATACATGAATCATATTTTAATTGTTAAATTAACGTTATTTTTATTTTTGGCCAGCATACATAAATGTGTGTGTGACATGTGACTATAGATGATACACATATATGTGCGTGTCACATATCAGTATACATGACTCCTATTTTAATAGTATTTTAATAGTCCCAACTTATTTTTTTGTAATGTAATTTAAATGTAGTTGTTTAATTAGTTTGTTGCAGGGGCAATACACATAAATGTGCATGTGACATGTCACTATACATTATACGCATAAATGTGCGTGTGACATGTCACTATACATTATACACATAAATGTGCGTGTCACATGTCACTATACATTATACGCATAAATGTGCGTGTGACATGTCACTATACATTATATACGCATAAATGTGCGTGTCACTTGTCAGTATACATTATACGCATAAATGTGCATGTGACATGTCACTATACATTATACACATAAATGTGCGTGTCACTTGTCAGTATACATTATACACATAAATGTGCGTGTCACTTGTCAGTATACATTATACGCATATATGTGCGTGTCACATGTCAGTATACATTATACACATATATGTGCGTGTCACTTGTCAGTATACATAAACCTCTTTGTCTTCTTTAATTTTTTTTTTTGATGTCCTGTCTTGAAAATAAGTAATATATTATAGCTTACCTCTCAGTTGTAATTTGCACAATGTAAAGTAGTAAATTAGGAAAGAATTATCTTCTCAAGTTTTAGCAGCAGTTATCTCCGAAGTCACTCTGTTCATCACCTGAGGAGAAATGTATTTTTCTCTGTCAAATAGACAGTATTTATAAACTTGTAGAACATTCTGGAAAGTTAGACCGTTAGAACGTAATACGCATGCGCTATTTGCGTTCCAGCTTACAATTTGCGTTCCATCCGCCATTTTGTGCGTAGTAGTGGTTAAAATGGTGTTTAATATGAGTGTGATCCGTTCCGCATAGTATGTGTTTCATTATTGCGAGTAAGTGTAGTGTAGTTACGTCTGGAGCCTCGTTTTCGTTTTGTTCGGCGGCCATTTTTTCTCTCGCTTAGCCGATTTTCGGTCGTTTAAACTCTTTGTTTTGACTTAAATGGACGTGTAAATGAACTTTTGGAGGTGCCGGATGCCCCCCCGTGCTGTAAGTAAGTTTTTTATGTGTTTGTTGTGTTTATTTCTTGTGTTTGTGATGTTTTGATGCGCGGCGGTTGGAATGGGTCTTTCGCGGCCGTATTTTTTTCCGATGCGGCCGTATTTTGTTGCGATGTTGCCGTATTTTTTTGCGATATACGCAGTTAGCTTTTACGTGTACGACGCAGTGTATTTGTTTCTAAGTCGTGCGTATGTGTGTTAAGAGCGTGTGAGGGGCCTTTTTTACTGTTTCTTTGTTAAGTCTTGCGTCTGTGTGTCTGGGTGTAAGCGGGTGTGAGGCGACTTTGAGCTTTTTTTTGTTATGAAGTTGTGTGTGTATGTGTGTTAACACAGCCGATGTTGGGATGCTCCCACCACCGCAAATGCGGACCCTCGCTTCGCGAGGATCCGCATTTGCGGGGACGTTGTTGGGTTTTTGTTGGCTGGGCGGTTGGGTTTATTCTGTTAAAAAAGTCGTGTGTGTGTATGTGTGTGTTAACACAGCCGACGTTGAGCCTCCACAACCGCAAATGCGGGCCCTCGCTTCGCGAGGACCCGCATTTGCGGTGAACTGCGTCCCTCGATTCGCGAGGGACGCAGTTCTTGCGGGCTCGCTACGCGAGCCCGCAAGCGTGAGCAACGACTCGTACGCTCACAACTATATATGTGATATTTTGGGTATGATTGACATTTTAACTGCTGAAACCCGGGCTAGCCAAGACATATTTAGGGTTTTCCAATCTAATAAAATACTCTTAATTTGACTAGATATTAGATTTAAATTATCATTTAGCAGATTTTTTAACTGAAATAAAAATCTCACCCCCAGGTGAGTAATATAGCTTGTATTCCAATTAAATTTATACTTTTGTCTTAGTGTTATCATTTGATCAAAATTAATAACTCTTGCTATAATATCTGTTTTTTGTAGATGTTGTAAAGATTTTTCAGGATTTGTTAATGTGACAATAATATCATCCGCAAAAAGTTAGATTTTATACTCAGAATTACCAATGTTTAAACCTTTTATGTCTACAGAGGTTCTTATCAGTGAGCTAACGCCTCTATAAATAGCACAAACAAAAGAGGACGAGTGCCGTTAGTTATGTGGATTTTTTTTGTTTCAAAGCCAAATCCTTTAATCTGAGCCTTGGAATTGAAGTACAGAGATTTAGTGGCAAATCTGCAAAATCAAATTTCAAAAGTACGACTTTAAAGAATTTACAGCTCACCCTGTCAAAAGCCTCTTCCCTTTTCTAATTAAAATCTAGCTGATTACTTTTGCTCTTGATTAGACACAATTTTTTCACAATTCTGCAGTGGCCCTTTAACTCTTATAATTACTCAGTTTTTCTGTGATATACAAATGATAGTTACATAGTTACATACATACATAGGGCCTCATTCTATTAACGGCCATAGGAGATGCGTGGCCGCAAGGACCGGCCGCAGGCTATTTGCCTATTCTATTCCCTTGCGGCCGAGGGCTCTGGCAGGCTTGCGGCCGGCGCCCTGTTTTCCCTTGCGGCCGCACGCGCTGCAGGAAAGTCTTTGATCTTACACGGCCGCAAGAGTTTCGGCCACAAGAAAGCCACGGTTGCTATTCAAATGTTATGTAAACCCTCTCGTCATGGCCATAATTATCTAAAACCGAGCCACAGCTTACTTGCACCAAAAAGGTCCCGCTAGCACCAATTAAGCACATAATAAAGCCATCCTGCACTTTGATGAGACGATAAAGTGATTGGAGGTGTTAGCATTCATAGCATAACATTCCCCTACACTCAAATTTGAAAATCATTTTTAGTTTAATTCATGTCAAATGTCCGTGGACAAAGTCCCAAGGGTTTGGAGCACCTCAGACCCGCAAAGGCTGCTGGATAAGGCTCCGTCAAGTCCGTAAATGGGTAAAATAGACCCACAGGTCGTAAAGGGCTTACTTACAAGTCGTAGCATAGAAAAGCCATCCTGTACTTTTATTAAAAGTGAAAGTGATGTTTGGTTTTAGAATTAATAGCTCAACATTCCCCTACTCTCAAATCCGCAAATAAAGATATTTAACTTCATGTTCAATCTTTGTGTTTTATCTATCATGCAAACCCGCACGGGTTTGAATAACGAGCTAAGGGCTTGGAGGGCAATCATCCGCCAAACCCATACGTGCTTCACCAAGAAGCTATGGTGGTGAGTTACGGCCAGAAGTCTCAAGCCCGTAATCCTGGTTTTCCTGGAGCCACCTGAAATCAATTAACCAATAGGAAGACGACAATCAAGGCCGCAAATAATTTAAAAGTTCAGGAAATTCGTAAATCTGTGACTGTGTTGTATGCTGTGCAAGTGGACACACAGGTCTTGGAGTTGGAGGGTTTTGAGAGAGAGCAGGAGCAAGAGAAAGAGAAAGAGCAAGAGAAAGAGAGAGAGAGAGAGAGCGAGAGTGATTGATTGATAGAAAGAGAAAGAGAGAGAGAGAGAGAGAGAGCAAGAGTGATTGATTGATTGATAGAAAGAGAGAGAGAGGAATAGTTAGTGTGTGAGAGTGCATGTTAGAGTGCAAGAGAGTGTGTGTTAGAGTGCGAGAGAGAGAAATAGAAAGTGTGAGAGAGTGATTGAGAGACAGAGAGTGAGGAGAGGAGGAGAGATGGAGGGAGAGAGAGAAGGCAGTGAAGGCAGGGCCCCCAGCCACAGGCTGGCCAGCAAGCTGATGCTGCTGCCAGAAAAAGGGCAGCAAACTTCAATCAGGAGGAGATCGTGACTATCGTAAGAGGAGTTCAAGCCCACCACTCCATCTTAACCAATGGGAGCGAGGTGAAGCCCAGGCAGAGGACAGATGCCTGGAGGGCAATGGCGGCTGAGGTCTCTTCACTGGGGTATGCAAACCGGACCTGGCAGTCTTTCCAGCACCGGTACCAGGACTGCCGCATTGATGTCAAAAAGACAATGGCGAACGAGGCCAATGCGGCACGTGGAACCGGTGGTGGGCCTCCAGAAACATTTACATACCCCGGTTGGGAGGCCACAGTGCGAGATATGATCCAGCCAGCGGCAGTCGTGGACATCCTTGGCCTGGTGGACTCAGGTGGGTCAGAAAGCCTGCAATGTGAGTACCATGTACACCTTAACACCCTCATATGTACGCACATGTACCCCACACAGATAGATAACTGACGTTGACTTGCACTGTAAGATATCTGGTTGTGACTTCAGATATACAGTATGAGGCAGCAAAAATCATGTAAATCCAGTGTAAAGAAATATACTTGTCAGAATTGTTAGCAATTAAATATATGTCCAATACCTCCTCCCACAACTGATTATGATACCGTTTTGCAAATCTATTGATGTTACTGTTATGTTTGCTGTTGGTTCAGAGTGCATATAAAGCATACATGACAACTCCATTGCAATTGTTTGTTTATTGTCATGAATTCCCCTGTCACACTCTACTCCATGTTAAACTGGCCCATTCATAGCTGTTTGGCTTAACACTCCTATTGCTTAGAACCCATGTACATCTTGAAACTAGGTATAGCGGATGTATCCTGTTTTATGTGGGCATTTCAGTATGTGCTGGAAGAGTGCCACCGCCGACTCTAGGTATGCGGCTGCGCTTGCGTCCCCATGTAGCCGTCAAAAATAGTTGGTACAACCAAAGCCCCTAACCCTCTAACCCTAACCCCCTAAACCCCACTTTCTAACTTTAACCCATACCCCCTAACTGTAGCCAGAACCCGAAACCCATAACCACTTACCCGGCCTGCTGGGCTGGCGTAGCTAGAGTCGGTGGCGGTGCACTTCCAGAGATGTGCACATACAACAGGATAAGTCCGGTATAGCTGGTACATCCTCAAGAGACTACATGTATGGATGTGCACACTGCCGCATATGCGGATACAGACTCTGATGGACTGCAAGTTTGTGTCATGTACCAGCCTAATCTGGACCATGTTACATTAACATGTTAACTCACATTGCTGAGGATTGGTCACAGATTGGTCTGTCTCACACACTGGCCAACAGATTCAGATGAGCACGTGTTCTAATTAACTGCAGTTGGGACACCGCACCAGCATTACATATAGTCATATGAGCCATGGGCCCTTTCCTGGTATCTGACCGTGACTGCTGGTAACAGCAGTGAGCAGCCTCTACATGTCACAGCATTTTCCTGGAGATTATATAATCATGGAGATTTAGTGGGTTATGGTGGTGTTAAGGTAAGGGTTTCGGATTAGGGTGAGGGCTAGTGCTTTTGGGCTTGTGTGTAAGGTGAAAATGATGTATATAACAGCGGCAGTGCCATCTATCAGCCCCTTGGTCCAACTGCTGCTGCCAGCAGTCGCTGTCACATAACAGGAAAGATCCCAGCCAGGATCCACAATACTAATGATGAAGATCAATTTTTATTTGCGTCAAACATTCATAACCAATTACAAGTCACTATGATCTCAGAGATATGGAAACATAAATCAATCAATTTTCAGAACAACAATACTCAAATACAAATCTTGTCTCATTTCAGTACCAGCCAGGCGTACCCTGCCTCCTCAGGGACCTGAAATATTGGGCCCTGCACCATGCCAAGATGCAGGACCACCTGCAGTAGGACCACCTGCAGCAGGACATATTGCGGAAAGTCCACCTGGGCCCTCAACAAGATGCCAGCCATTGGCTCCAGCAATGGCCCCTCCAGCCAGGATGATAATGGCGCCGCCTGGGTCCCACTCAATGTGGGCTAGCCAAATGTGGGGACAGCCAATGTGGTCCCATCCCAGTTGGGCCCAGGGTATGGAGCCACAGGTAATGGTGCCCTAGAGCATGGGCCCCCGGCAGGGCATGTGGCTCCAACAGGCCCCGCAGGCCACTCCGGCCCCACAGGCCCCACAGGCCACTCCGGCCCCACAGGCCCCGCAGGCCACTCCGGCCCCACAGGCCCCGCAGGCCACTCTGGCCCCATAGGCCCCGCTGGCCACTACGGCCCCACAGGCCCCGCAGGCCACTCCGGCCCCGCGGGTCACTCTGGCCCAACAGGCCCCGCCGTCCACTCCGGCCCCGCAGGCCACTCCGACCACTCTGGCACCACAGGCCCCGCAGGCCACTCTGGCCCCACAGGCCCCGCTGGCCACTCCAGCCGAACAGGCCCCGCAGGCCACTCTGGCCCCACAGGCCCCACAGGCCCCACTGGCCACTCCCACCTCACAGGCCCCGCTGGCCACTCCGCCCCCACAGGCCCCTCAGGCCTCGCAGGCCACTCCGGCCCCACAGGCCCCACAGGCCACTCTGGCCCCACAGGCCCCGCAGGCCCCTCCGGCCCCACAGACCCCGCAGGCCAAGCTGGCCACCCTGGCCCCACAGGCCCCGCTGGCCACTCCGGCCCCACAGGCCCCGCAGGCCTCGCAGGCCACTCCGGCCCCACAGGCCCCACGGGCCACTCTGGCCCCACAGGCCCGGCAGGACACTCGGGCCCGGCAGGACACTGCGCTCAGCCGTGCCTCCACCCAGAGGAATCAATGGTCTGGGTCCGCGCCAGGTAGTCTGGAGCTGTCAGCGGCCCAGTGCCATGATTTCCTCGCTCATCTCCAGCATGAGCGGGAGCAAAATCAAGAATTCATGCTGGAGATGAGCATAATGAGCGGGTGTTTCAGGAGTTGAGGAGGCATCACCAGGTCATGGAGATGGGACAGCATAATGAGCGGATGTTTCAGGAGTTGAGGAGGCATCACCAGGTCATGGAGGAATATGCTGGAAGGGCCTAAATGGCTCGAGAAGGCCATCCACTTGAACAGGCTACCTCCTCAACCTCCTAGACCTTGCCCCCAGCATCCAGGGCAGAAGAGCCACCAACCCATCCAAGACGTCGTGGCCGGCCTAGGACAAAGGTTGGCAAAGGCCAGGAGGGTCAAGACCAACACAAGCGAAAGCGTAAATAGGTGAGAACATGTTCATGTTTCAAATAGAAGCAATTGATGTCCAAGATCTATTGACGCTGAGGTTTTGCAGTCAATGCATATATTGTTCTAATTGATGTCTTGTTCTTATCTCTTTAGGTTCAAATCGACACACGGAGTGGTTGCCTCACATTTTCATTTTTTTTGTTATATAATTTGCACACATAATAAATCTTATGTATTGCTCACATTATCATTGTTTGTTTTCGTTTGTACTGTACCATGACTGTTAAACACCAGATGAATGCTACAAAACAACGTTATTGTATTAGTACATATATCTTCCTTCAATATACCAGCCCTGTGTTAATGTAGGGTTGGGGTAACAGCCACTAGTGCAGCTGAGGGTTGATGTAATATTCCTGAGTTTGATTCCAGGACGGCGATGCATGATATTCATGTTTCTGACACATGGAGATATTCATTCAGGGTAAATATCAAAAGTGAGTACATCCCTAAGTGACAGTGTAAATATTTTCATGCACTAACTTAACCCTCATGGGGATGGAGTTCACCAGAGCTTCACAGGTTGCCACTGGAGTCCTCTTCCACTTCTTCATGATGATATCATGGAGCTGTTGGATGTTAGAGACCTTGCACTCCCCACCTTCCATTTGAGGATGCCCCCACAGATGCTCGATAGGGTTTAGGTCTGATGACCTACTTGGCCAGTCCATCAACTTTTTACCTTCAGCTTCTTTAGCCAGGCAGTGGTCGGCTTGGATGTGTGTTTGGGGTCGTCATCATGTTGTAATACTGGCATGCGGCCCAGTCTCCGAAGGGAGGCATCATGCTCTGCTTCAGTATGTCACAGTACATGTTGGCATTCATGGGTTCCCTCAAAGAACTGTAGCTCCTCAGTGCTGGCAGCATGCATGCAGGCCTGACCAAACATATATGCATGTCTATATATGTTTTATATAATATGTTGTGTGGATTCCCCCTATATGCATTTACCTAATGATGTCAGATGCTGCCTCCCCTCTCTCTGCATCACTGTTTATGTTCAAAATCAGGGTTTTATCTCATATCAATGTTTTTGTGTTCGTTGTGACTTATCCATTTATCTGTAATTCATGGATTATTTAAACTACTTTTGCTCAGTATAGATGTATACTTTTGGTGGTGGGAGTGTCATGGTCGGGGCCTGCATGACTGCTGCCGGCACTGGGGAGCTACAGTCCATTGAGGGAACAATGAATGCCAACATGTACTGTGACATACTGAAGCAGAGTATGATTCCCTCCCTTCGGAGACTGGGCTGCCGGGCAGCATAACATAACGACCCCAAACACATCTCCAAGACGACACTGCCTTGCTAAAAAAGGTAAAGGTGATGGACTGGCCAAGCTTGTCACCAGACCTAAACCATATTGAGCATCTTGTGGGGCATCCTCAAACTGAAGGTGGGGGAATGCAAGGTCTCTAGCATCAACCAGCTCTGATGTATCATTAAGGAGTGGAAGAGGACTCTAGTGGCAACCTGGGAAGCTCTGGTGAACTCCCTGGCCATGAGGGTTAAGGCAGTTCTGGCAAATAATGGTGGCCACACATAATTGACATATAGTGCCAATTTGGACATTTCAAATTAGGGGTGTACTCACTTTTGTTGCCAATGGTTTAGACATTAATGGCTGTGTATTGAGTTTTTGATGGGTCAGCAAACTTACTTTACATTGTAGCAGAGTGTAATTTCTTCAGTGTTGTTACATGAAAAGATATACTAAAATATTAACAACAATGTGACGGGTGTACTCACTTCTGTTAGATACTTTATGTTCACTATTAGGATGTGAGCCACTTACAGACACCTGTCTCATTTGTCTGGCTTTGTGTCATATAGATTGTTAATACCAACCTTCCCTCATGGTTGAAATCAGTAATGCAAACACACTGTGAGAATTCTATTGACACCCCTAACTGATGGTGCAGAGCACAGATGTGGAGTCTGAAGGTCCTTTCATTGATGTTACAGAAATGCTGAAACATCAATGAAAGGCAGACACAAACAACATCTCGGATAAATCATATTTACTATTTACAGAAATTAACAAAGCAAGCTTGCCACAAAGCTTGCCACAAAGCCACAGGTTGACTAATCATCACAGGTAAGCAAAGGATCATGGTGGAGGGGGGTAGGATACAAAATCCAAGTAACACAGGGAAATAGGGATATGAGAGCAGAATGCATGCAAGGGAAAAAACATTAATATAGATGATCATGGGATTTACAGTGTATCACCCAACATTAGGCAATATAATAGATCTCATTATTGTTACTACATATATATAACAGTCAATAAGGAAAGACCACAATAATCCAGAATAAGGTGATATACATATGGGGAGAGCAAAATGTATGCTTGTGTGTTAAACGGACACTCTGATGCAACATCAGAAGTATAAGTGCTCAATCAGTGAATGCTATGAGCCCATGAGGTCAGTTCTCACGCAACAATAAGCATTTCCTACATAGATAACCTTGGTCAAAAAGATGGGGACCTGATCAGGACCATATCAGTCAGATGTTACTTATTCCAGAGAACTCACAACAAACCAGGCAATATCAAGATAGTTTGTTCTCTGATTGAGCATCTATACTCACTGTTGTTGCATATGCATAACTGAAGATTAACGTAACCTCATTAACTGTTAAGTCCCAAGATTGGATTTACTCTTCCCCATATGCACAGGGAGGGTCACATCAGCAATGAAGAAAAGATCTGGAAGGGTTTGTGCTGCAGGCTTCACAACAGTCCAAGTAGGGGAGAGGATAGAATGTCTAAACCAATAGGTACATATGAATTGAGGTAGACTATATGAGCATACACATGCTGTGGATATACCAGGAACATCAGCTGACAGATGTCACATAACATCTGCATTGTATAGTGAAATTGTGTCGGTACACATATCGGCTATTCAGTCAAGATAATCAAATATCACACTGGATCCAACAAAGCAATGAAATGGACACATGCACATACATGAGGACATTGACATGGCCATGGAATGTCATGATGTTTATCGTCATGCCTTGTTCTGACCGTGATCTGGAATACAAACACACAAATAATATATTAGTGGAAACCTTACATATGCCATATGAGCAGCCACCAACAGATGCAGGTATGTCGGCACACATGTTATGCATTGGGATCTGGTACAAGCTAACCATCTGTCAGATGATAATGATGGCCCAGACTAATTTGTCCTGATGTGGGAATATTATGATTAGTCTAATTATCATTTATTTGTATTGTGCAAACATATTCCGTGGCGCTGTACAGGGAAGAAGAACACGAAAATATACAGTATGTAATATTGCCAAAAGCCCCCACAAGATTAGAAAATCACCACTTCCAAGCTAAAGGTAATGGACATGGGGGAGAGTAGATAAGGAATAGCAAGGTTAATAAGTAAGTGAGAGATACATAGGAAGGAAGTTGTGTCAAGTAGAAAGTTATGCATTAGTCGGAAGAGGAAAGGGATCAGATGTAAAGTGCAATGCACTATTATATAATAAGGTATCTGCCCCATGTGGACAGATAATGTAATTTGCAGATGGGACAGTCAGGAGACACATAGTTTAACCACAGCTTGAGTAAGATTAGCTGATGGGCGAATAAAAGGGGAGAAGTGGGCATGAGAGGTAAAATGAAAATGTTGGAGACAAAAAGGGGAGAAGTAAAGAAGAGTCTGAGGAAAAGGCAGGGGATGTGAGGAAGAAGGCAAGAGAAAACATAGTGTAAAGGGTTAATCGGGATAGTTAGCAGAAGTTGCTAATCGTTCAGGTGTCGAAGACTTGTGTGACTCAATAAATTAAGGGTAAACAGGGGTGGGTGGGATGAGGAGAGAGACAGACAGACAGAGAGATAGAGAGACCAGTGCAGCCTGTAATAGAACTATCACACATTGATGCATGTTTGGACATCCACATGTGGTTCTCTACCTTGGATAGATCAAGTGGAGTATTCAACGAAGAGATCTGTTCCCCCAGGACACGTCTGCATGGTCCGATCAACCTTTCGGACCGCTTCAGCAATTCATAGGGGATGTCCTGGGGAAAAGAATGTTAGGCCTACATTAATGGAGTTATTAGTCAGTTCCTCTCATGCATACATCCACATGTTTCCCGCAAATACTCACTTACAATGTAGACGACATTGATGTAGCTGATGTTCTGTTGCTGTATAGGTCGTTTCCCTTGTCTGTGTGGGTAAACAATGTGTTGACACACGGCAGCATTTCTGTAATGGCAATATAATGATATGAGTCACACAATCCATATGATATATTGCACAATGATTCCTAGTTAACACATCCTTGAGACTATTCCTGTTATCTGACTGAGTATGCTTTTACCAGCATTCGCTGACAAAGAACAGGAGAGATCCCCTCTTTGCATCCCATGAGGTACATTTATTATGGTTTACAATATGCTGGTATGTTCATATATCCAGATTGCTATGAATTGCATTGACCTCCATGGGATGTGGAATATCATGATCAGACAATGGGAACATTACTGTTCTATGAAGATGTTTTCAAATACGAGGCCTATATCCATTGACATTGTGGAATATATCATACCATCCATTTAGCTTAGCTTCTGGAGGTTGACAGATATCAATATATATGATGTGTATGGGAATGTGCGCATACTTACCATTAACGGATATCAGAGCAGGCTGTATTTGATCCAGTGTTAAGAATGCGTCACGAGACATATGTTACATCACAAAGCTATCCTCTACTGTGGACTGTTGGATATTCTGTATGACAATGGGGAAGGAGAAAAGTGATGTATTAGTAACCATAATCAAGGTACATTATAGTTGGTTGTTATTAGTTTCAGACTTACATGGGAAGTACTCCCGAATGACGTGGGCACGTAGTCGTGACCCCTGAACGTTATCCTCACCATGGACTGGTACTGGACGCACCGCCGGTTCAAGAGGAGCATCATAAATGTTCCCCAGACAGTTGCCTGTACTGCTATATTGTGCAGACAACAGCAGTCCATGATCATGTGAAAAACCTTCACTGGTGTATACCGTAGAGCCCCGCCAGTGGAATGTAAACATCTGAAGGGCATCTTCAGGAGGCCAAAGGTGCAATTTATTACATTCCGGGTTCTAGCATGGGCCGCATTGTACCTCTCCTCCCCCTCTGTGTGTGGATTGTTCACAGGGCAACAACCACGGCAAACACCTATATCCTGCATCACCTGAAGGAAACAAAAATGGGAGATGTAAATATGAATGTGATGTTGTGCTGCTCGTTAAAGCCTCTGTAAATATACACAATGATTAATGTGACGTTAGCTTAGGGATCTCTGGGTTGGAACTTCCTACTCCTATGACCAGGTCACATCGGGTTAGGCACAGCAACAAGCTACGATGCAATGGCTCAGTCGGCACACCTTCTTTAGGGCGCACGGCAAATGATCGAGGACAATACGGCGCTGACAGAAGCCGGCGACAGTAGCGCACTGTTTAAAATTGTGTGGCAAAATGTGCATCGATCAAAGAGCGCAAGTTGTAGAATCTATTGCCTAATGGGCCAAAACCCTCTAACCCGAGCCCTCAGACCCCATACCTAACCCGAACCACTGAGACCCCATGCCTAACACTAACACTCAGAACCCGAAGCCTTAGCCCAAAGACCCCTAACCCTAAAACCCCTAAGTCCACCCTTAAGTCCTTATCTCAACTCCTGCGCGCAGATGTCGTGCACGCGATTGAGGGACTCTATTTTGTCTGTTGGCGCATGCGTCATTTCGCATTTTTCACGCAACAACGGAATAGCATTACAGTGGAACATGATGTATATGTTAGGGGATCCTTTATGGGTACTCACCCAGTAGCCACCCAGGTGGAGCTTGTCCAGACTCAAAAAAACGATGGGTGGATGACTGACGCAGGATATGGGCATCATGAGTACTTACCGGGAAGCCTGCAACCACATTTTGTATGCGCATGTCTGCATCACAAACAACCTGTACATTGATGGAATGATAGTGTTTGCGAATTCTGAACAGCGCTTCTTGCTCTCTCGGAGGTATCAATGCTACATGTGTACAATCTATAGCACCGAGCACATTGGGGATACCTCCCATTCGAAAGAAATCCGCTTTCACCTTTAAGATCTCTTCCACAGTTTGGGGGTAATTGATGTATCTGGCAGCTTTCAGAACAATAGCATGGAGGAATGTGCTCAGGCACCTTGAAAGGCTTGCCTGAGACATTCCTCCTACTATGCTAGCAGTGTTCTTAAAACTACCAGATGATAGGATGTGTATGGCGGCTAACATACGTGTCATGCCTGGGATGGCTCTATTGGTCCATGAGGAAGGCTCCATGTCCTCTCTCAGGACCCCATAGAGCTCATCCAGGCTGGCACGGGTTAGCCTAAAAAGCTCATACACTTCAACATCAGTTAACCCCTCTAATGTGACTCTCCCTGTACAGCCTGGGTGCACAAAGTCTCCTGGCAGGCTCCTGGGCCTGCTCACTCCCCTGTGGGGCTGGCTGTGCAGGAGCCCCCACTTCATGTGCCACACCCTCTAGGGGTCTCTCATCTGGCTCCCCCATCAGCTGATCACCCACATCAAGGTCCTCCTCCATGTCTGCAGGTGCCCTCATATCCCTCTGTCCCTGTGCCACTGGAGCTCTCTCCTCCTAACTGACCCCCCACCATGACCCTAGGCATATCAGGGGATGAGCCACTTGCCTGCCTTGGTTCCGGACCACCATGGATTGCATCAGCACGCTCACCCACATTCACTCCCAGCCGCCCCTCTCTGTCACGGCTCAGCTACTCCTCAGTCGCACGCCTGACAGCCGGGTTTCCACTCTGCAACATTCGAAACAAATATCCATTCCTACGACGCTGCGCTCTACTCACATACCTATACACCGCACTCAGGTTGCTGCTATCCATGATGGTTCAGACTTGCTAATTCCTGTCTGATGATGTTGTTTTATAGCTTGCTAATTACCACAGCTGTGATTATCCTGGTGGATTTCACCAATGGAAAAGCTCACTGGTGTATCTAAGCTTCATCATGTTATGAAGTTCCCTGATCATGGATTGGTTTAGCCAGTTTAATTTGTAACCCCTAATATTCTGGCCCACATTTGAATTTGGGCCCATGCTACGTGATCTATGTAATGTGGCGTTGAAATATAGCCAATATTTGTGTATTTACTGAATACACTGGCGAGAAGTACAATTGTGGTTTTTTTGGGGGTTGGCTTATAGGTTTGGAGAGGTTTTTTGTGTGGGGAGAGGAGTTTGGTGGAGGGAGGTAAGTTATTTTTTTTTTTATGTTTCGTATTATATGTTGATATATATCTATATATATATATATATATATATATATATACCGTATATACTCGAGTATAAGCCAACCCGAGTATAAGCCGAGGCACCCATATTACCACAAAATACTGGGTAAAATGAGTGACTCGAGTATAAGCCGAGGGTGGGAAATGTGCTGCCCCGTGTCCCTCTTGTGCCCTCTGTGTCCCCCTCTCTCTCCGTGTCTCTTCTCCCCTCTCCCTTACATGTGTCTCTTCTCCCCTCTCCCTTCCCTGTGTCTCTTCCAACCTCTCCCTTCCCTGTGTCTCTTCCCCCTCCCTTATCACCCTCCTCATCCCCACTCTTCAACCTCCCTCCTCATCCTTAACCTCCCTCCTCATCCTCAACCTCACTCCTCATCCTCAACCTCCCTCCTCAACCTCCATCCTCATCCTCAACCTCCCTCCTCATCCTCAACCTCCCTCCTCAACCTCCCTCCTCAACCTCCCTCCTCATCCTCATCCTCCCTCCTCATCCTCAACCTTCCTTCTCATCCTCAACCTCCCTCCTCATCCTCAACCTCCCTCCTCATCCTCAACTCCCTTCTCAATCTCCCTCCTCCTCCTCAACCCCCTCCTCAACCTCCCTCCTCATCCTCCTTCCTCAACCCCCCATCCTCAACCCCCCTCCTCAACCCCCCATCCTCATCCTCTCTCCTCAACCCCCAATCCTCAAAGCCTCTCCTCAATCTAAACCCCCCTCCTCAACCCCTCCTCCTCATCCTCAACCTCCCTCCTCATCCTCAACCTCCCTCCTCAACCCCCATCCTCAACCCCTTCCTCAACCTCCCTCCTCAACCCTCCCATCCTCAACCCCCTCCTCAAGCCCCCATCCTCATTCTCCCTCCTCAACTCCCCCATCCTCATCCTCAACCCCCTCCTCAACCTCAACCCTCCTCAACCTCAACCCCCCTCAACCTCAACCCCCCTCAACCCCAACCCCCCTCCTCAACCACCCTCCTCAACCTCCCTCCTCAACCCCCATCCTCATCCTTTCTCCTCAACCCCCCATCCTCAACCCCTCCTCCTCAACCTCCCTTCTCATCCTCAACTTCCCTCCTCATCCTCCCTCCTAATCCTCAACCTCCCTCCTCAACACCGCTCCACAACCCCCTCCTCAACCTTCCTCCTCAACCTTGGTCCTCAACCCCCCATCCTCATCCTCAACCTCCCTCCTCAACCTCAATCCCCCTCAACCCCCCTCCTCAACCTCAACCCCCCTCAACCCCAACCCACCTCCCCACCTCAACCCCCCTCAACCTCCCCCCTTAATCCCCCTCAACCCCAACCCCCCTCCTCAACCCCCCTCCTCAACCTAAACCCCCCTCAACCCCCCTCCTCCACCTAAACCCCCCTAAATACCTCCCTCTCTCCCCTCACTTACCTGCTTGTGCTCCGGCCTCCGCTCCTTGACCCGGCGCCGGCGCGCATGTGACATCACATGCTCACAGTGTCATTAGCATATACCTAAGAACAGAAACCTAAGAATAGATAACAGCTAGTATAAGATAGCTAATCAGAGTTGCAAAGAGCAGAATCATCCATTTTCAAGGCTAGATGGTGGAGATGCTGGCTGTCATGCAGTAGCAGCTGGCAAGCTCACAAAGGATCGAGGCCAGCATGCAGGAGATGACGGCCAGCCAGCTCCGGATGGAGGCCAGCATCTCTGGCCTCCGGTCGCATATGACCCACAGCCTGGCCAGTCTTTCCAGGGAGGTGAGGAGGCACAACATGACAGCGGAACACCTTCAGGTCAGGCTGCTCAGACAGGAGATGGTCCCCAGCCCGACATCAACGGGGATCTCCCAATTCCCCAGTCAAGAGCAGCCTGGCCCCTCCTCTCCTCCCATGTGTCCGCCACCGGCCAGACCACCGCTGCCTGGCACCGCCCGCCATCCCCGCCCCCCCCCCCCACCATCACCACCAGAGGGGAGACGGAGGATGGGCACAGGTGATGTGGGTCCTGGGCCCAAGCGGAGGAGGACATTGGGCCTCATTCAATTGCAGTGTGGCCGATTGCTAAGGGCTCAATTTTAGCACAGAGCATATTTTTTACAGATGTTTGTAGTTAGTGAACTTCAATCCAAAAGCAAGGTCTTCACTAACTACAAACGTCTGTAACTAAATATATGCTCTGTGCTTATATAGAGCCCTTTTCAATTGGCCACATCGCAATTGAATGACGCCCATAGAGTCTGCAGACATGTTTTTGCCTTCTCAACAGCACTCCTCAGTGACCATCAATTGGTGACAGGTTAAACAGAACACAAAGGGCCTCATTAAAATGTGATTTGTTCAATTGAATAGGGCTCTTTATAAGCACATGGCATATATTTTTAAACAAAGTTTTTAGTTAGTGAACTTCTATCCAAAAGCAAGGTCTTCACTAACTAAAAACTTCAGTAAAAATTATGCTCTGTGCTAATGTTCAATTGGACAAATTGCAATAGAATCAGGCCCAAAATATACCATCACATAGGCCAAGATCCAAAGATCTGGAGCTGGGCTAGATTTAGTTAGTAGTGTGACCAATAAATTGTCACTAAGGAGTGCTGTTGAGAAGAGATGCTGCAGGCCCTATGATGAGGCCTTATTTCGTAGGTTTTGTCTTTTTTTGCTTCTTTCTTTTTGTTTTTTTCAGGTCCATGAAGGCATCTCCTGCATCTGCAAGCATTGTGGAGGAATTATATGAGGTGTAAGGTTTTCCCAGTGCCTCTCAGGTAGACATGCCTTCAATGGCAGCCCACTTAACATGTAGCTCTCACAATCTTAAAGCTATCATATTGCCAGATATCTCAGACATGACAGTTGTTAGCTTAAATGTAGACTAATACCGCTATGGCGGTGGACTTGCAAAGTCTCACAATGGCATGTTAATGACAGCCAGCAATAATATATGCACTAGTGAAGCATGTGATCCTGACCTCAATAACAGTCTGAGAACAGATCTTTGGGTCTGATGTAAGTAACATTGAATCTGGCTGCTGACCTTTGTGTCCTCTCCATAATAATGGCTATTTGTCCATATTTCTGATTATCCACAGACCTAGCTAATGGTTAGTAATGCTTACAGATGGGAATCAGGTGAGTTGGTTGGTTTTTTATTTGACCACTTATTTCAGGTTTTTGTTTGGTCAATACACTGTATGTGTGAAACTGGATTGGATTACACAGTACAAAGGTTGAATCATTTGTTTCATTGAGCAGATCTAGTTACAAGTTGTAAGTGCTATGCACATAAATGGTTTCTTCAGTTAAATGGAGAGATTTCTGGTTCCGGTTGCAGCGGTGTAGTGCCCGCATGTGACCCTGGTAGGTGCTATGCATCATGCTTATTCTAGACTATTAGATTGACCCCTGTAGGTTTCCCCTTTTTTCCAGCCTCTTGCTCTTCAAGGACCCGCCCACACCACACCCATGATATTAATGCAGTGTGGACCACTGCTGATTGTGGTCTGTCTAGCAAATAAAGCTTTGCTATACTGTTATGTGAATGCACACTCTTGACCACTGCTGATTGTGGTCTGTCTAGCAAATAAAGCTTTGTTATACTGTTATGTGAATGCACAATCTTGACCACTGCTGATTGTGGTCTGTGTAAAAAATAAAGCTTTGTTATACTGTTATGTGAATGCACACTCTTGACCACTGCTGATTGTGGTCTGTGTAAAAAATAAAGCTTTGTTAGACCTTTCTGACTGTGTCCGTGTGTTATGAATATTTTTGGTTCTGTGACATCCACATGCATTACATTAGTGTCACATTCCTATAAATGTAAACTGATGAGCCATAGTTAACATGCAATAGATCAATACATATAAAACTGTTGAAGAGTCAGAATAGCTTTAGATATCATATGATCCCAAATATCATATCTACTACTAATATAGGGTTAATACCCATGACAAGTCTGATTAGCGATACTGTGGAGTAGGAACATTCCCCTGAGAGCCTACAATGAATAGGACAGGTGACACTGGAGTGGTTTTCCAGTTCCTTCTCTAGTTGATTGGGATTAGTCTGACCTCTCTGATAAGACGTACCCCCCTACACTGGCCCTATGTAGTATAGCTCACAGCTTCATTGAAGTACACAAACCCCTTCACCAAAACCACTTAGCATATGTGTGAATACAGTTAGTTGCCCAATAATGAACATGCATTGGCTAAATATCCTTTGGTTATCATATGTTGTAATGGTCATGCACATGCCAATATGACAAACCATGCTGCAACATGCATAATATGATTAAAGCCACACTACCCAATTCAATACCAAGAGTAAAACATGAGTCAGGTCATATGAACCCTTTGCCACGCACATGAGCTCTATTGTGATCCCTTAAATCTATATCTAATTGCATATACATCTCGCTCATCACATCTACATTTGGTAACACAATAATTTTGCTAATTACACCGCCACATGGCATATATCAAGTAGCAGGGAAACATTTTAATGTATGTTGTTCAGTTCTTCAGTTGTGTCTGACTCTCTGTGACCCGAGGAGCTGCAGCACATTCAGCTAGGTCTCTGCCGGTGCTGTTATCCATGGTTTGATTGCTAAATATACTAGTGTGGTTTGTCAGTTCCTTCTCCAGTGCATTGACCTTGTCTGATCTCTCTGCTATGACGTGCCCACCTACAGTGGTCCTACATGTTATAGCTCACAGCTTCATTCAGGTACACAAGCCCCTTCACACCACTTAGCAATGCTGAAGGGGACCAGGGGAACATACACCACACATATCTACTCTGACCCATCAGGAAGGGCCGCAAGCACAAAGGGAGACAGTCCAGAGGCTCTGGGATCGACAGCAAACTCACCGCCATCAGGCATAATCTCTGCTACGCCCATCCTGGTGGGAGCCATGTGCCAGGTGTCTAGTTATTCCCATTTGGTGAACCTCCAAACTGTCCTGCTATTTATCAATTTACATGGATGACGGTTGCTAAGTGGTGGTGGTGGTGAAGCAGCTTGTGTACCTGAATGAAGCTGTGAGCTACTGTAGGTGGGCAGGTCATAGCAGAGAGATCAGACAAATCCCAACCCACTAGAGGAGGAACTGACAACCCACTCCAATCTCTTTGGCATTCAAGCTTTGGAGAACAGCACAGGCAGAGACCTAGCTGAATGTGCTGCAGTCCATAGGGTCACAGAGAGTTGGACACAACTGAAGAACTTAACCACATATATTGAAATATTCCCCTGGTACTTGATACATGCCAAGTGGCGGTCTGATTTGGCCACTATTTGTGTTCTCTAATGTGGATGTGATGAGCGAGATGTGTATTCTATCGTTGATCAACTATATAGCATGCATCGAATGTGCGCTGTCATCTGCGCACCGACACAAGCGCGCATCAACAACAGCAGGCCCGACAGGAGGCTAGTGGATCTAATGATTAGGATTAGGCTGTGGGGTGTAAGGGTTAAGATTAGGCTGTGGGTACAAGGGTTAGAAGGGTTTATGGCATTAGGTCATATCACTTGCGCCCTTTCATCAACACGCAGTAGTCAAAAACATTAGAACTGCGCAATGATGTGGGCCCGCTCATGTCAGCTACATGTTGTCAAAACACATTTGCTGTGCGCGCCAATGTTGGGGTGACATATTCTATTATAGGGCTGTTTTAGAGGCTACAATGGAACCTGTATATGTGTTGACCAATCAAACATATGAGGAATATTAAACTAGTTTGAACGATTGTTAATTTGGAGGCTGTAATGCTTGGGCCTCCATTTTAGGGTTACAGGCTTAAACCATGCAGACTGCAAAAACCGTAACAAAATGTATACCTTCAACCTCCAAGCACGTACGGGCTTTAAGAACGAGCTATGGGCTTGGAGGACATGCGCCATCCAAGCCCGCACGGGCTTAAATAAGGAGCTACAGGCTTGATCATTGAAGTCTGTGGGACTTGGATGGATTTTAAAATCAAAGTACAATTTGGCGATGTGCAAGCTTGAGAATGTTTTGCTATTAATCCTCATGCCACCCCATTATGTTCCCCATCATTTACAGTGCTTTGCAGTGCTGGATTGAATATATATTGGCTTCTACAATGCTTTGTTTGCGGCCCTCAACCTCCGAACCCGTACGGGTTTTAACAAGGATGAGCCTGCGGGACTACAGGACGGAAAATAAACCGTAAATGATATATCGGATTTGGGCGATGTGCAAGCTTGAGAGGGTGTTGCTATTTATCCTCATGTCCCCCATTATGATGCCTAGCATTTACGGAGCTTTACAGTGCCATCTTGAATTTATATTTGCATTTACAGTTTTCTGACTTTGCGGCCGGAAAACAATATTTACGGGTGCAGGAAAAACGCTTGCGGCCGTTTGCATGATGTGCGGCCGGCCGTAAGGGGTATATCCTTGCGGCACCGTTCATTTGAATAGCAAGGTAGCAGTAGCTCTACACGGTGCCGGAAGATGGCCGCAAGGAATCGCAGCTTTGCGGCCATTTTACGGCAGTTATTGGAATGAGGCCCATAGTATTTGAGGTTGAAAAAGGAATTATAGTCTGTCAAGTTCAACCTTTTAAGATCTCCTCTCATCTGCAATATGTAGATTAGCTGTTAATTGATCTAGAGAAGGCAGAGAAAAATACAATTGTCTCAAAACGGAAATAAAATAAATTTCTTCCTGACCCCAGAAAATAATTATCAGATTCCTCCCTAGATCAATACTCCCTCTCTAATTTTCAAGAATAACCCTGAATGCCCTTTTTATTTAAAAATAAATCCAGTCCCTTTTTAAAGTTACAGTGCCTTGCAAAAGTATTCACCCCCCTTGGCATTTTTTGTGTTTTATTGCCTCAAAACCTGGAATTAACATGGATTGTTTGAGGATTTGCATAATTTAATTTACAGAACATGCCCAAAACTTTAAAGATGTTTTTTTTTTTTATTGTGAAACAAACAACAAATAGGACAAAATAACAGAAAAGGTCAATGTGCATAACTATTTATTACCCTAAAGTCAATACTTTGTAGATCCACACTTTGCGTCAATCACAGCTCCAAGTCGCTTTGGATAAGTCTCTATGAGCTTGCCACATCTTACCACTGGTATTTTTGCCCATTCCTCCTTGCAAAACTGCTCCAGCTCCTTCAAGTTGGATGGTTTGAGCTTGTGAACAGCAATCTTTGGTCTGACCAAAGATTTTCTATTGGATTGAGGTCTGGGCTAGGCCATTCCAACAAATTTACAAGTTTCCTCTTAAACCACTCAAGTGTTGATTTAGCAGTGTGTTTGGGGTCATTGTCCTGCTGGAAGATGAACCTCCATCCTAGCCTCAAATCACACACAGAGTGGTACAGGTTTTGCTCAAGAATATCCTTGAAATTATCACCATCCATCTTTCCCTCAACTCTGACCAGATTCTCAGTCCCGGCTGCTGAAAAATATCCCCACAGCTTGATGCTGTCACCACCATGTTTCCCTGTGTAGATGGTGTTCTTTGGGTGATGTGATGTGTTGGAATCGCCAGACGCAGAGTTTTCTTTATTGGCTGAAAAGTTAAATTTTAGTCTCATCAGACCAGACTAAACTTATTGCTTAGGTGTTGCAGCCTATGCAGTCTTTCAAAAAAGGTGTGTATATGTAATGACAGATCATGTGACACTTAGATTGCACACAGGTGGAAATCATTTCACTAATTATGTGACTTCTGAAAGTAATTGGTTGTACCAGAGCTTTTTATGGGCTTCATAACAAAAGGGGGTGAATACATACGCAAATAACAATTTTCTGTTTTCTATTTCTAAAAAATTGTTTTATGTATATATTTTTCTTATTTCACTTCACTAACAAAGACTATTGTGTTCTGATCCATCACATACAATTCAGATTAACAAAACATTGAACTTAAGGCTGTAATGTAACAAAATAGGTGAAAAGGCTAGGGGGGTGAATACTTTTGCAAGGCACTGTATCAATTGAATCTGCTGTCACTACATCTTTTTACTTCTAACCTCAGAGGATGTCCTCTTGTCAGTTGAAAACCTCTAGGCACAAAAAGCTCCCTTGGCAAATCTTTATACTGATCCTGGATGTATTTATATAAGGCAATCATATCTCCTCTTGGACACCTTTTTTTCTAGAGAAAATAAGGTTAATTTGGTTAGTCTTTCTTCATAACTTAGCCCCTCCATTCCCCTTATTATTTTTGTCGCCCTTCTCTTTACCTTTTCCAACTTTAAAATGTCCTTTTTATGAAGTGGTGCCCAAAATTGTACTTTATATTCTAAATGAGGGTGTACTAGGGATTTGTATATTGGCAGAATTATATTTGCTTCCCTTGCTTCTATACCCTTCTTAATACATGCTAATATTTTATTTGCCTTTGCAGCTGCTGCTTGGCATTGAGCACTGTTACCTAGGTGGTTGTCCACAAGAACTCCTAAATCCCTTTCAATATCTGATACCCCTAGATGTGCTCCATTAAGATTATAAATTGAATGGCTATTTTTCCTTCCTAAATGCATAACTGTACATTTTTTCATATTAAATCTCATTTGCCATTTAGATGCCCATTCCTCTAATTTATGTACTTCATTATCTGATTTAATTACCTTGCACAACTTCGTCTCATCAGCAAAACTGGAGACACTATTTTGCAGTCCTACTTCTAAGTCATTAATAAATATGTTAAAAAGGAGAGGACCTAATCCTGACCCCTGAGGAACCCCACTTACCCCATTAGTCCCATCTGAGTATGTTCCATTTACAACAACCCTTTGCTTCCTGTCGTTTAGCCAGCTCTCAATCCATGAGCAGACATTTTCTGCAATTCCTATATCCCTTAGTTTGCACAATAGTCTTCCATGTGGCACTGTATCAAAAGCCTTTGCAAAATCCAAAAAGACTACATCTACTGAGTTGCCTTTATCCAAGTTCCCACTAACCTCCTCATAGAAACTAATTAGATTTGTTTGACATGACCTATCCCTCATAAATCCATGTTTGAATTGACATATTCTTGTTTGAATAGGCATATTCTTGTATATTATCCCTTATTAACCCTTCTAAAAGCTTTCCCACTTCAGAAGTGAGGCTCACTGGTCTATAATTTCCCCGGATTTGCTCTTGCTCCTTTCTTAAATATAGGTATCACCTCTTTTCGGCAGTCATCTGATAGAGACACTGTGTTGAGTGAATCTTGAAAAGTAGATAATGGTTTGGCTATTACAGAACCCAGTTCCCTTGGATGTATTCCATCGGGATCTGGGCCTTTAAAAAAAAAAAAATTCCTACCGCTTTTGGATTTCTTCCTGCTTTAACCAATTATTTGGTGAAGGTATGGTAACACCAAATTTGGTGCAGTGATCCAACCACTGGTACCTCCCATTTATATACCGAAGAAAAGAACCTATTTAGCTCATCTGCATTTTCCTGGTCACTATTTATTAGACGGTCTGCTTCACCTTGTAATGTTCCTATAGCTTCCTTCCTTGCCTTCTTCCCATTAATATATTTTAAAATATTTTAGGGTTAGTCTTACTCTCCTTTGCAACTAACTTTTAATTTTCTATTTTAGCCAGTCTAATAGCTGTTTTGCGAGCCTTGTTGATTTCCTTGTTCTCATGAAAAGCAGTCTCTTTCCCCTCTTGTTTGTTTAATTCAAATGCCTGTTTTTTACTCTGGATCTTGATATTTAAATCATTGTTAAGCCACATGGGATGTGAATAACTCTTTTTACTTTTATACTCACATATGGTATATTGTGATAAGTATGTATATTTAGTAAGAATTTAAATGTTGTCCATTTCTGTTCAGTATTTTTACCTGTCAGTTCTTTGTCTTAGTTTATACTTTGTATTGCTGCCCTTACACGTTACAATCTGCCCTTTTAGAATTCAGAGTTTTGATTGGCTCTTTACAGTTTTTTTTTTTTAGTTTAATATGAAATGAGACTGTGTTGTGATCACTTGTGTGTTTCAAAGAGCCCTATTTCAACATTTGATCATGGTATGTGTTTGTGTAACACATGCCTGCTGTCCTCCAATATAAATAATACGGCCCAACATCAAATTAATTTATTAAACAGGTAATAGCTCTGTGTGTGTATGAGTAGCTATGTTGTAAAAATGGCTGTTATGGGGACATGTCTGTGATTTGCTCACACTAGCGGATCCTTCTGTTATTTTTATTGGATTGGATTTGATATTATTTTGTCATAACAAGAAGCACACCTGTATTGGCTGTTATGGGGACATGTCTGTGATTTGCTCACACTAGCGGATCCTTCTGTTATTTTTATTGGATTGGATTTGATATTATTTTGTCGTAACAAGAAGCATACCTGTATTGTCTTATTTGTGAATATTAAATTTATATATTTCACTTGCTTTCAATAGTGCTCCGGATAAAGAAAGAGTTAGCAAGAGATACAGTAATAATCATTAATGAGGTAAACTGCATTTTTAAATTATTTTTTCTTGTTAAAGCTTTGCTTTGCTGCTGATTTGCACATGTATTTTTTTATGTTAAATCTATATCGGTTAATATTAGTTAATTAACATGAAAAGTGCATAGACAGTTTTTTTTAAACTTAACTTATTTTTAACTTAAGATACTGCAGGGACATAAGCCTCCATTTGTTGGCTCCCATAAGAAAAGAACTGAGTGAAGTTCACGAGTAAATCACTACCGAGCTATCACATCAAACAAATCAAATCAAACCACGGAGAAATGCAATCTACGTACTCAAAATGGCACTAAATATCCTAAGTTCCAAGTAAATATCCCATGACTATTTTAGAAATCGCTATCACGTGCCTCCCATAACAATATTTGACCATGCTGAAGGTAATCAAAAGGCTTTACCTGAAATTTGAATAAAAAAAACTACCTGATAATTATAACCCCACATAAATGCAGAAGAATGAATCAGAGATGCCTGGATGCCTCAATCCTCACATTATGAAGCATCTAACACCTTAATTGTGTCAGAATTCAGGCTTGATTGCTCAAATCCAACACAATTAAAGGGTTAATACCACCACCTCTTATGAGTCCTGGTATTCTTGGGTTACCCCTCAATACCCGCTACACCGTATAAACCCTGGGTATCCCTTGGATTCCCCCTTAATACCCACTATACCTATAATCCCAGATATCCCCCAATGAGATTCCCTATGAACAACCATGTTATACTAAACTATGCCATGGGGGTTAATAAGGGACCAACATGGACCCTTGTGGTGGAAGGAAAGATGGCATGGAGGTCATACCCCCTGTGATAACAGGTTATTTTTAGGTGTCATGGGGTTCCATAGGGACCCCATGGTTATACCTTAGGTTACACAATAGCAGGTTAATATTTGGTACCATGGGGGTACACTAGGATTATAGGCTATATTTGATAGTTTGGAAAACCTAGGGGATACCAGGACCATCAGAAGTAGTAGGTATTAAAGGGGAATCCTTTGGGATATCCATCTCATAGGTGGTAGTGAGTATTAATAGGGAATCCAGGGGAATACACAGCTCATAGGAGGTATCGGGTCCTAAACTTAGGGTCATAAACCCCATATGTTATGATTTGGGACAAGGAGGTCCGATTAGGTCGTAATATTGGGTGGGTATGATTATCCTCAGTGACCTAGTAGGCCGAGTACAGAGATTCTCTTTTGGAAATAGCATTAACTGTCTCATAAAGTTGTTTCCCTGACATAGTATAACTCTCACACTTGCAATCGTTGACCAGATTTGGATTTTTGGGGATAGTTAAGCAATTTTATAGGGGCGTGAACAAAAGGACAGTCTGACATTAAACAGGAAACAAACAACTTTGGCAACTTAAACCACCTTCCCTCTTGCGTCTCTCCCATTGTCCATTAATTAACAAAAGCACCAGGCTCAGAATGTTGATATCAGCAGGGGGAATTCCCAGGTGCCATGGTGCCAGCAAGTCTCATCCCTTGTTAGATTACCCCAGTATGTGTAAACTGCACATAGGCACATCTCCCACCCGGGTGCAAACAAGGGAAAAATCATAGGCATTATATCTGCTATAAAATTTAACTAGCGAATTGCCAGTCAAAAATGATGGCAATAATATTTGAAGCCTGGCAATGCTGTGAGGATATGGCCCCTCTGGGCACCTTCAGTGCTCATCACTTGGCTCGCAATGTGTGCCTTTGGCGCTCATTGCGAGCCTCTCCTCCCATCTACTTCACCGCTCATTACAGGCCTTGGCAAATTGCAACTTTTGTGCTTGGGAATGCCATGTGTCTCTTTCCACCATCTCCCCCTCTCCCTTCCCTGTGTCTTTCTCCTCTGTGTCTCTGCTGAATCTTTGTGCGGCGCACTCTGAATGCCATTGGTTTTATTTTCAAAGTCCCACGTGGCTGGCATTGTTGGTGTATGTTACTGTCTTTGCTGTCATTTATTTTCTTAGTTCTGCGTGCCTGGCCTTGCTGAGCCTTGTTTTCATCTTCAGAATTTTAACGTTTTTTCAGCCACCATTTTTTTTTTCGCTCCAGTGATTTTTAATTGCCAAAGGCGCTCCTTCCGCTGGTGGAGATGAGCGCCGTATGACCCCCTATGACTTTCGGACGGGAAATGCGAGGGGCCGCAATGACTAACTACGGACTTACACAACAAAAATTTCAACACGCGGGACTTAGAAAAAATCCATTACAGACTTGCAAAAATACGGCCTTAGCGGACAACCCACGCACAGCAACACACATTAAAAAACACAAAAATACACACAAAAATAAAAACTTACCAAGAGCAAAGGGGGACACCCAGGACCTCTGCAACACAAGTTAAACCTAGATTTCAGTGACATTTACAAAGTTTAGACACTCGAAAATCCCCTAAGCGAGAGAAAAAATGGCCAACGAAAAAAAAGAAAATGAGGCTACACCCCTCTAAACCCGCAAAATACAGCAAAGCAAATACGGCTTTTACAAAAACCTGTACGACCTACAACATACACCATTAGCAATGACGCTAAATAATCCACACCCGCCTACCACATACACATTCGCCGCCATTTTACATCACTAACTTACAGAATGCGGAAGTACACAGCTACACCAACGGCTTCCCCTCGCGCACGCAGCCTATTTACACTACACACTGCACACATTGCTGATACTTACACCTCAGCTCAACAACACTGCAAATCTACATTGTATGCTGCAGGAACATCAAAACAGAATGTTAGCTCTTCAGCACATTCCTTGCTGCATATATTAATTGCAAAGAGGTAAAGTATTTAATTTATGATTTCATTAATTAATTGATTAGCATAAAAATATAAAATAGACCCAAAAAAAAAAAAAATAACACCTCACTAGAGCAAACAACCACAAACACCTTCACCGCGTCACTCACAAGGAGCGCCAACGCTTCTCATAGGAAACAAACAACACCAGGGGAGAGCCTTGCAATAAGCTACACACCAAGATCACTGCGGACCTTACAATAAGCGCAAAAGAACCTATGATAACAACAAATGCACCAATCCAGAGGCTCACAATGAGCGCCTTCACGCGATGAGCGCCCAAAGCGCTCAGCCCCAGCCTCGCAATGAGCGCACAAAGATCTCAAACCACCAAAACACTTACTCTCTGTGGCAAACAGCATTACATTACATTAAAATTGTATTGCCGTCATTTTTTTACGGGCATGTCGCTAGTATAATATATTTAAATGTTAGTATTCAGTTTGTAGCCATATAATATAAATTACTACTGTAAAAACACTTTCATCTACCATGTCCAAGTTAATTAGATATCTAAGTATTCATGATCTAGCCGTTAGCCTCCTGTAATTTAAATTCTAGGTTGTAGTGGATACATACAAGTTATAGTGATACATTCTAACACTGCATAGTGTCTTCCATTCGGAGTATCGGCTTCTCATTCCAGCTTGCCATGCGACGTCATCAAAGTGGGAAAGAACTTGGCCGATGCACGAGTTTTTCCGAGGGCTTCTTCTCAGCCTTCTTTTTAAGTATTTTAATTGTCATTTTTGTGTTTATCTTAAGGTTTTTTTTATATATATAGACCAATAAATGTTATTTTTTAACACTCCAGCCTATAGGATTATTATCGAGGACATTGTCTTTATTGAGTTTGTTTGCCCTTCTAATTGATTGACATATAACCTACATGTTTTACTGTCGTAACAATGACTCATTTTCTATTGACTAATTCAAATGGGAGGTTACTAGCTTGCTTAATTGACCATGTTCCTGCCCTGAGCCGCTACGGCTTTGGGACAGTAACCTACGGCCTTGAGCAATTGAATAGCATCATATTCAGAGACCAACGGGAGCCTGCAACACACCCGCAGACATAAGGCCTGCAGCAACCGAGTTGCTGGCTTGGAATTGAATGTGGCTCAATGTCTATATGCCAACTCCAAAAATGACGGCAGTAAAATTGTACGCCTGGCAATGCTGTTTGCCACACAATGCGAGGATTTGGGCCCTCTGAGCCCCTTCAGCACTCATCACAAGCCCATTATTTAACCGACATTGGCGCTCATTGCAAGCCTCTTCCCCCGTGTACTACCTTGGATTAAGAGTTAGTGCGTTACTTCCTTGGGTTAAGTCTTATTGGCTTGAGTTAAATGTTACTGCCTTGTATTAAGTGTTACTGGTTTGCATTAAGTCTTAGTGCTTAGGGCTGGTATTTACGTCCTTCTGTCTTTTTTTATGTACTTTGGCCTCGTTTTCACCTTTTTTTACTTTTTTTCAACAGCAATTTTATTTCTCGCTATTTTCGAATGTGAAAAAAGGCAAAATATGCCTAAAGTCATACTGCTCTATAGAAGCCTCTACAGTAACAAATTCACAAAGTCTGGAACCTGTCATTTGCTACCTATTCTCTCCCAACTAGGGGACATAAAGTGCATCTTTAGGCAAAAAGTTATCAGTTTTATTTAAATATATTAACTAGGTTACTTAATAAATGGTATTCTCTTTGATTACTTTTCTCCTCTTGTCTCGTGTATTGTTATTATTATTATTATTATTATTATTATTATTATCATAACTCTATTTATAAAGCACCAACATTTTATTTAGCTGTGTTTACCAAGTAGAATAGAGTGCAGTGGATACAATTAGCAAATTACAATGGTATTAACAAATTCTTGGGTAAGTAGAAATACAAGCACTGGTACAGTGCAATAAAAATATGAAAAAAATGAGCTAGCAGACAGCTTGGTGCAGTAGCAGAGGGGTCCCTACTCCAAATAGCAGATAAGGTTGGGGTGTGATACAGTATGGTGATGGATGAAAGATGGTAGTGAGTAAAACAGTAGGCTGGAGCAACTAGACGTGGCTGTGTGTTGCCCCGTAGATTGTGTTTGTGTGCAATATTATGCTGTGCTGTGTATGTTAAGGCTGAAGTTGATAAGCTTCTTTAAACTGTTGCATTTTTAGAGATTTTTTAAGGTTTTGAGGTAGAAAATCTTAAAGAGCAAATCAGGGAGTTCCATAGCAGAGGGTCAGAAGAAGAAAAGTCCTGAAGTGGGTAGTGAGAGGAGGAGACAAGAGAGGAGGATAAAATAAGCTCATTAGCATACTGAAGAGGACGGTTAGTGGAGTATTTTGAGAAAAAGGCAGAGATATAAGGGGGTGCAGTGATGTTAAGGAGTTTATATATTAGGGCCATGATTTTATATTTTATTCCGGAGGCTATGGGAAGCCAGTGGAGTGACTGAGAGAAAGTAAATGCAGCAGATGAGTCTAGCGTAAGCATTCATTATGGATTAACGTAGAGACAGACAAGGGATTGGGAGGCCAGCGGGGAATAACTTGCAATAGTTTAAGCAAGATATGATGAGAGAATGGATTAGAATTTTAGTTGTATCATGTGTAAGATAGTTATGTGTTTTGGGGGGATTTTAAACTAGAGACTTCATCCTCATTTACATGGTCAAAGGAGTCCATAGTATATGTGGAATTGGGGAAGGGCAAAGGTTGTTGGTTTATTGAAATTAATGTGTTTAATAGGAGAGTTTGTTTCAGATGATATCAATTTTATTTTTAAAATGGCTGGCAAATTCTTCAGCTGTAAAAAGTGACGTGGCAGGAGGTGGCAGTTTGCAGAGGAGAATGTTGAATGTAGCGTACAAACGTTTGGGGTTGGAGGTGTCAGAACTTTTATATGAATAAAGTTCTATCTTATATGGATATTATAGTATAATATGATATTCCAATTATTAACCACTATTTTATATCCAATGTATTAATATTTTATATGCTTTATATTTATATATATACATATATCTATGCATGCAATTACATTATTTGAATATATCTATGTAAAATATGTGTTTTCACAGCTTCTCACAAGTGAGTTATTCATGTTTAAATAGTTCTTTGTTCTGTAGAGACAGTTTTTTGAGTGAATTCCTAAACTAATGGATAAAGGTCTATAAAGCTTATGTTTCTTAGAAATAATGGAATCCTCCCAAAAATTTCACATGTGAAGAATGTATCCCTAGACATTAAGGGCCTCATTCTATTATCAGCCGTAGGAGATGCGGGGCCGCAAGGTCCGGCAGCAAGCTATTTGCCTATTCTATTCCCTTCCGGCAGGGGAATCCAGCAGGCTTGTGGCCGGCGCCTTGTTATCCCTTGCGGCCGCACGCGCCGGAGGAAAGCCTTTGATCTTAAACGGCCGCAAGAGTTTCGGCCGCAAGAAAATCCTGGTTGCTATTCAATTGCTCCGGGAACCCTCTCTGCAAGGCTAAAACCGAGCCGCAGCTTACTTGCAGCAAAAAGGTTCCGCAGGCACACAATTAAGCACATAATAAAGCCATCCTGCACTCTGAGGAGACGATAAAGTGATTGTAGGTGTTAGCATTCATAGCACAACATTCCCCTACACTCAAATCCGTAAATATTTTTTTTTTAAATTTATGTCAAATATCCGTGGAAAAAGTCCAGAGGGCTTGGAGCACCTCAGACCTGCCCACGCTGTGGCCGGAAAATAAACAGTTAATGAAATCTCGGATTTGGGCTGATGTGCAAGCTTGAGAGGGGGTTGCTATTAATCCTCATGTCCCCCATTATGATCCCTAGCATTTACAGAGCTTTACAGTGCCGTCTTGAATTTATATTTGCATTTAAAGATTTCTGAGCTTACGGCCGGTTGCAAGATATACGGCCGGCCGTAAGGGGATTTCCTTGCGGCGCCGTCTATTTGAATCGCAAGGAATCGCAGCTTTGCGGCCGATTTACGGCCGATAATAGAATGAGGGCTTATGTCTTTTCCCAGAATAATAAATCTGTTAAGGGGTATCTAACTGATAACCATTCGTATGACCCTATCTTGTTTATAGGTTGTGGGTCAAAGGGGTCATTAGTTAATTAAAGATATGAAAATTCAAAGGTCCGAGAGCGCCATCTTATGGTTCAAGGAATAAATATCTCTATAGAAAAATATATTCATTATAAAATTTAAATATGTGATGACATCAGGAGAGATTCTATTGGTTATTAGATAATTTAACTGATTTGGGATTATGATAGGCAAATTAAGTGAGAGGTATAATTATGGATAGAAACAGGATCTATGGGGAGAGAAGGGGCTGGAGAGGAAAAGAGCTAGAGGAAAACTCCCGGGGGAAAGGCCAGACAATTTTGGAATTGACCAGTGGAATCTTGTCATAATTGGTAATGTATAAATTGAATTATTTTATTTTATGATATAATTGAAAACCATTACCATAATTTCTCTGTATGGTTTATTTCTTACCAAAAAGTTATTTAGATTTCATTTTGTCATTGAAATTTATAAATCCGGATATACATTTTAGTACAAAATTTGATATCTCATTTTTCTTTTTGACCAATACAGATAAATTAATTTTACTTAGCTAACTTATCAATTATATTATAAAATACTTTACCATAATTGTGTTATATTTAATACATTCCTATATAGTTATATTATACTATAATTAGACATTATTAGTACATGTTAAACGTTATTTTGGGTGAATTTTTATTAATTGATTTATCTGATTTTATTCTTTGGGTTGCTATTCCAGGTTTTATTGTACATGTGATTGAGATAAACTTTTATATTGAGATTTAAGGATTGTATAGAAGATGTCATAAAATAATAAGTTATACAATATGATGGATTAATTTTCTTTTAATATCTGGCTGGTTATATTTTGTTTTATTTGCATTTGATTTGATACCTTACATTTTTATCATTAGACTAGTTGATTTTGTTATTGTCAATAAATGTTATTTTATAAAAAAGGAATGTGTGTCTTTAAATTGATTCTGAACTCAAAATTCATTATTCTATTAATCCCGACATATTTGGAGGCCCCAGCGAGATCAATATCTTTATAGACACGTGGTCAATTATTATTATTATTTAATTGATTTAAAACTTTTTATTGAATAACACTTATTGATAAAAAAAAAAAATGGCTGAAGGTGTTTTTGGTTTTGAAACAGTAGGGGCATTATCTTTAGATGAAATAATTGGTCATGGTAAACAGGGAATGGAGTTATTAATTAAAACTTTAATTTCAAATGTATATCCTGTTTGTGAGTACAGGGAACAGTTGTCAGAATATTTGGATAACATACATCCTGAAATTGATGGTGATACAATTGATAATTGGTTACATGATAAGAATGTATTGACAACTGTGATGAGTACTATAAATGCAATTCAAATTAAGTCAGAAAGAAAGAAGCATTTAGCTGTTATGTTATCTTCTGTTTGGATGGAATTAGCCAGAAGCTGGAAATATCAAAATTCCCAAAATGAAATTACAATAAAAAATGAGGAGGTCTCTATAACCTGTCAAGCCTTGAGAGATTTACATGGAGAAAAAACGCAGCTAGCAGATCAGCAGTTTATCAAAATTAAAGAATTAAAGAAGAAAGTTGTAGAAACGACAGAGACATTTAACGCAGCTCAAGATTTAAATGGTAAATATTCAGAGAAATGTGATGAATATAGGCAATAATAGATGAATTGGTAGCTGAGCGTGCAAAAGATACAGGTGAGGAAAGTCAAAAATCAGTTCAATTTGAGGAATTGTCTGAGAAATGTGAATACTTAAATAAAGAAAGCTGAACATGCTGATAAATTAGCGCAAAAGTATTTTCAGGCTTGTTAGGACTTAAAAATAGAACTGAAGAAATTGCAACAAAAGATTGAATTCTTATCTCAAGAATTAGCTAATAAGAAAATTTGTGAGGCTGAGATATTTGTAGAGAATAAAGAGATCAAAAAACTGCTGACTGTAGCTAAGAAAGAAATTACACAATACCAACAGGATGTTGAAAATCTAAAAATGGATTTAAATAGGGCACAAGATTTATGCCTCAAGCAAAATTGTGATAAAGGACTTTAGTGATTCTGAGGAAGAATTAGAAGTAGTACCTTCAAGGAATAAACATAAACTATCACCCATAAAAACTTTACATAGCTCTAAAAATGAAACTGATAGTGATGAAGATGTACGATCAATTAAAAGACTCTCTTTCCATGAGAAAGCCCAGGCTATAAGAAAATTAACCGAACCCTACACCAAAAATTCAAAATTGTCCATAGAAGACCACCTTGGTTCATTAGAAAGGGTGATGGTTGAACTAGAAATAAGGGGGGCTAATGATAAAATATCATACCTCCCTTGGTCATTTGATAGCTCTTATACGTCATTTTTTACCTCTCTCCATGATAGCGATATAAATGATTGGGAGATATATAAATCTGAGGTGAGAAAATACTTTTCTCAGTATAGAAACCCACAGGCTGCTATAAAAGCAGTTCATAATCTCAGATGTAAGCCTGACGAAAGTCCAAACAAATTTGTAATCACATTAAAACACGCCTATTGACAGACTGCAAAAAAGACAGACCCAGAATCTCCTGAATTTAAGAGAATTTACTTCCATGCACTACCTTTGTATGTTCAGAGAAATATGGCGTGTGATTTTGATGACGCCAAGCCTTTAAGTTGGTTGGTAAATGAATGTACTAAAATATATGAGATTCAGCTTGATGATGGGAATAATTATAAGCGAAGGGAGAAATGTAATAGTCAAAATGTGGCAGAAATTTCTGTTAAACCTAATCTACAGTATGAGACAGGTACAACATCTTACGCAGATGTGGTTAAAGGTTCAAACAAATCAAGTCAGGCACAGTCATCATTTAGGCCAGTAAAAATTGCTAGTGAAAAATCTCAAAATGCAAATAGTGATTCTTTTTATGTTAGTCCAAATTACATGGGAAACAATCCTATTAAAAAGTATGTCTGGAGGCCAAAATCTCCTAGTGCAGAAGGAAGATTAACCCCTCCAATGCCCAATACTTCAAATTATTCAGAGTCAAAGGGTTAAAAGATATAACCAAAATCAAAATTCTAAACCATCATATAATTTAGAAGAGCAGGTTAAAATTTTGACACAACAAATGGCTGCATTTATGGCAGGATTTAATACTCAGTCAGTGAGAAATAATCCAACCCAAGATGGTCAAAATTCCCAAAGCCAAAGCCAATGACTGAATACTAATTGTGAAAATAGATTAGTGGTCAATAACACAAACAGAAGTGATACCTGTGAATCTCTTGATTCAAATAAAAATATAAAAATATGTTCTAAAAAGAATGTTAATGATTTATTTCTTCTCCCTGAGTATCCTTTCACTTCAGAAATTCCTATTCAGCAAGGAAGGGGTGTTCGCAAAACCAAGGAAGATGACACAGAAAATATAACTATTGACCCTTTAAGTTCACAGGAGGTAACACAGATTGAACCAGAGTTTACCGGTAAAGGGTTAATAGCTGAAGTAGGAGAAGAGCATTGCAATGTCATGACAGATGATTTATTACCTGTTCAGTTTATTGAAAATGAAACAAATGTTAATCAGGAAATTGCTGATAGTCCTACAGAAATAGTTATAAATTGGATAGATCATACTCCACAATCTGACTTCTTAAATAAAAATAAACAATGGAAGAAGTTAGAGATGTTAAGACATACACATTTCGTATGTGAAATGGAGGAAATACAGAACCGATATTATGTTTCTGTTGGTATACAGAATGTTGAAACCTTAAATCATAAAGCATTAATTGATACAGGTTCTCAAGTCACAGTAATTTCCAAAGATACATATGAGGAAATTGAGAGTAGAGCCAAAAAGAAAGCTATTCTGAAACCATTCGTGGGAATTGTTAGAAATTTTGATGGTATTAAAGTTAATACTGTAGGCCATGTGTGGTTAGATATCAGAATAGGAAATAAACAAATGAAACATCCAGTTATTATAGTGGATATTCCTAGTTAAAAAATATAATTGGGACTGATTTACTTAGAAGATTTAGTCCAGTAATTGATTTTATTGATGGGGTGATATGGTCACAAGTTAAATTTCCCATCAATTATGATCAGGTTAAACAACCTCATATGCAAAGGAATTGTCATGTTATTGAGAAAAAACAGGAATCAGTAGAGATTCACTTCCAAAATAATCAAATGCCTAGATGACAGTACTTAAATGTAAAGACATTAATGGAGAACAAGTAAATAATGAAAATGTGATCCAAATTGATCAGGCGCATATTAAAAATATTTAAATAGAGTATAATGTATTAACTATCTTTTTAAATAAGAACGATTCTAAGCCTTTAAACATAAGTAAACACTCTAGATTTCTAGTGGAAATAGAAACCAATGATGAAGGTTTATTTATGCCTGTTGATATTCCAGGTATGAGAAATTCTCAACAAGCAAAACTATCTCTAAAACATGAGCATAGCTATGTTAATGAGAGCTTATTAAAACAAATAAAGAATACTAATTTAATCCGAAATACACAACCCGATGATCAATGGGTATATAAGATAGATCATGAAACTTTAACTCATGCTATTATGGCAAAATGTTTATTACCTCTTTTCATTGGGGGTAAAAGGGTTATGCACCTATTCTTAGTTATTGAGGGTTCCCAATATCCAATCTATAATGGAAATGATTTATTACATCGTTTTGCATCCCAAATTGATTTGATCAATAATGTTATTTGGTCTAGATTACAGGATAAACCCTTAGAATTCCTAAATGACTCAGATGCATTGAAATCTGCACAACAAATTCCTTATGCAGTGACCGTGCAAATGGAACAAAGTGTTACAATACCAGAGGGGGTGGCACAATTTCCTCTCCCTTTTCAGGTAAAAAGGGGTCAAAAGATTAAAGGTATTGATGCCTTTGTAAATCTTAATCATCAGATGCAACGAAAAGCCCTCACCCTCATTCATACACCTCTAATTACTACAACACAGATATCTTTCATTATTCTGGTAAATAACACAGCATCCCATCCAATACATTTGGAGAAGGGATCCCTAATAGGTATGGCTATAGATTCTGAGTATTTTACTTCTGAGTTTATGAATTTTGTCATTGGTTTGATACCAGAGAATTATGTAAATGATTACCAGATTATGGATCAGTGTTTTGACACACAACCTGAGGGATTATTTACTGTTCAGTCTATTTATCCTTTTAGTTTCACTGAAAGTAACTGTGATATTATGGATAATGAACTTATTTTTAACCAAACCATTGATGAACAAGAGTATGAGAAATATCAGAACACTGAGACGCAGGTAAGTATGATCACTACTGATTTGTCTACACAATTGGAGGAGACTTATGAGATTAGTCAGCCTGAGGTATTCCCTGGGTTTAGAGAAAGAGTTGAGGAACAGATAGCCTTAGCTAGCGGATGTTCTAATGACATTGAGCACCAAAAACTAAGACAAATATTAATTGATTACCAAGATATGTTCTCTAAGGATTCATATCATTGTGGTTTGACAAATTTACATGTCACTAAAATTAAAACTGACCCAAATATGCCACCTGTATTTGTGAAACAATATTGACTCCCTCCTGCCTCTTATGAATCATTGGCAGATATTATCAAGAACCTAGAGTCTAGAGGGATTATTAGACCAGTGCACAGTTATTTTAATAACCCTATTCTAGGTGTCTTGAAACCAAATGGAACCTGGCGTTTATGCGCTGATTTGAGACAATTAAATAAACGGGTGTACATTTCTGCATGGCCCGTTCCATATATCAATCAATGTTTAGCACAAATACAGGGATCTAAATTATTTACTACGCTTGATTGTGCCCAAGGTTATTGGACCATTAAAGTAAGTGAAGAGGACCAAATTAAACTGGCCTTCACCTTTGGGAAACAGCAATATACATGGACTAGAACCCCATTTGGTTTTATAAATTCAGGGCATGAGTTTGCTATATTTTTACATAAGGCAATGCCTGACGCTCAAGAGCACATATGTAGATGATATCTTGATTAAAAATAACGATTTTGATAAACATATTTTTTAAATCAGATATATTCTAGATCAATTGAAGCATGCAGGAGTTAAACTGTCTCTTCAAAAGGCACAATGGTGCCGCACTAAAGTAAATTTTTTAGGCCATGAAATAACTCCTGAAGGTATAAATCGCCAGAAAAAGAAAGTGGAAGCTCTTCTTAAAACCAGAACCCCTACAAATTTTAAAGAATTAAGATCATTTTTAGGTATCACCAATTATTCTCGTAAGTTTATTGATAACTATGCAGAGGTAACTAGGCCTCTCATTCAATTATTAAAGAAAGGAGAGCCATGGCAATGGGGGGAAATTCAAAATCAAGCCGTAAACGAATTAAGACAAAAACTCAGCCAGGCTCCTTGCCTAGTTTATCCTAAAATGGGTAAACCATTCTTTTTAGAAACTGGATATACTGATTTTTGTTTGAGTACCATTCTATATCAGAAATATGACCAGCATAGTAAAGTTATTGCGTATGCAAGTAAGACATTATCACCTGTAGAGGTAAAGTTTAATGACTGTGAGAAAACTCTGTTTGCTACAGTATGGGCCCTACAGAATTTCCGAAATGTTATCCAAGGTGAGAAAATTATAGTAGAAACCGCTCATCAACCATTACAATACATTCAGAGTGCTAAAATTAGAGCCGGTAATTTGTCAAACAGCCGTATAACCGCATGGACTTTATCCTTACAAGGATGGCCTTTGGAAATTAGATATGCACTGAATAAGAGGAATCCAGTGGCCCAAGGGTTAGCTGATTTACATGATTGTACCGCCAAGGATCCTGTTAGAGAAAATTGGTCCGAAATGGACCTTATGAAGGAATACAAATTATCTCCCCATAAGGTATATGAAGAGGTATTATGTAATAATTTACCCACAGTTTACATGGATGGATGTGCATATCATATTAAGGAGGGGGCAGATAACAAATTGGTTGCAGGAATAGGAAATGTATGGAAAGACAATATCCCAATTCCACCTGAGAGTTATAAAATAGGATCTAAGACTAGTCAAATATCAGAATTGGTAGCCGTATATCACGCTGTCCAAACCGCAATAGAGCATGATCTTAAGGAATTAGTGATCATCACTGATTTGGAATATGTCCGTAATAGTTTCGTAGAATACTTACAGGTATGGAAACATAATGAAATGACAAGTGCCCGGAAGACACCAGTGAAACATGGTAAGTTAATACATGCTATTTATGAGATGGTAATCTCTAACGGAATGACTATATATTGTAAGAAGACAAAGGGCCACTCAAAGGTAATGGGACAGGATAAAGAAGGAAATTATTTGGCTGATAAGTTGGCAAAACAAGGTACCCTAAAGGGGGAGCTTGTTGATGTGGATCATCTTCTGGGTCCATTTCAAATTCAGGCTATAACAAGACAACAAATCCAAAAGAGTACAGAATTGTCTACAGCTCAATGGTTCCAGGATACTCCCAATTCTGATTTAATCAGTAGTCAGAAAGAGGATCCAATCATAGGTATATTTTATAATCATATACAAGATCCAGCTAAATATCCTCTGAGTGAGATAGATGTTGTAGGTAAAGAAGACCTGAGAGTTTAAATGAAGTCAAAAACCCAATTTAGCATCTTAGATGGATTGCTTATTCGTACATCTAAGAATGGAATACAGCAGTGGGTGGTTCCTACTTCATATAGAGGTCTAATGTTACAACATGCCCATGATGCCCCGACATCAGGTCACAGAGGGGATAAAATCACCTATGAAATACTGCAAGATTTTGCGTACTGGCCACACATGTTGAAAGATATCCAGACATATTGTCAGGGATGTTTGGTATGTCCCCAATATCAACCTAATACACCTCCTATAGAGCTCCTCTTCAGAAAAGAGGGATGTCTATGCCCTGGTCAGATATCCAAATAGACTTTATTGGTCCAGTAACAACATCATCTAGGGGTAATAAATATATGCTAACGGTTACATGTCTATTTACCAAATGGGTAGAGTGCCTTCCAGCCACAAATTGCAAAACTGAAACTGCTGCCATGTTATTAATTAACCATGTCTTTTCCCGTTTTGGTTTACCACAACGAATTGAGTCTGATCGTGGATCTCACTTTAACAGTGAAGTAATGAGCCGTATGTGGAAAATCCTAGGGGTTAAGAGAAAATTACATATTTCTTATCGTGCTGCTTCTAGTGGTAATGTGGAACGGTACAACCAATCCATTATTAGTATTTTAAAGAAATTTGTGAAAGAATCAGGTAAAGACTGGGATATAAAATTACCTTTAGTATTAATGGCTACAAGATCAACGCCTAGTACTGCAACAAAAATGTCGCCATTTGAATTAATGACGGGGAGACGTATGGTACTCCCACAACACCTTATTTATAGAACCCAAGACCATAATTTAGTGAATGCTGCTACAACCCATCAATATATAGAGGATCTGAGGAAACACTTACAGCAGGCATTTGCTTTTGCGCAAAGAAATTTAGAGAAATCTGCTGTAAGTACTAAAACTTATAATGATCTGAAGACATCCAAAAAGGAGTACGAGATCACAGATCAGATATATTTGTACAACTTTCAACGAAACCAAGTGAAAGAGAAAAAGTTTTTGCCTTCATGGAAAGGACCTTATACTATTGTTGACAAAATTTCACCTGTTGTATGCAAAATACAAATTCCAAAAAATGGTGAAATGGTTGAAAGATGGGTTCATATTAATCAAATAAAAAGTTGTCACCCAAGATCTCAATTAAGAATCATTAATGATATTCCTGATGAATAATGTGACTTTGAATACCCTGTCTAATAAAATTATTCTATTTTTACATTGTATAGAATACATTATTAAAACTTTTTGTTTTTATTTCCTAGTAAAAAAAAAAACAAGAATTAGGGATAATAGAAAAAAATGAGGATCTATATAGCTGGTATCCTAAGTGCTTCACACCCCTTGTTGTATCAAAAAAGAATATATAAAGAAAAAAACTTTAATACTCTGGATCCGGAAACTACGCCGTTTAAAATGTATAAAAAAAAGGACTGCATTCAGATACTTAGATAAATGATGTGTATGAATTGTGGAATATTTTCATATTTCCTAATCATACCATGAAATATGGTGCACAATCCTCATAAATCAGAATATACTGATCCTCCTGTTAATACAGGATATACTGATAATCATAGGATTGTGAAAAATATATATATAAAAAAATCACAAGTATCTGTATACATATAAAAACAAATATACATTAGAAAAAATCTGATACCAAAAAATGCTTTAAGTTGGACTGAAAGTGTATATAATCTCTAATAAATTGCTCTATTTGGATATCTCAAATATCTATATAAGGGAGAAATAGCGCTGTTGGATCAGAGCAAAACACATATAGAAGTATAACAGTATTAAAACCATAATGGCAGTATACTTGCTGTTCAGTAATGAAGCTCTCCAATAAGGCTCTCCATAAGCTCTCCGTTACCTCTTAATAGATAGAGCATAATAGTATAATATAATAGAGAAAAAGAATAAACCAATGATATGGTAAAAAAGTACACTCAAAAAAGTGTTTAAACTTAGCTTTCAGTAGTCTAAGGTTCAGATGGGGTTGAAAAAGTTTTATTCACTTCATTATTAATCAACACTTACTTTACTTCACCAACATGGTGAAATATGTTTAGCTGTGGGACTTAGGTACAATGCCACCTCTCTATTTTTTAATAGAAACTATCCAATTAATATGCCATGATTTCACATTATGTGAGAGAAAAATAATATATACCAAATATTAAGACATATAACTTATTCCTTTGGTCATTTTTATTTATATTGTTTATTTTCAAAGTTATTGAAATATCTTTCTAATGATATATATAGACCTCTGGAATATTTGTGCAGTTTTTCTGTATGCTTGGTGCTCATATCTGTCGTTTTGCATTCATTTACAAGCAATTGTACTCTTTGTCGCAAATTGTCTAAATAAAGATCGGCGGGATTTGAATGAGCGTTGTGACGTCACTACGTTGACGTTACGGCGCTGATTCTGCCTTTGCCCATACAAATAAAGTTAATTCAATTCTGAAGAACGTCATGACGCTACGTATCACTGCGTTCCTAACGTAATTCAATCACGGAAGCGATTTGTAGGCCTTAAATAGGCCTGAAATGCCAGTTAAAGTTATAAGCCTTAGAAGAAGTCCCCGAGGAGGGACGAAACGGCCCATTGGCACCACTTTTTTCAACCCCATCTTAACCTTAGACTACTGAAAGCTAAGTTTAAACACTTTTTTGAGTGTACTTTTTTACCATATCATTGGTTTATTCTTTTTCTCTATTATATTATACTATTATGCTCTATCTATTAAGAGGTAACGGAGAGCTTATGGAGAGCCTTATTGGAGAGCTTCATTACTGAACAGCAAGTATACTGCCATTATGGTTTTAATACTGTTATACTGCTATATGTGTTTTGCTCTGATCCAACAGCGCTATTTCTCCCTCATATATAGATATTTGAAATATCCAAATAGAGCAATTTATTTCGAGATTATATACACTTTAAGTCCAACTTAAAGCATTTTTTGGTATCAGATTTTTTCTAATGTATATTTGTTTTTATATGTATACAGACACTTGTGATTTTTTATATATATTTTTCACAATCCTATGATTATCAGTATATCCTGTATTAACAGGAGGATCAGTATATTCTGATTTATGAGGATTGTGCACCATATTTCATGGTATGATTAGGAAATATGAAAATATTCCACAATTCATACACATCATTTATCTAAGTATCTGAATACAGCCCTTTTTTTTTTATACATTTTAAACGGCGTAGTTTCCGGATCCAGAGTATCCAATTAAAGTTTTTTTCTTTATATATTCTTTTTTGAAGAATTAGTGATGATGAAAAAAAAAATCAGCTCTGATATGGGTGATGCTGATCCTATGCCAAGAGCTCCGAATGGAACCTATTGTGGAACCAGGCCCTTCTTCAGGAATTCTTATCCAAGAGGCTCCAGGGTTTATTCTCACCGGAAGGAGATTGACATCGCAAAAGATTTTCGTACATACAAACAGTGATTGAAAGGCAATTTAACATATCTAACATACAGATGGAGGAAACCAAAGTATGGTATCATGAACACATTGATCGATCACAAGCTACTGTGAAGGAGATGTTGCTACAATTAAGGAAAACTTTTATTCCTGAGTCTTACAATTCAAACAGCCGACTTCCGAAACGATTTATCGGTTTCCTTATTGGGGCTGTGATAATGACTATACTTGTAGCTGTTATAGGTACCACTATGTCAGTAGCAAACTCTGTATCAGTTGAAACATTAAATAAGGAATCTAGGGAACTTTGGAATTCCTTGAAGATGGTGCAGAGAGAATTGGAGCTCCAAAAACAGAATCTAAATGGCTTAATAACTGTAGTGAATGAGACCATTGTTACTACAAATTTGCATTACAAGCTTATTTCCCATGCAATTGACTTGCATAGGAAGTACAGCATATCAAGGGTTGAGTCTCTGTTTTTCCGGGAACCAGTTACTTTTATTACTATTTGTGCCCAGGAAAATCATTTGTTCACGACGCCATGCATGCTTTGTGTGGAGTAAATTATATGATGCATGAATTTGAAAAGTGTCAGGTAGTTATGAGTAAATCTGAGGATCTGATTTCTACTAAGGCTATGAGGGTGTAAAATAAATGGTTAGTTAGTACGTCATTAACTAACATGAGTATTTCTTACCCTGCTCATGGCACATTTACTGTGATGCCTCTGGCATATAGAGTATCATTCATTAAGGTTCCAAGAGATACTGTTATTACTATAGGTGAAGTGACTTTATTTTACATTGATACAAGTATCCAAAAGGGGGAAGTAGAAATTATAGATGCTTTTTAAAATCAGGATATCCCTATTGATACCGATCTATAATTCCTCTTAGATCATAAATCTAATCATACCATTGATATGGTTATCAGGAAGAATAATATTACCATAGATAATCAAAATCTTTCTTCTAAAGATATGGAGATCATAGCCAACCGAGACTGGATAGGCATAATTATGTTTGTGCTTATTTCAGTTATTGTGTTTGTCATAGTTTGGATGAGTGTTATTCCATATTTGGTATGTATGAACACAAAAATGAGAAATACTGTCCCTCTCACTATCCAAATTAATACCGATCAATCAACTGTATCACATATATAGTTGTGAGCATGCGAGTTGTTGCTAACGCTTGCGGGCCTCGTGTAGCGAGGGCAGTGGGCGAGGGCCTCAGTTGCTGGCATGGAGCGCCGAAGGCTCCATGTCAGCGACTGCGACCCTCGCAAACTTCACGTCGCAACGCAAACAACACGACACACCAATTACGACACTCGCTAAATTTTACGAGCAATGCAAACAACATACGACACACGTTAACACACATTACGGCCTCGCAACACTCGGACGCAACTTTCGAACATTACAAAATTCAAAACACAATACATACACACAGCACATACATAAAAAGCTTACCTACAGCAAGAGGTGGCATCCAGGACCTCAAAAATGCAACTAACACCTTCATTTCACTCAAAGCGAGGGCAGTGGGCGAGGGCCTTAGTTGCTGGCATGGAGCTCCGAAGGCGCTCCATGCCAGCAACTGCGACCCTCGCAAACTTCACGTCGCATCGCAAACAACACGACACACCAATTACGACACTCGCTAAATTTTACGAGCAACGCAAACAACATACGACACACGTTAACACACATTACGGCCTCGCAACACTCGGACGCAACTCGCGAACATTACAAAATTCAAAACACAATACATACACACAGCACATACATAAAAAGCTTACCTACAGCAAGAGGTAGCATCCAGCACCTCAAAAAAACAAGTTACACCTTCATTTAAATAAAAATAAAACACTTTAGACACTAATAAAATCGCTAAGCAAAAGAAAAAATGGCCGACGAACAAAACGAAAACGAGGCTTAAGACGTAACTATACTACACTGACTTGCAAGAATGAAGTACATACCAAACTGATATTAAACACCATTTTGACCACTACTACACACAAAATGGCGGATGGAACGCAAATTGTAAGCTGGAACGCAAATAGCGCATGCGTATTGCGTTCTAACAGTCTGAGTTTTCAGAAATTTCTACAAGTTTATAAATACTGCCTACTTTACACAAAATTCTACATTTCTACTCAGGTGATAAACGGAGTGACTTCATAGTTAACTGCTTCTGTTACTTGAGAAGACAATTCTTTCCTAATTTACTACTTTACATTGTGTAAATTACAACTGACAGGTAAACTATAATATATTACATTTTATTATCAAGACAGGACAAAAAAAATAAAATATTTTAAGTATGAAAATGTGATTTATGTATAGTGACATGTGGCATGCACATTTATGTGTATAGCCCCTGCAACAAACTAATCTTTAAATGACATTACCAAAAATTAATAATTGAATATTAAAATAGAATTTATGTATAGTGATATGTGACACACACATATGTGTATTATGTATAGTCACATGTCACACACACAATTATGTGTGTAGGCCCAAAAAAAAACATTATGTTCATTTAACTATTAAAATATGATTCCTGTATAGTGATATGTGACACGCACAAAAGATAAATACATTTAACCATGAAAATGTGCTTCATGTATGTGACATGTCACAAGCAGATTTCTGTGTATAGTCCCTGCAAATAACTAATATTAATCCAAACTCATTAAACAACTAATCAAAAATAATTAAACAATATATTTTAATGACAGTAAAAAAAGTTTTTTTTATACTGATATGTGACACGCACATATATGTGTATAATGTATAGTGACATGTCACACGCACATTTATTGTGTAGCCCCAAAAACTAAGTCATGTTAATTGAAAGTAATTACAGAAGTAGATCTTTACATGACATTAATTTTTTGGAATTCATGTTATAACCTAAAGATCAATCTTTCTCCTTTTTTTTACTATTGAAACAGACAGTTTCAAAAAAGTACAAAAAAGAAAACAACTATGAGCCTCATTCAATTCCGAGTTGCCCAATTGAATAGGGCTCTATATAAGCACATACAAAAAAAATTCACAGAACTTTTTAGGTACTGAACCGCTATCCAAAACCAAGGTTTTCAACAACTAAATAATGATGTCAAAAAAATATGTTATGTGCTTATATAGAGCCCTATTCAATTGACAAAATTCAAATTGAATGAGGACCTATATATGTTTAATTGCCGCCAATTTAACAAATGCAGCAACCAAAGGCCCTCATTCAATTGCTATTTTGGCCAATTGAATAGGGGTCTAAATAAGCACATAACATATTTTTTAAGTAAGTTTTTTCTTAGTAAGCATCTATCTAAACGCAAGGTTTTCAAAAAACTAAAAACTTCTTTAAAAAATATATATTATGTGCTTATTTAGAGCACTATTCAATTGGCCAAATCGCAATTGAATGAGGGCCTAATTAAGTAAAGCAAGGCCCTCATTCAATTGCAATTTGCCCAATTGAATAGGGCCCTAAATAACCACATTACATATATTTTTGAAAGAAATTTTTTGTTAGCAAGCATCTATCCAAAAGAAAGGTTTTCACTAACTAAAAACTTATTTAAAAAATATAGGGTATGTGCTTATTTAGGGTCCGATTCAATTGGGCAAATTGCAATTGAATGAGGCCCCAACTATGCACCATATGGTACACACAAAATAGGATTGGACACAAAAAACACTAACAAATAGCAAAATAAATTAATATTCTTCTTTAATGTTTAACAACCTATAAGCCTTACAAACAAGCCTAAATAAGCATACCAAAAGTGGTACACACAAAACAGGATTGTACCAAAATCACACAAACACATAGCAAACTAAATTAATATTCTTCGTTAATGTTTAACAGCCTATAACCATCACAATGAAGCCTAAATAAGTATACCACAAGTGGTGCGCATAAAACAGGATTGTAGAAAAACTCACACAAACACATAGCAAAATAAATTCATATTCTTCTTTCATGTTTAACAACCTATAACCATTACAATGAAGCCTAAACAAGTATACCACAAGTAGTGCGCACAAAACAGGATTGTAGAAAAAATCACACAAACACATAGCAAACTGAATTAATATTCTTCTTTAATGTTTAACAACCTAGAAGCCTTACAAAGAAGCCTAAATAAGCATAACAAAAGTGGTGCGCACAAAACAGGATTGTAGATAAAGTCAGACAAATACATAGAAAAAATTCACCATAACAGATACAATACACCAAAATTAAGACACTTTTGCTTTATTTCAAATACATTTAACTCAAACAACATTTTCATTTTTATTTTACAACAGATACTGCGTGAAGACAATCGGACGAGGACTTTCAACACAGGACCAGACCATCGGACGAGGACTTTCACCAGAGGACAACAACATCGGACGAGGACTATCACCACAGGACCACACCATCGGACCAGGACTTTCAACAGAGGAACAGACCATAGGACGAGGATTTTAAACAGAGGACCACACCATCGGACGAGGACTTTCAACAGAGGACTACACCATCGGACGAGGACTTCCAACAGAGGACCAGAACATTGGACAAAGATTTTCAACCGAGGACCAACAAACATTCGGATTCAAATCACACTTCAACCAAGGTACTGTATAATAAGTACAAAAGGAGAAAACTAAAGAAACATGTTTCATCTGCATCCGTGACAACAGAAAAAAAAAATAGCTATGTCCCTTATTCAATTTCAATTGGCACTATGCAATACATGTGTAAATAACCACATCACTGTTTTTTTGGCAAAGAAGTTTTTACTTGGTAAACATCTATCCCCAAACAAGGTTTTCAATAACTAAAAACGTATTTCAAAAAAAGATGTTACCTGCTTATTTACAGCAGTATTGAATTGGCCAAATTGTTATTCAATGAGTCCAGGCCCTATAACTTTTAACAAAATATAACTGATACATTAATGATTTACCTCTTATTTCTCTATTATGGACAATAATGTTTAACAGTAATTACAAATTTCAATATACCCAATTACATTTCTTTTTTTGCCTTTACAGATTAACATGGCTACTAACGAGAGCAAACAAGAGAAGAAAAGACGTCAAGCTAGAGAAAGACAAGAGAGATGGGCCGGCCAGCAGACACCAGAGGAGTAAGAAATTAGACGAGAAAAAGAATGCAAAAGACTTGCAAGCAAAAGACTATCAGCTGCAAAAATGAAAGATACGCCAAAAAAACTACCAAGCAAATAAACCATTTACAACCTGTTCCTCAAACATCAGATGACATTTTACAAGATAAAATTAAAGACATTCCAAAAAAAGCAACTAAAAAAACTAAGCATTTACAACCTGTTCCTGAAACCTTACAGGACATTTCAACAAAACCAGGACAACATATACCAAGAAAAGCCATGAAAAAAACTAAGCATTTACAACCTGTTGTTCAAACATTCCATGACATTTCACCTGATGAATATGAAAGTCAAACTCCTATATGCTTTGCAAATTGTCCTTTACTCAAGTCTTTAGCAGTAGAGGTTCATAGTTGTGGGGACATGACTACTCAATGTCAGTTTTGTTAGGCTTATTATTTTAAACAGGAGAGACCCAGAGATGGCCAATTTATTAGTTGATGTCAAAAAGGCAAGTTCAAACTTCCAGAAAGGAAAGAATTTCCTATCTATTTACAAAATATTATGACTGAACCTACTTTTCCAAACTACAAAAATGTTAAGACAAACATAAGATCCTACAATAGTGCCATATCCTTTGCATCTATGGGGGCAACATTAGCTGCTAATGTACCAGGACATGGTCCTTACTGTTTTAAAGTCCAAGGCCAAATTTATCATCGTACTTCCCATTTACATCCAGAGGAAGGAGAGCAAAGAAAATTTCGCTCAACTATATGTCCTAGATACAATGGAAGCTATTGACCAATGTATGCAGATGGAAGAAAATAAAAAATGCTTACACAGTGTTTTTATAGAGCTAAATAACATTATGGACAATAATCCCTACAGTAAAGCTTATAAAAAATTGGCAGAAGTAGAAACTACTTCATGCACAAAGACATCAATTACCAATGCCAAAGGTTAATATGGTGCTTAAAAGAGACAGACATACTGATAAACATCGTTATAACTTGCCAACATCAAATGAGGTTGCAATGGTGTTTCAAAATGATGAAGGACAACCACCATTTCAAAGAGACATTAGAATATATCCCAGAAATGAAGAGCAACCATTCATTAATATGAGTATCTTAAGTCCCAATTTAGATCCAATGACATATCCCATCTTTTTCCCACACGGAGAAGCAGGTTGGCAACCAAAATTAACACTTCCCAGTTACCCAAATGCTAAAGCCAGAGTCCGAAATAATGTTTCTATGCTTGAATTTAAAGTAGCTCAAATTGCCATTCGAAATGGATTTAATCCAATTTTATGTGGTGGAAAACTAACACAACAATGGATTATTAATTCCTATTTGCAAGTTGAGGCAAATAATTTAAACTTTATAAAATATCAACAAGATAAACTCCGTGTAGAACAATATTCTGGACTAATGGACTAAGTTGCTGACGTGGCTACAAGCAGAGACATGACAGCTGGCAAAGCCATCATTTTACCATCTTCCTTTCAAGGATCTCCTCGAAATATGAGAGAAAGATACAATGATGCTATGGCTATTGTCACCAAATTTGGCAAACCCGATTTATTTCTGACATTTACATGTAATCCACAATGGCCAGAAATTACACAAAATCTACTTCTTGGACAAACTGCTTCCGATCGACCAGATTTAGTAGCCAGAGTTTTTAAGATTAAATTAAATGAATTAATATGTGACTTCACTATAAATCAGTTATTTGGCAAATGTCTTGCTGATGTATATACCGTTAAATTTTGAAAAAGAGGCCTTCCACATGCACATCTTCTCATAATACTTCAAGAGAAAGATAAATTAGATACTTCGGACAAAGTGGATGCAGTCATTGTTGCTGAACTACCAGATCCAGAACTATATGGTAGACTATATGAGATTGTTACTCATCGCATGATTCATGGACCCTGTGGTGACCTTAATCCACAATCACCATGTATGGAAAATAATAAATGTTCCAAAGATTTTCCAAAAGATTATAGAGACAAAACCTATGCAAATTGTGATGGCTATCCACTTTATAAAAGAAGAGAAGGAGATAGTGCCATTATTCGTGGAAAAAAAGTGGACAATAGATATGTAGTACCCTCCAATCCACATTTACTTTTAAAGTACAACGCCCACATCAACGTAGAAGCCTGCACTTCCATCAAATCCATTAAATATGTCTACAAATATATTTACAAAGGCTACGATGCAGCTACTGTAGTCATCAAAAGTGCAGACAACCCTGAATGTAGTGAGTTAGTACATGATGAACTTGCATCTCATGTAGATGCTCGCTATGTCAGTGCACCAGAAGCTATGTGGCGGCTTTTAAAATTTGAAATGCATGATAGATCACATGCAGTATATAGATTAGCAGTACATTTGCCACAACGACATTTAGTCTATTTCCATGCTGGAAATGAAATTAATGCATTGGCCCAAAGAGAAGATCGTCACACTACACTAACTGCATGGTTTGAATTAAATTCCACTAATTCAGAAGCAACACAATACTTATATATTGAAATTCCATATCACTATGTTTTTGTGAATGGATTATGGAGACCAAGAAAAAGCAGAGGCAATAAAATAATTCCAAGAATTTACACAGTCAGTCCAAGAGATGTTGAACGTTTTTGCTTACGGATATTACTTTTAAATGTTCCTGGAGCACAAAGTTTTGAACACTTAAGAACTATAAATGACATTGTATATGAATCCTTCCATTTAGCTGCAAGACATAGAAACTTACTATCTGATGATACAGAATGGGAAAGATGTTTAGAAGAAGCAGCACAATGTCAAATGCCACGACAGATGAGAGAACAATTTGCTTTTATTTGTATCTTCTCAAATGCTCCAAATGCATTAGCTTTGTGGGAGACTTTTAAAAGTAATATGGCTGAAGACTTTATGCAACGATACAATAAACCCATTGCACACTTAAAAGCGTTAATGGAAATCCAAGAAGTATTTTTAACTCATGGATTAAGTTGTGCAAGTTTTAATTTGCCTGATCCAGGTCTTATAGATGACATAAACTTTGAAGACTATGACATTCAACTACAAGCAAAAAGAACAGAAAAAGGACTTGCAACTTTAAATACATTACAATTGCAAGCATTTCATGCCATTAAAAATGCAATAGATGATGACATGGTGACAAAGCGTTATTTCTATCTTGATGGACCTGGCGGATCAGGAAAAACCTATCAGTATAATTTATTAATGAGTTCAGTACGAGCACAAGGTCAAATAGCAATGGAATACTGGAATTGCTGCACTTTTGTTAGAAGGTGGAAGAACTGTTCATAGTGGATTTAAACTGCCAGTGCCTATTTTAGAAACTTCTGTGTCAGATATTCGCATGACATCATTACAAGCAAAGAAATTGAAGAAATGTAAATTAATTATAATAGATGAGGCCACAATGATGTCATGCTATGCCCTCCAATGTATTGACCGTTTGCTTAGTGAAGTCATGGATAATACTTTTCCATTACCTGTCGTTGTACATGGAAATCGAACTGACATTATAAAGTCAAGCACAGTATGGAAACATTTTACCCATCTTCAACTGCAACAAAATATGAGATCAGAAGGCCAAACTGATTTCAATGAAATTGGAGAAGGCAGAACAGAAAAAATACTACATTTAGCTGACGACACTGTAGAGATCCCACCTCATATGATTTGTCAACAAGATATTATATCGGCTATATTTGAAGGGAGCATAAATAACGAAGAATATTCCGAGCTTGCCAACCAAGTCATACTAACGTGTAAAAATAAGGATGCATTAATCCTCAATAATGAAATCTTTAAAAAAATTAATGCACCACAAAGAAATTATCACAGTGCTGATTCTGTACTTGCTGAAGACAATGAAAGTCAGGCTAACTTTTCTACTGAATTCATAAACTCACTAACTGCTTCTGGAATGCCACCACATATTTTGCAGCTAAAGAAAGGTGCAATTATCATGTTACTGCGAAATATGAACCCCAAAAAAGGCCTATGCAATGGGACAAGATTAATTGTTCAACAATTAAAGGACCATTTTATAGATGCTGAAATTTTAACTGGCATCCACAAAGGAGAGAGAGTTTTCATACCAAGAATAGATTTAGCACCAAGTGAAAGTAGTCTCCCTTTTATACTTCAATGAAGACAATTTCCCATTATTATGGCATTTGCCATGTCCATTAATAAATCACAAGGTCAAACGTTGAAATCTGTGGGTATTTTCTTGGAACAACCAGTATTTGCGCATGGTCAATTGTACGTTGCGTTGTCACGGTGCAAAAATCCACAGGCTTTTAAAGTTTACATTGAAAAGAATGAAAGTCAAGGTGATTTATTAGAAGATGGACGTATTTTTACTAAAAACATTGTCTACTATGAAGTACTATAACTTTCCAGTAAAGAAATAAAACACAAGCAAAACAAATTTAAAAGCATTGAAAAATACTAAACAATAAAAATTTCAGTCATAATTTATGGAAGGACTCTTTTTGGATGATTTGCCTCACAAAACACTTGCCTTGCATTATTTATACAAATTATGTTAAAATGTTAATTAACTATGTTACTGTTTTTAATGTTACAAGTTGGAAAACAATATTTTAAAGTTCTTTACTTCAACATATTACAAAGTTTATGTTAACAGATCAACCACGTTTTAAGACAAAATGTAAATATTGTCTGTTATGTTAAGATTACTCCCTGTATTAAGGTTTATCGACAGTTCATGTGGTCAGGAAGGAATTGATTTCATTGGGTACATTTTAAAGAGCGTTTTTACTGTTTTCCTTCCTCTGCATTCAATGTATATTGAAGTTAACAATTATTCGGATAGAAATTGCATGTTAAAAAACCATTGCCTCAAGTTTACAATATTTATTACTTTAAAGTTAAACTGTTTTTACATTCAAATGTTAATACTTTTAATACGAAATTATGTAAAAATATTAATTCACTATGTTACTGTTTATAATGTTTCAAGTTGTAAAAATGTTTTTTACAGTTCAAAAGTTACACATATAAGAAACTTGAAGTTTAAAAACATATTATGTCAAGTTTCTGACTTAAATATATTACAAAGTTTATGTTAAAATTGTGTACGTTTCAAGGAGGGTTTTTTACTGTTTGTTTTCCTCAGGATTAAATGTATAATATTGAAGTTAACAATTCTTCAGATAGAAATTGCATGTTAAAAAAACATTACCTCAAGTTTACAATACTGATTAGTTTAAAGTTAAACTGTTTTTACATTCAAATGTTATTACTTTTAATACAAAATTATGTTAAAAAAATGTATTCACTATGTTACTATTTATAATGTTCAAAGTTATACAAATGTTTTGTCAAGTTCCAAAGTTACACAAATAATAAAGTTAAAGTGTCAAAAAATATACTTTCAAGTTTCTTACTTACAAATATTACAAAGTTCAGGTAAAATTGTGTATGTTTCAACAAGCCTTTTTACTGTTTGCTTTCCTCAAGATTTCATGTATATTGAAGTTAACAATTCTTCACATACAAATTGCATGTTAAGAAACCATTGCCTAAACTTTACAATAATTATTAATTTCAATTTCCCCTATTCTTACATTCAAATGTTAATACAAAATGCTTTAAGAATTATTGTTCACCAAGAGAACATTTTACAAAACTAAACATGTTTTAATATCACAATACAACTGTCACATATATATATTAATAACTAAACAAACATACACATCTCAATGCCGTAATTTTTTGACGATCAAGTCGCTAGTAAAAAATTAAAATAAAAAAAAAATAATAATTAATGTCAAATTTACAACTGTAATAATATCACCTACTTTAAAAAGAGCAATATTATTTCAGAGAGGGGTTATGTCAGAACTTTTGTATGAATAAAGTTCTATCTTATATGGATATTATAGTATAATATGATATTCCAATTATTAACCACTATTTTATATCCAATGTATTAATATTTTATATGCTTTATATTTTATATATATATATATATATATATATATATATATATATATATATATATATATATGCATGCAATTCCATTATTTGAATATATCTATGTAAAAGATGTGTTTTCACAGCTTCTCACAAGTGAGTTATTCATGTTTAAATAGCTCTTTGTTCTGTAGAGACAGATTTTTGAGTGAATTCCTAAACTAATGGATAAACGTCTATAAAGCTTATGTTTCTTAGAAATAATGGAATCCTCCCAAAAATTTCACATGTGAAGAATGTGTTCCTAGACATTAAGTCTCTTCCCAGAATAATAAATCTGTTAAGGGGTATCTAACTGATAACCATTCTTATGACCCTATCTTGTTTATAGGTTGTGGGTCAAAGGGGTCATTAGTTAATTAAAGATATGAAAATTCAAAGGTCCGAGAGCGCCATCTTATGGTTCAAGGAATAAATATCTCTATAGAAAAATATATTCATTATAAAATTTAGATATGTGATGAAATCACGAGAGATTCTATTGGTTATTAGATACTTTAACTGATTTGGGATTATGATAGGCAAATTAAGTGAGAGGTATAATTATGGATAGAAACAGGATCTAGGGGAGAGAAGGGGCTGGAGAGGAAAAGAGCTAGAGGAAAACTTTGATCCCGGGGGAAAGGCCAGACAATTTTGGAATTGACCAGTGGAATCTTGTCATAATTGGTAATGTATAAATTGAATTATTTTATTTTATGATATAATTGAAAACCATTACCATAATTTCTCTGTATGGTTTATTTCTTACCAAAAAGTTATTTAGATTTCATTTTGTCATTGAAATTTATAAATGCGGATATAAATTTTAGTACAAAATTTGATATCTCATTTTTCTTTTTGACCAGATAAATTAATTTTACTTAGCTAACTTATCAATTATATTATAAAATACTTTACCATAATTGTGTTATATTTAATACATTCCTATATAGTTATATTATACTATAATGAGACATTATTAGTACATGTTAAACGTTATTTTGGGTGAATTTTTATTAATTGATTTATCTGATTTTATTCTTTGGGTTGCTATTCCAGGTTTTATTGTACATGTGATTGAGATAAACTTTTATATTGAGATTTAAGGATTGTATAGAAGATGTCATAAAATAATAAGTTATACAATATGATGGATTAATTTTCTTTTAATATCTGGCTGGTAATATTTTGTTTTATTTGCATTTGATTTGATACATTAAATTTTTATTAGTTGATTTTGTTATTGTCAATAAATGTTATTTTATAAAAAGGAATATGTGTCTATAAATTGATTCTGAACTCAATATTCATTATTCTATATTATTTAGAAAATAATATGTCGTATTAATCCCGACAGAGGAAAGAATTGATATTTATAATGGCAAGATTTAGGGCAGAGAAGTAGGAGCATAGGATGAAAGCGAGGGGGGCAGTCTGTGGTTGTGGGGGCAAGAGTGTCAAACATGGAAGTTAGAACCATGTTGTATTGTGAGATGGCAATGTCAGTGTAAGTAAGAGTGATGAGGGAGCTGAGAAGGGACATTAAAGGTGGAAAAAGTTCTATAATTATTTATTTTTGTCTCATTTATTTACAGCACAGAAACCTAACATTTTAACAGGGGTGTGTAGACTTTTTATATCCACTGTAAGCCGACCCGAGAATAAGCCGAGGCACCTATTTTACCACAAAATACTGGGAAAACTTAGTGACTCTAGTATAAGCCAAGGGTGGGAAATGTGCTGCCCTCTGTGTCCCTCTTGTCCCCTCTGTGCCCCTTTCTTGCGTTCCCCCTCTCTCTCCCCTTTGTCTCTTCCCCCATCTCCCTCCCCTGTGTCTCACTCTCCCCTGTGTCTCTTCCCCACCTCTACCTCCCTTGTGTCTCTTCCCCTCCTCTCCCTCCCCTGTGTCTCTTCCCCCTCCCTCCCCTGTGTCCCTTCCCCCCCTCTCCCTTCACTGTGTCTCTATCCCCCCTCTCCCTCTTGTACCCTCTGTGTCCCCCTCTTGTGTGCCCTTTTCTTGTGTCCCCTCTCTCTCTCTCGTGTCTCTTCTCCCCTCTCCCTCCCCTGTGTCTCTTCACCCATCTCCCTCCCCTGTGTTATTTTCCCTCCTCTCCCTCCCCTGTGTTTTTTTCCCCTCTCCCTCCCCTGTGTCTCTTCTCCCTCCCTCCCCTGTGTCTCTTCCCCCCCTCTCCCTTCAATGTGTCTCTTTCCCCCCTCTCCCCCATGTCTCTTTCCCTCCCTCTCCCTTATCACCCTCTTCAACCCCCCTCCTCAACATCCCTCCTCATCCTCCCTTCTCATCCTCAACCCCCTCCTCATCCTCCCTCCTCATCCTCTCTCATCAACCACCCTCCTCATCCTCCCTCCTCTCTCCTCTTCCTCTCTCCTCAACCCCCCCCCAAACCCCCTCCTCAACCCTCCTCCTCAACCCCCTTCTCATCCTCCCTCCTCATCCTCAACCCCTCACCTCATCCTCCCTCCTCATCCTCTCTCCTCAACGCCCTCCCCCTCCACAACTCCTCTTCTCATCCTCAACCCCCTCCTCATCCACAACCCCCCTGCTCAAACCCCCGGCTCAATCCCCCTGCTCATCCTCCCTCCTCATCCTCCCTCCTCATCCCCCTCCTGATCCCCATCCCCCCTTCTCATCCTCCCTCCTCAACCCCTCTCCTCAACCCCCCTCCTCCACCCTCAACCTCAACCCCCCTCCTCAACCTCAACCACCCTCCTCATCCTCCCTCCTCAACCTCCCTCCTCACTTTACCCCTTTCTAATTACCTCCTCCTCTCCCTTTCCCCTCACTTACCTTCTATCAGCAATTGCTCCTGCGCTCCCCCGTCTTCCTGCTGCGTCAGGACCCGGCCAATGCTAATGACGTGACGCGCATGGGACGTCACGTCATTACCATATGCCTTGTAATACACCCACACATCCACCTTGCTTGTTCCCAGGCTTAGGGTGTGCCTGAAGTGAAAGCCAACATACGAAAGTGCCAGGGGAGAGTCAGTATTTTATTTAGTTAGCAAAGTTTCTGTGATAGCAGTAGACAAATAGAGATAAAGAGGTCATGAAAGGAAGTGAGTTTAATGCAAGAGGAAAATGCATTCCAGCGGGCACAGGAGAAGGGCAAAGCAGATGGTTTCAGACAAATGATGGCTATAGGATTATGGGTGTTTTGGGTGTTTGCTGCCTTGTAGGGTGTGCATGGCTGAAAGTAGGTGGAAATGGCTAACATGGGGAAGTGGATATGTATCCAGGAGCCAGCAGAAGAATGAGTGCGAGTGAGACTTACAGAAGTGTTTCTGCTTTTGAGTTTAAGAAGAGGGATAAGATAGTGACTTGAGGAAGTAGGTGAACTGATGGGATCAAAGAAGGGGAGAGAAGTGAAGGTGAAATGATTATATTGTTAGAGACATGGAGCCTCATTCAGTTGAGCAATTGTAAGTTACAGTAGCCCATAATGGAAGCCTTAAGTTAATTTGCTATTCAATTGTTGTTTTTTTGCAATTGGCAAACAGGCTACATGTTACAGGCTTGAAATCCTTGCGGTTATTAAAACCAAAACTTACACCCCATCTAAGACTTTGATCTATCACGTCCGCAAGAGTAACAATCGCATATTGCTGTTCAATTGCTACAATTCCACAAACCCGCAAATGTTTTCACACCTGTAAATGGCAAATGTAGAAGAAAATCCTATGAGTAGCAGAGAGGACCCGCAAACGGATTAAACACCAGATCGTAGCACTGTAAAGCAAATAAAAAATCAATACTGAACTGTATTATGATGGGGAAAGACGTTAGAATTAATTGCACAACAGCCTCATGCTCGTAAATTTGCAATATTTTTTTTTTTATGTGGGATTTTGATGTTATATCAATCTCAGGAATCAATGAGTTAAGTCATATCAGGCCACCCACATGAACTAGAACAGTATCGGCATTCACTTTTATTATTTTGTGTTTTACATGTCCGATCGCATATCGGACATACAAACTAATTGATTGACATGTAATCTCCATGTTTTACTGTCCTAATGATGACGGTCTCAGCCTTGCTTAACTGATCATGTTCCCGTCCTGAAATGCTACATACGATTGCATGGTTTACGGTTTTTGCTTTCGGCAACTTGCATACTTAGGCCCTCATTCAATTGCGATTTGGCCAATTGAATAGAGCTCTAAATAAGCACATGACATATATTTTTTAAGAAGTTTTTAGTTAGTAATCATCTATCCAAAAGCAAGGTTTTCACTAACTAAAAACTTCTTTAAAAAAAATATGCAATGTGCTTATTTAGAGCCCTATTCAATTGGCCAAATCGCAATTGAATGAGGGCCTTAGTAAATTAAATAACACCGGATTTGTAGCAGACCGCAAGCCCGCAGACATACGGACTATATACAGCTAGATGCGGCTTTCCAATTGAATGAGGCTCATGGTGTGGAGAAACTGAGAAGAGTCTGGGAAACAGGCAGGAGCTTGTGAAGAAGAGGAATGTGTAAAAAGTAAACATTTTGAATAAATCTGTGTTAGTGAAAATCAATAAAACATGTAAAATAACCACACAATAAGATGTGCTTGCCTGAACTTGCTCCTTGTCAGAGGTGATGTACCATTCTTGTTGTTCAGTCCTTCATGTCACGTCCAAACTCTTGGTGACCATATGGGCGCAGCACGCTCGACACATCTAGCCATGTTTCTGATTGTGCTTATCCGTTAATGGTTTTCTTGCAAAGATACTGGAGTGGGTTGCCAGTTCCTAGTACAGTGGACCATGGTTTGTCTGACCTCTCTGCTATGACCTACCCATCTTGGGTAACCCTACTTGGTATATCATACAGCTTTGCTGAAGTACACAAGCCCCTTCACCATGATAAGGTAGCTATTCAGAAGGGGGATGTTCCATTAAGTGTGTTCAAACCTTGTTCAATTCCTGTGTAATTGCTGCACTTTAGAATATTCACTGTAAGCTATAGTTGTGCTCAAAAAGTTTGCATACCCTTTGGGAATTGGTAATATTTTGTACCATTTTTTAAAGAAAACATGAGTGAAGCAGGAAAAACACATTATTTGTATTTCTTACGTGATTCCTATTCAACTGTAGGTTATAACAGGATGGCACAATCATAAAACAAAATATGGCAACAAAGAAAAAAAAATTACCCTGTTCAAAAGTTTGCCTACCCTTAGTTATAAATACTATGTATTGCCCCCTTTAGCATCAATGAAAGCGTGCAGTCTTTTTGTAATAGTTGTTGTATGAGGCACCTAATTCTTGCAGGTGGTTATAGCAGGCAGTAGGACTTTGCGGAAGGAACAGTTGAAACACGCAGGACTTAAAATTTCGGACCGTATGACTTAGGACCCGAAGCACACAGATGGCCTGCCGGGCTTGCGAACCATCAAAGTAAAAAATATCTGCAAAAACACAAAGGGGGGAAGTCAGGGAGCCTGTGAGTGAGGTTGCAAGTTAATTTAAGACATATTTTGCCTTTTTTCCTGACCGAAAGTCAGGAAAAAAAGACTAAGACTAAGACTTAACGCAAACCAGTAGCACCTAATACAAGACAGTAACATTTAACTCAAGTCAATAAGACTTACCCAAGGCAAAATGCCACCAGCCATGCAAAGTCTTTGGTTGTCTTGCCTGAAGCGCACTTTTAATATCCCCCCAGAGTGGCTTGATGATATTAAGGTCAGGAGACTGTGATGGCCACTCCAAAACCTTAACCTTTTTCTGCTGTAACCAACGGAGGGTCAACTTGCCCTTGTGCTTAGGGTCATTGTCATGCTGGAAAGTCCAAGAGCGTCCCACGCGCAGCTTTTGTGCAGAAGAATGCAAATTGTCTGCCAGTATTTTCTGATAACATGCTGCATTCATCTTGCCATCATTTTTCACAAGATGCCCAGTGCCTTTATAGCTCACACACTCCCCCTCACATGTGAGTCACGTCATTAGCATATGCTGGGTCCGGTCACTAACAGAAGATGGTCCTGCCGGCGTCAGATCATCATCAGGCAGCTCATGGAGCATAGTACACAGGTAAGGAGGGATTGGAGAGGGGGGAAGTTGAGGAGGAGGTTATGAGGGATAGAAGAGGATGATTAGGGGGAAGAGGAAGAGGATGAATAGGGGGGTAAGAGGATGATAGGGGGAAGGAGGAGTAGGATGAAAAGGGGGGAAGGAGGAGGAGGATTATAGGGGGAAAGGGGGAGGAGGGATGTAAAGGGGGGAAGGAGGAGGTGGATGATAACGGGGGAAGGAGGGAGAAGGGGACGCCTGGTAAAGCGATGAATTACATTGTGCAACAGTCTCTTTCTTTTACATTTGTGAGAGTAGAATAGGTAATTGCGGCTTATATTGGGGATATTATCTTTTTCTTTTTTTTTTCTTTTTTGCATTTCATAGGTGCGGCTTATATGCGGGTGCTGCTTATATTCAGGCCAATACGGTACTTTTCCATCTTTATGAATTTCTATTACCATGTTACGTAGGTCTTTTGACCGTTCTTTTCAGCTCCCCATGGCTCAGTATCTAGCCTGTTCAGTGCATCCACATGAGAGCTAAAAAACTCATTGACTATTTATACACAGATACTAATTGCAATTTAAAAAGTCACAGGGGTTGGAAATTAATCTTTAATTACCTTTTTAACCTGTGTGTGTCACCTGGTGTGTCTGTAACAAGGCCAAACATTCAAGGGCATGTAAGCTTTTGATCAGGGCCATTTGGGTGAATTATGTATCATTAATGATTTAAAAAGGAGCCAAATATCCCTGTGAGAATAAATGGCTTCATATGATCACTATCCTTTAATAAAATAAAACTTTTTTTTGCATGGTCAGTCATATTTTCAGAATAAATGCCAACATTTCAAAATTTCTGCCAGGATATGCAAACTTTTGAGCACAACTGTATATAAACCTATGCCACAGATGTTACAAACCTTCATGCATTTCAAGTCCGCTAGACTCATCTTCAATACCAAACGATCAGTGTCTGCAGCTCCTCTCTGTCAATCACTCCACTGGCTTCCCATAGCTTCCCGAATCACATTTAAAATCATGACCCTAACATATAAAGCCCTCAACAACAATGCATCCCCTTATATCTCTGCTCTTGTTTCAAAATACTCTCCCAACTGTCCCCTTCGTTCTGCTAACGACCTTCTTCTTTCCTCCTCTCTCATCACCTCCTCTCACTCCCGTCTTCAAGACTTTTCTCGTGCTGCCCCTACTATTTGGAACTCCTTGCCTCGCTCCATTAGATTATCTTCCTGCCTCAAAACCTTTAATAAATTACTAAAAACACACTGTTTAAAAAATCTTTTCACATTCAGCCCTTTTAATTACAACTGCACACTCCACAGCTTAATAACACTTACAAACCCACAATCTACAGTACAACACACAGACCCCTTCCAATTGACTAAACAAATTGCATTCACACGTTGCCATTTTGGATTTGTCACCCTCTTGTATCACTACCTAAACCCCTATATTGTAAGTTTGTGAGTTTTCAATTGTGTGTTCGTGTCTTGGAAACAAGCACTATGTACATTTGATTATAAGCTCAAAAACAGGGCCCTCCATTCTTTATAAGTGTTAAGTTTGTTTTTTTGCCATGTACTAAACCCCTGTACACGGCTACGGGAATATGTTGGCGCGATATAAATAAAGATAATAATAATAATAGGGGCTCATCAGTCAGCTGTGAAAAGTTTGGATTAAATTGCAGATCAGACTGGCCAATTGACTAATTATAAAATTAAGGTGCCTGTTCCTTTTCACAAAATCCATATTTTGAATTCACTTAATTGTTGAAATTGCCATGTAGTAAATGATCCTGTACCTACAGTAAAATAGAATGTGCAGAAGAGATATACTGATTAGATATAAGATAAAAAATACCAGGATATGGATTTAAGGAGGCAGATTAAAGGGATGTATCAAGTACAAATCAGAGAAGATGATCAGGTAAAGACAGCATAACAATATATGGATTTAAGAAGGCAGCATACTAAGATATGGATTTAAGAAGGCACATTAAGGGTATGTACTGTATCAGCGTGCTGCCATATTTAACATCTGAGACCCAAAGGCACATCCATAGGAAAAGGACTTCACACTACCACTGTCTAATGTTGCTTCAAGAGTATGTGGCTGATATTGTGAAGCCCCTCCACTGTGAATTCGGCCTTAGGTCCCAGCTGTGACGGTTGGAAGCTCTCATGAGAGAAAACAGGGAGAAAGGGTACAAATCCAGGAGCTCAGAATATGTTACTCTGGAGGCCTCTTAGAATTAAGTGAAATGTAAATTCAAACAAGGCCTAAAGAGTCCATTTAACAGTCTGTCTTTGATAGGTAAACCCCATTAGTTTTTTTTTTATTATTCCATTGAATTGTTACAGTAGCAAGCTCAATCACAATGACTTAAACAGAACTGTAGATAAACACACAAACAAATAGATGCATAAAGCACTTTCAGTATGACACTCGTCATGATTCACTGAGCTTCTCAGATCTGTGAAGCAGATCACTGATGGTTGCAGTGCCTATTTCCTAGGGGGGAGTTATCATTGCAGCCACACTGAAGTACTTTGCAGGCCCTTTGAAGATCAATGATTGAAATGGAATGTACAAACCAAAACTGATTTTGTTCAATATCACTGCAATATCACCACTAATAAACTAGTTTATTTTATACAAATCAGGGGAATGCAGTGATATTTATTTTATATATTAAAATATTACCTTTCTATCTGTCTTTTATTTAATTTTATAATGTTTGCTTTCTAGTGGCATAGTCTACACTATCACCCTTAACTGCAGATGGATTCATAAGAAATTGCAAATGTGTGGGCAGATAAAGTTACTTCTATGTCCTCAGTGACAGAAATGCTGGAAAAAAGAGGGCTATTGTGATTTGTATATTTGAAATGATGAAGGTTTGAAAAAGTAGATACATTTTACTGCAAACAACACGTTTAGTCGAAATGACAAGCAATAATAATAACGTAATTATTCAGATCTGTTTTTACTTACTGAAATGTTCCAAATAGTCCAAACACAGGTCTGCCCCCTGTAACTCAGGCACACAGTGTCTCTGTAATACTAGGTGTTCTAACCAATCAAAGATTGTCTCTCAGAAACATTTAAAAAAAAAACATACTGTTTAGAAACAGTTTGTAAGAAAATATTATTTCTAGTACTAATAGAATCATTGTGTGCCTGAGCTACAGGGGGTGGACATTTGCAGGAACTGTTTAGAAGAATTCAGTGACTAAAAACAGAGCTTTTAAACACTTACTAATAAAATTAAGTTTAAAGTATGCTAACAAATATGTTTGTAGTTTATTTTAATATTAAAAACAAGGAACCTTCCATATGGTTTTAAACAATGTAGTTATTTCACTACCCAATAAGAATCTTCCCACAGGTTAATGCACAATAAATTGGGCAACAAAAAGACCCTTTGCTATAAAAATAAGTCAGGTTAAGTGGTTTGAATGCATTGTAAATTCCATTATTGCTAAAACAGAATGAATGAAAGCAATGCTTTAATATAACTCTATATACATTTCAGGGAATTCCTTAACCACATATATAGTACACAATTGATTGTACCTTTTGGGACTGTTATGGCTGTTTTGTATTCATCTTTTCATATAACTGTCATTGTTCTCACTATATTCAATAAAAATATACATTGTCTTTGCTTTTGTTAAATTTGCTTCACAAATCTATATAACAATGTTTTAAGAATTGAGATTGATTTTTTGTGGAAGAAAAGACCATTCAGTCATATTATCAAATAACATAAAAATATTTTTGTATAAAATATTTTACCTGACTTAAGAAATAAAAAGAAAAAATCCATGTGTTTTTATTATTTTATGTTTATTTTGTGCATTGGATTCAAACAGGAAACTGTGTGCACTGCAACTGTTATCACAATGTGGTCAAGAAGACTGTGTATTGTACCATTTACACACAATTTTTCATTACAGTATGTTCTAGCTTGGTGAAAATCAGGGGTGTATCATGATAAGCAGTGTTGGTAGTGCAACTAGCATTATTTAACTTGAAAATAATTCTCTCTTTTTTTATATTGAATTTGAACTTGATAAAAATAATTTCACCAAATGGTGGGGGTGCTCACGCACTACCGTTCATGCTTGGCATTACACCCCTGACAGAAAATTATGTTTGGAGTTTGTTGATAAAAAGTATTACAAAAATTTCCATACAAAAACTATTTTTATAGAAATCTTGCATTTCCACAAATAAACCTGAACATTTTTTGAAATAAAAACTGCTCAAGGGTTTTGTTCATTAAACACTTTGACTGTATTGATGAATGCAGTCCACTAAAAGCTCTCCACAGAAAGTTCTTTTAAGTGGCCCAAACATTTTCCACAGTTGGAGGGAACTGCAGAGGCTCAGTGGGGCTCAGGGACATGTAACAGGGAAATGTTTGAAAATCCTTTTATGTTAAAATGTAACTTTTGTTCTGCGCCAAATACACATTTTCTCTCTTAGCAATTTACAAATAAGATACATTCTTCTGATCTCCATAACAACTATTTGTCGGCAAGAACTGTTAACTTTACATTCCTTACACAGAAATGCTGTAACCTGGTGGAATTGAACAATACAATTATTGCCTTGTTTACTGACATTTTGTTTTATTTACGACAGTGAAACACAGAGTCCACAAAGCAGATGAGAATCTTCTTATTATATTTTTATAATCATGAAATTCATGACTTAATTGCCATCTTTCAGCATTTTCATATTGCCAGTCTAGCCAGTCTAAGGATCTATTTTGATTTGGGCTTGAAAGAATGTGTCATTGTTTTCTTCTCATCTTTGCTATATAAAAGCAAAGAACACACAGTTGATTCAGTAGTTTATATTTTGATTTGTTTCCTTCATTTGTTATTTTGACATTTTTTTCTGTTTCATTTCCTTGAAAAAAAGGTAAGATTCATAAAATAACTTCTTTTTGTTTGTTTTTTTTCATTGGGACCTCATTTTGTAAAGCAACCACAAAACGTACACATTTACATTCAGAAGAATGGTGGACCCCTTGAAAAACAGTTCAACCCCCGCAGAAGTTCTTGGTTGATCCATGATCCTTGCGATGCTATTCTGACTAAAGAATCAGATAAGTCTCAAGTTCATAGACACAGCGGCATGAGGTAACTCATTTTATTTTGCACAGGTTGCATATTTCCACAGGAAACATTCTCGCAGAGTTGTTTGGAAAAAGAAAACAAAAAGCTGACAGTTTGTGCTTGGGGAATCCTGACACCCAGCTCTATGCCATAGTTTCTTTTCCTGGCAATCTTCTGTCATTAAACGTGTGCATGTTGATGACTTCCTCTGTTTTCACAATTACAGGAGGTTGTGGTTTATGTTTTAACCTTCGTTGACACTTTAATGACATCCTCAGCTCCTCCACCATTGCGCTGCAGAAAGATCTCTGCAAATAAAAACAAAGATTTTTTTTAGGTAATATTGCAAGCAAAATTAAAGAGTAATACATTATTAAAGATTTTGTCTTTTGGGACTGCATGTCAGCTTAGCCAGCCCTGTAAATTTACCATGTTTCTGCCTGAATCGTCCAACAAAACTGCTGTCATTTATAATATGCATCACATAGTAATTAAAATGACTTATCAAGCTGCGATAGCTCATTGAAAATTTCACCTTGTCACAAAAATTATTTACCTGCCAACTACTGTCTGGTGATGCACGTTATAAGCAAATGCATTTCAGACATATGTTCTGTAGAAATTGCATCCAAACAGGTTTCTGTTTTACACATTTTGTCATTGGTAGACAAAATATTTATTTCATTTTCTCAACATGCTCTTTAAGGTTTTTCAGTTAATTCATTTAGTGCTGTATTGTAAAATAGATGGTAGTATTAACGTGCAAACTTAAGATCAAACATTTCTCATAAATCATTATACATATATATTGTTATGTTTAAATATACCAGTAAGATTGCATGAATGCTAAATTAGGATATCAAATATTACATATATATGGAACTAAACCAAAGTTATAGCAAACAACACTAAAAATAAGGTTTTTATTTAACTATGATTTTAAAGATGGACAAAAAAGAATATGAAATATTAAATGTATTATCCATTTGTTTCATTCATAAAATCTCTTGTTTTTGTCAGAAAATAAATCCATCTCAAAAAAGCTGCCAAGTTTCAACACATACCATTTAACAAATGTGTGCATCTAAAAACAGGAGTTTGCACAAATGCTGCCAGTTGACCCATAGCTATCATGGCTGAGAACAGTTTACACAAAAAAAAATGTTTCAAAATCATAATGATATCAAAAGAAAATTTTACAACTGAAAAAAGAGCACATTAAAATAAATGCCAATAGCTGTATTATGGAACAAAAATGTTTATTGTATTGTACTTCTCCTTACAAAATGAAAACTAACTGTTTTTAAAAAAAGCCAATAGTACTTACCAGCAATAATAAAGAAAAATACAGTGGTGACTTAGTACAATGTATAGACAGTTTTTAACAATCTTTAAAATGAAATCAACTTCTTGTTGGGGTGACAGAGACCTTTTAATACACATTGACTTTCAAAGCTTACAACATTAATTAATATCTGTACCTAGTTATATAAAAAATAAAATAAAATGCAAAAAGAGAATAAAAGTATGCTTTATTTCTCTGAGTGACTTAAAATACTACTTGGCTTTAAGGTACCACAAGCTCTTCCCTGGATTTATCAAGTTTGTACCCTTTGGTTTTCAAAGCATCTTTTCATATATATTATAAATTATTATTAAAAATGTAGTCAAAAGATTTTTAGAAAAGTACACTTTCTAGTTGAAAATATATACAAGAAATCAACAACATTAAAGTTGCAATATTCTTTGTCCTAAGTTTTGAAGAAGGGCACATCAGTATTTCCTGAAAGAATACATGGTGCCATATCATTAAAAATGGCAACAAATTCAGTATCCCATTCCCTTTGTGAAATAGTATTTTTTTCTGAATAGAACATCATTACTGGACATGCTCAAAAGCCAAGGTAGCTTTACATCAAAGTTCTTGTCTGGTATCTTTCATTTTATTTGATCATACAGTATGTTAGAGCAAAAGATAAGTCATTTTTTGCAATGCAAGGTGAACTTCCTCCACTGAGAGTTTGCAATACTTTATATGTGTTCATTTGCTATCAAGTTCGACCAAATTACAATTTCTCAATGTACATATATATACTTTCCTAGGATAATTTCTAACAGAAACTTTTTCTATTTTTGTTAACAATGAAAAAACTGTCATTGTTTCTTTTGTGCTTGTAGCTGCTATATTTTTTTTTAATTTGTTACACTTTTGACAAATATGTAAAATGTTACCCACACTACAATGGTAGTTTAAGTCTTTATGATATAATCAAGTAAAGGATACCACCTCTGTTTTAAAACCCATTATAGTTAAACCCTTTAGTATCATAACAGCATATGATGTGAAGAATATACTCGACAATAAGCTCCATTTCTTATTAAATGTATTATTATTATTTTAAAAAAGAAATATAAGTATAATACAAACTTTAGAATATAAAGAACAAAGAACAGATAACATAAAATTATTAAAAGAAATTGTTATTAATTAATAAAAAATACAAAATATAGTAAAACAAGACAAAATATATTTAATTTATGATGAAATTGTATTGAGGAGCAATATAATTCAGAAGGGATAGAAAAAGATGGAGAAAAATAATAAATAAATAATCTTATGTCAACCTGTTTTTCTTTAATATGCAACATTGTTCTTTGGCTATGTATTTTTTGGAAGGTTCATGCAGTAGGCTTTACAAATACTCCATATTTCAAACATCAACTTTTTTAAAATTAGAGATTGGATGAAATAATAAATTCTGCAATATAATGCACAGTTTCTGTGTATTATTAGTCATCTTACATTTTTATTAATGTATATGGTTGAATAACCCAAAATGGTGAACATAGGACCTTGAGGTATATCCAAGTCTGTAATTAAATATATGGTGTTATATACAACATTCCAAAAAATCTTTTTGGGACATGACTACCAACAATCAGGGGAATATACTTAGAAGATTTGTGTTAATCCCTGGCCTACTACAGCAGAATCACACATTATTGCAGCTCACATCTGCATGCAATTTACTACCTTGCATGTGTTATAATTAAGTCCAGGGTTTGATGCAGTAATAATCGATAATGTGCAAGTTAGCTTTTTCTACAATTATATGCTTTGCTGGATTACAGGTTACCACAGGCTACATCACACCAGTTTTCTCACCTGTGATACTTTGGTGAACTCCCCCTAGTTTAATAAAAAAAAGTTTTTTTATGACCACTTTTTTCCTACAGTGGCTTGATTTTATTTTTGAGGATTTTCTTATTTTATCATTATCATTATCAATTATTTTCTTACTATATCATTGACCATTATTTGTGATTGATAGTCATATTTATAGCTTTTCCCATTTTATCTATATATATATATTTTTTTTTATTTAGTTTAGTTACGTTACCAAGTAAAAACATCAATGCAAATATATTCACATTTTGTGATGATGGGAATATTTTGCTCCAAACAATATTCTATGTAACATTTATATATTTTTTTATTTGTCTGTATATAAAAATATATTTTTTTTATTTGGTTTATTTTCAAAAACATGATTCTAAAGTATTAAATGTACCATTTGTTTTTAAAAAAGGAACTAGTTTATATTTTTTCTTATAAAAAAATATATCTCTGTTCTTGAAGAGGTTTGAGGTAAAAAGTGGACATAATGATTATTTACATATAAGGGAATATTTATTTTTTAATAATCTCCATATTTTTATTGACTACTTCATTCTCAGTGGTTGTTTTTGTGTTTGATTGGAGTTACATAATCTATAAAAAGTTTTTTTCATAAAAAATGTTGTGCTCTAAACAAGAGTCAGGTTAAATTATTTTATGCTACATTATGATCTGAGCTAATTGTGCAAAGTAAAAATATGGGTATAAGTCTGGAACCCCCATTCTCATGTTCATAGATTATAATAATATTGTTTTCTTAGATATCAATTTTTTGTTATTTTTGAAAATGTTCCTTGTATGTTTTCCAGAAAATCTTGTGTTAATATAACAGGAATAGATTTAAACACATATAGAAACTATAGTATATTCATTTTTAATAACACATTTCTGCCAAACCAAGACACTTTATATGCTTCTGTTTATTAAAGAAGTTTTACATTCAGACCATAATGATACATAATTAGCTGAAAACTGTTTTTCATCATTATCTGTTATATAAATACCTAAGCAATGTTATTCCATCCATTTGAAATTGAATTATCTTTTACAATCTTTATATTGCTTTGGTTCTCTTTGAAACATAATATATTTAACTAAATATTGATTACTCTTAAAGTCTGATAAATATCTAAGATGTTATTTCTCCTTAACCTCCCTGGCGGTCTGGTTGTGTCAGTACCCCCAAGTGTTTAAGCGGTACACTCAGGGATACTGACACAGCCAGACCGCCACGTTCTGCCCCCCTGCCCCTACATTTAAAAAATGTCTGTAGTGTAATGGCCCCTTCCCTGCACAGCCCCTGCAGCACAGCATTCCCCTCTCTTCTCCCCTTACCCCTCACCCTTCCCTTCCCTCTCTCTCTTCTACTCCCCTGCCAACTCCTTACTCCCCCATCCTCTTACAGTGTAATCTTCTCATCCTTCCCCTGCAGCACGTCTTCTGGCTGTGGCCGGGAATCGCTATTGACGTTACGTGCATGTGACATCACTCTGGACTCCCGGACACTGCCAGAAGACATGCCCACTCTGGATTACCGCTGGGGCAGTTAAAAAGGTTTGGGAGTGATATAGCAGGATTGCTAATGGAGAGCATGATGTAATCGACTTAAATAAATAAATGCATCTTGTTACTAGATGACAGAGGATGGAAAATCATGTGCAAAAGTTTTTAGTTTTTTTTTAAATTGATCAAGCATTGACTTAGACATTGCTGTGTTTTGTTAGTTCCTGTATTGTATATGAAGCCCTCCCACAGGAAACAGGATAGATAATAAGTTATATGTTGTAGCTCTCATGATGACAAAAATTTACATTTAATGACCACTACAATAGGAAAGCCTTAGGCCCAATTCTAATACGAAAAACAATTTATAGGCCACCATAAAAAAATGTATACAAAAATAATTACACAAAATCCCTTCTCAAGGTAGAGAGCAAATATACGGCAACTTGACTAATATAGGCCTAAATTTGGAATAAAGTATGGTCAATACAAGGGTCAGCTTTATCCTAATAGAGAAAAGAGAAAGGAAAGCCCACCTTTGAACTAGCCGAGCACTATTCCCATAGGTAGTGAGTATTGAAGGAGTGTGTTGAATTGGAAATTAAATAACAAACATGGTAAAAATGAACTTTTATTGATGGTCCCTTAAAATGTATTGTGTTTTTTTTTTGTTTTGTATAGATAAAAACTAGATTAAAACCACCTAGGAACAAAGGGCTGTCAGGTCTGAAATATAAAAAAACAAATGTTTAGAAGCTTAAACACCAAACGGAATTATCTCTAAATGTACAGATACTGAAAAAACAAGGAGAGATTACATAAAGAGGAACAATTAAATAATAATTTGTAGTAATCAGTAGACTCTAAGGGATATAAACAGCCTTATTAAATTGCGATTCAGTAAATTTAAAAGGGCTCTATATAAGCACAGAGCATATTTTTTTACAGAAGTTTTTAGTTATTGAACTTCTATCCAAAAGCAAGGTCTTCACTAACTAAAAACTTCTGTAAAAAAATATGCTGTGTGCTTAAATAGAGCCCTTTTAAATGTACTGAATCGCAATTTAATAAGGCTGAGAGTGTTTAAATGGATCTGTTATAGTAACAGATGTTGGTTCAGTATCAAAATAATGTGTGCACTATCCCATCTATTCCGAGTATTGTTGTGGCTAGTACAAAGTTGTGATACACTTTAGCTCTGTACTATCAACAACAATACTCTGAATAGACGGGATAGTGCACACATTATTTTGATACTGAACCAACATCTGTTAAAATGCAATGTAAGCCTTTAATACTAGCTACCTATGGGAATATCACAGTGCTACTTCAAAGGTGGGCTTTCCCCTCTCTTAGATCTCACAATGATTCTACTCTACCTGTTCTATCTTTATTGATACTACTTGTTTAACATGCAGACAAGAGGAAGAAGTATCTGTTTTTATTCTAGGTTCTAGGTTTGGATACCCCTTCATTCCTTTTTATTTTCATAGTATTACAACTCTTATTTGTCTCATATCTACCATTTACACTTTATATATATATATCTAATTGTTTCTTGAGACTACAAAAAAATCACTATTTAAAAAAATGGTTTTGGTTCAAACTCACACCTGCCCTTCCACAGTCCTGGTACTTTACCACTGTACTATATGCTTAAAGGCTTTGTAATTGTTAAAAGGAACAATATGAATAACTGAGAGCTAATTTTGTAAATATAATACTTTTCCTATTCAGTATTATTACACCTATATTTGTTTTATATCACTCCATTTCAGTTAATATATAGTTTCAATTTTATCATGTGACCAAAGTAAAAATTACTGTATAACTCAGATTTAATTAATCATGTCAGCCAGATAACTTAGAACATGCTCTGTAGGAGAAGGGGGGTTATGGCTGCAATCCGGCTTCCCCCTCTCCCATACATTTGCCAACAGAGCAAACTACCATTATCACAGAGAATTATTAATCATGCAGTCCAGGTAAATGAAAGAGGCAAGAGCTGAGTAGAGTTGCAGCCATGTTGGGTGGTAAACTATGTTTTTAAAACTCAGTTAAAAAAGAAAGCACTTTTCCATACTATATTCTGTCGTCTGTCTCATTAGGCAAAGCACATATGGTGACATTAGGGTCCATCTTACAAAGGAAATATATTATGATTTATGACAGGAAGTAAAACATGTACTTGTTGTTTATCAGTATACTGAATTGCAAGTTATTTGCAATAAATCCAAATAAGCCTATTAAAGAGTCTGAGACCCCGAATGCCTCTGATGAGCCTGACCCACATCTTAGTAAAAGTCCCTGTAATCAGGTCCAACTATGTCCAATTTTATTTCGCCTGTTTCTCTCCAATTGTTGTCTTCATGATTTTCAAAGAAAAATTCCAGGTCTGTGACTTAAAGTATATATGTGTTTTTAGAAAAAGGAGAACATATTAAGAATACAGGTAATGAAGCAAACACTTGTTTTGTTTTTTTATAATTGTTTTAACTAGGTTATTAAATTAATTGTATCATCCTTAATGTAGTTGCTATATAAAATGTACACTTCACTTACTTCTCAGAAGTAGCACATTCTTTGTTTTTGGAACTCCCCCCTCTCATAATGTTATTTGTGCTACCATCATTCGCATCTGTGACCTAAGGCTAGAAAGCAGGCACTCAGTATGCCAATGTCTGCTTCCTAGCAGCATGGCAATGGTGGTATGAAGCTCACACCCTCAGGGACAAGTACAAAAGTGAGAGATGGTAGCACTTATGAGAGTAACACAAAGAAAGGGCGGGCTCCAGAAGCTGAGAAACTGTTACTCTGAGGGCTTATTAGAAATAGCCAAATAATAATTACACTGAGGAGGATAACATTAAGTAAACTTAGTTAAAAAATGTTTTTGCAAGCACTTTCTCACTAAATGTTTTATGATAAATCCATATTGCAATATGCAATAACCTTGTTAATCATGATAAACATACTTACTGTAGATTCAGCCTGTATATTCTCTTAAAAGTTCCACTAGAATTACTCTGTTGTATAGTAATGTTTAAGTAGGAGACCTTTCAGGAAGCATCTGACACTAAAAATATATTATCTCTTAAATTGTAAGTTTGCGAGTTTTCAATCTTGTGTCAGTGCCTTGGAAACAAGCTCTATGTACATTTGATTTTATGCTAAAAAATAGAGCCCTCCCTTCTTTATAAGGTGTTAAGTTTGTTTTTTGCCATGTACTCAACCCCTGTATAGCGCTAGGGAATATGTTGGCGTGATATATACAAAGATAATAATAATAATATATACTGCCCATTTTTTATTCAGCAGTTCAATTTCACCTATTTGACATGAAGCAACTGTCTAAGACACCTTGCTTGCTAAAACATTGCATTGTATGTCACATTCACTCTCTAGCACAGCTCCTGGTTTTTAACTAGATGCTATTGGAGTTGGAATAAAGAACATCTGTTTGCATCCTGAAAATTAAATATTTAAGCAGTTTACTTCAGTATAGGTGTAAATAAAAACCAGCAACTTGGGTGATATTATTCTATTACTGATACTGTATTTCATAGCAACATGAGAATTATATACAATAAGTACACGTTATATACATTTAAAATTGCTATAAAATATTACAGATTTAAACATAAAAAAAAAGTTTTGGGGGTTTAATTTCATTCTTTTACAAAGATAATTATTACATTTTAGTTGTGTTTTATTTACAATATAACAAAATTAAATGGTAAATATTAAAAGAATAAAGATGTGAAATGCAATATAAAAGTAATAATGCAGAAACTAAAGTGTTTACTTACATATTTTTGCAAACATAATGTCCTACCTCTAATAGTTTTATACATTTGCTTATCATAAAATATTGATGTTTATTACCTGTGCTACAATAATAAGCAACAAAAAAACAATACATTTACACAAAGCAAATGTTAATTTGTTTGTTTGGTCTAAGGAATTATGAATTTTAGCTGTTCAGTTATTTCTCACGTGTACAGAATGAATGTGTTTAATTGTTAAAATTGTCTGAAACATGGCATTTATTGCATGCATGACATTATAATTGAGCAGCTTAATTTTCAAGACTGCTACCTGGAAAGACAGAATCAGTGCAACCTTAAGTGATATGCTATTAAATACTCAGAAGACATGTATAAAAAGTAACAATTTCCTTACGCATTTCCATAATTATTTAATTAAAACAAGGTAACTAAACAAAATGTAAGCTAATCTTAAAATCACTCATAAAAAGTAGCAACATTGTTATACTGTGAGGTTTAAATATGAAGAATTGTACTACATTGGTGACTATTTTTTATATATGTATATATGTATATATATATATATATATATATATATATATATATATATATATATATATATATATATATATTCCAAAGATATACATTGGAGCTGGAATTCTGATATAAATGAATCTTACAAAGTAATAAGTATACACTATTATCTAGTAAGTACCTTTATAGGGTTCCTTTCTGAAGTATGGTGGCCAAAAAGAACATATTGCGATTCTACCAATGTAACCAGAAAGCAGTGAATAAATTGTCACGGTCTGTGATTTAACATGAATTATTTTACTTTATTTTTCACCAGAAAAAAGGCTCCAGTCATTTGCTTTAAATAAATCCAATCACTTATTGTGAACTTTGATACTGTTTCTATGAAAATGACTGTTGAAATTCAGAATGAAAGTGCAAGATTTGTTCAGAAGTTCATTACCTCTAGCATTGCATGTCAGATATTGTTTGAGACCTTGTTAAAATGTCCTAAAGCAATAATGGCAGTAATCTTGCAGCTTATGGCTTGTGTTAGAGGTCAATGTTTTCACATCTTCTAGTATACATCAATCAAAATGCTTTCCATCTTTACTGAAGTTAGCCCTGAATGCATATGAGACCCTCCCGTGAGCCTCCTTCCTAATAAGCTTCTGTCTCTACAGGCTACTTCTCCTGGGAATTTGAATGATGTACTACACAGTGGGAGATTTTCAATCGAGTCTTATAAACCCAGAGGCAGTAACCAAAATTTAGAGAACTGTTGACACAGGAAAGATGCAATCTCTGATAATCTTCTGCAAAAATGAAAAGAAAGAAGAATCAGTCTGTGGATGTAGTCGCTAGCAAAAAATAGCACATTTGGGGGGGGGACTAGATTTTTTTGAACAATATAATCAAAACTGATACTGTGTTATATATTCTGTTGCTGGTTAAAACTGTGATATTCCTACACTTTCAAATTATGTTCTCAGTGTACCCCAAATGTAAATGATGATTTAATTTTGTTACATACCATAACACAACTAGAAAACAAATCCACAAATTCATAAAACTCTATGGGGGTTGCAAAGCTTTTTATTAAAGTCTGCAAATTACCTATGGGGAAATTTGACAGTTAGTCTCAGTTAAAGTGACACTGAAAGCATTGTTTTGTTTGTTGCATCTGAAAGAGGATAATTGATAACGGACCACAATGTGTTGTTTTTTTTTTTTCAAATAATGCTCTCAAAGAAGAAAGAATTGACAGGACCGGACTTGCCCTTGTCATCCAGTGGGTAGTAATGTACATATTATATATATGGTCATTATTGCCACAAATGGAAATCTACTGACATATGTAATTTCCTGTTAGATTCAATGTTGTTTGAACAGATTTTGCGTCATATTTCTTCAAGCAATTTTGAAAATCATGCTCTTTTAAATACATGAAAAAAATAATTGTGTTCCATGTCCCTTTAAGTCATATACAGTTCCTGTGAAGCATAAAAAATATACCCTATTATCATAAGAATGATGAATAAGGTAGAATTATTTTATGAATAATATGTCTTTTGGTGTATGGTTATATTAAAAGAGAATCGTCTTAATTTATTAGTATTTATTCTCCTAATTACATTATTACAATTCTTATTTATTTACTCAGTTATCACAAACTGTAATTATACATAATACTTAACAATACATAAAATCAACAATTGGATTATGCAATGTTAGGAAAGAGATTGTTTTCTTCACTAAATTTGTAGAGCACATGCTTTAAGAATATACAGTGAAAATAAGCAGAGGTATAGATAGGATCTTTAATCAACTTGTTATTTATTTCTCACCTGAGAAATATAAGACTTGATGCCATGTAATTCTCTAACATATCTGAAAGAGCTTATTTGCTTTTGTTTCTAATGTGAAATTACAACTACTGTTTTATAAATCAACAATTATAGTTATGTTTCTTTTTTTTCCCCTCCAGTTTACAGTACTACTCTATATTCTCCTCTTTTTCACTGTCCTCATTCAAACATATCAAAACGATAAAGAGGGATTTTGCATTAATACAATACCCCCAAAAATATTTACTATATATAACAAAAGAAGGGAAAACGCTTAAAACAAATAAATGTGTTTTTTTTCCATATAGTAAATAAAATACATTTCACAACTAGAAATATATAAAACTAAACATTTAAAAAACTACTATATCTCATAATAATGTATATCCAAAATAACACAAGTAAAAAGTGTAGTTCAATATACAGTACTTTCACTCTGAAAAAAACAGCCTCTGTCATAGCTAAAATAAAGTAGGTGAAGGTACATACTCTTCATTAACTTATAATTTATTTTTATTTTTATTATTGTCATCAGTGACAATTTTCATTCAACTTCCTTTAGGAATCTGTTTTTCTCACCTGGATCAACATTTGTCATTATTTCCACCCATCTTTTTTTATTTACTTTTCACTCCACATAATTTTCTTAACTACTTCTCCAACAAGTGTTTCCTCTGGTATATTTAGGTTTTGGCTGACCTATGGCCTCATTCTATTGCTACGTTTTTGAGATCCGGGCTCGCAACTGCTGATCACTAGCTAAGTTGCTATTCTACTGCCTTACATTTGCATCCTCCGATCGGGTTAAGGTCTGCAAGCTATGACTTCTTGCGATTCTGTCGATCGCAACTTACATCCCTCAAAGTCTTTTATCTTTCGCGGCCGCAAGAGTTGCAGCAGCAAAAAATCCCTAATCGCTATTCAATTGCTCCGATTACCCTTCTGTCAAGCCCGTAAACGGTTAAACGCGAAACACAGCTTACTTGTACCAAGGAGGTGTTGCAAAGGGCTTACTTAAAAATCGTAGCACTTATTAAGCAAATAAAAAAGAAATCCTGTACTTTTATAAAAAGTGAAAGTGAATTTCGGTCTTAGAATCAATCTCCAAGCCCACAGGACTTTGATATTCTACCTCCATTTATTTTCAAAGTCCTACGGGCTTGAATAACAAGTTACAGGCTTGGAGGTCATTCTAGCCCGTAGCACTTTGGAAGGAAATTAAACATGAAATAAAGTATTTGATTGGCAATGTGCAAGCTTGAGAATGTTGTGCTATTAAGTCTAATGTCACCCATTATGTTCCCCATCATTTACAGTACTTTACAGTGCTGTCATGAATTTATACTTGCATTTACAGTGCTCCTAGTTTGCGGGCTTGAAACACAAGGTTACCGCCTTGCGGCCGTGATTATGTTCAATCCTGCAGATACTTACTGCCGATAGAATAGTATGCGATCAGCTGGAAGGAGGGCTAACTTGCACGCTCTGCCAATTCAATAGCAGCGTAAATGTAGGGAAGCGCGAGGATGGAACCTGATCGCAGCAAATCTTCGTTTTGCGATCAAGTTGCATCCCCAAATAGAATGAGGCCTCTAGCCTGCACAAGTATTCATAATTCTCTACCCCCTTCCCCAAATACTATTAGGGCAAACATCATCATTGTTGCACTGTCATGCATGTAAAAAAATATGAAAATCTTACACTCTACTCTGTATCAAATGTTTTTGTTTTTTTTAGTTCAGAAATGTTTCAAACATTTAGAACCACCTGAATGAAGCTTATGGGACACTATTGGCCAAAACTTCTGATCTAGATCATATTGATCTTAATACATTCCTTAGCAGATTTACTAGACAAGAATGTGCATACATTTATTTTGGATCCAAAGTATAGTATTGGTAGGTCATTCATGGTGATGTGACTTGACTTGACTTATTATTATTATTATTATTATTATTAGAAAGTGATTTAGAACCTTGTTTCACATCTCCATAAATACATATTAATTACTAAATATTTTATACAGAGCTTTTGATACAGATATTTTTTATGTAGAGTGATTGTGAGATCTTTGAGGGGTATAATGGATCTAAAAAATATGGAATAGATGCCACTGTTTGTAAATGCATATTTACCAATACTAATAATTTGCATATTTACTCAATCCTATCTCTCAGCCTTATTAAATTGCGATTCTGTAAATTTAAAAGGGCTCTATTTAACCACACAGAGCATATTTTTTTTACAGAAGTTTTTAGTTAGTGAACTTCTATCCAAAAGCAAGGTCTTCACTAACTAAAAATTTCTGTAAATAAAATATGCTGTGTGCTTAAATAGAGCCCTTTTAAATTTACAGAATCGTAATTTAATAAAGCTGACTGTGTGTAAAACAATTATAATTGTCCCCTATATTACACCTCTTTCTACTCTCCCATAGAAATAAATAAAATAATTGATTTGTTGTTGTTTAATGGTGAGGTTACCAAACTGTGGTCTTTGAACTTTATTCAGGTGGTCCGTTGTATAAATTGGGATCACTAATTTGTAATTTGTTAAGAAGCAGGTATAAATGAAAATAAACATTTTGGTAAACACTGCTCTAAAGTATGATAGGATAAGTAATATGAATCTTTTGGGTTGAATATCTTCTAGTCTAGCTGAGTCTCTGTGTGGCATTTGATGTCAGCATTGGGTATCTCATAGCTTAAGTTCTATGTCCATGGGCTGGAGCTGGGGTTACATGTCTGTTTGCATACCCAGTGGGCTTAGAATATAGTATACTGTTCAGTAAATTGCAACAAGATACAACACGGAATGAATTATACTTGCTTCCACAAATAGTTTTTTTCACTTTTCAGTGGAAAATTATTTGTGTAGAAATATCCAGCCTTATTAAATTGCGATTCGGACAATTCTAAAGGGCTCTATATAAGCACAGAGCATATTTATTTTACAGAAGTGTTTAGTTAGTGAAGACCTTGCTTTTGGATAGAAGTTCACTAACTAAAAATTTCTGTAAAAAAATATACTATGTGCTTATATAGAGCCCTATTCAATTGGTCGAATCAAAATTTAATAAGGCTAATAATGTCATATTTTGGCAGGGGACCTTTAGTAATTCAAATCACAAGACATTTTTTGGGGATAAAATATTACCATATTCTTATATGATTACAACAGTATATTTTATGAATGTTTTTGATAAATTAATGTTACTAAAACAAGATAAGCATATGCAATATGTAGTGTTTTATTATACTGTTGTAATGGAATGTACAAACAAAATACGCTGCCGTATGTAAATGACAAATCTTGAGGTATTAACAGAGTGGCCATAACTCTCCAGGAGAAGCCCTCAGAAGTGGACAGAGTGAGCCAACACAATGATGTCATCAACGAGTATCCCACTCCCAAAGCGCATCGGGAGAAAAAAAAAACGCAGAGGTGTGGACACTCAAATTTTTAAGGAAGAGCTGAGAATGTAAGCATATTTTTAATATTAATAATGTTGATGAATGCTGTACTTAGCTATTTATTCCATGGCTGATTGGCTCTACCTCCCCTAAGTGGCAAGAACAAAGTGAGAAGAGTACCATATTGGAATCCTGTGGATAAATGTACACAATACACAGGGCTAAACGAACATTTGTATGTAGCATCAGAAGTGAGTGCATTACCACTATACATCATTTTGTAAAGTCAGTGCTGCTGAGGTTTCTTCTTTTCCATTTGTAGAAGTATTCAACTCTGTTGGTCTGGAATCTATGAACAAGCGGAAGATAAAAGCTCTACCCCAGCAATATGTTTATGGACAACTTATTTTGATAAATATGTTTTTGCTTTTGCTTGGTAGTGGTAGAGCTACAGGAATATAATACAGATTTACACTGTTCTATTCTCAGCAAAAAATATATCATATTTTACAGGCAGCTCTAATGGATAGATTAGGAGTTGCATCAATTTTTTACTTTAAAGAGGTATATATGTAATGATTATCATATGCCAACATAAACCCTAAACAAATAATTGAAGACATAAATAGAACAAATCATTTAGTTCAGTTTCATTATATGGAACTTAAAATAACAGACTATTCCTTATTAAATATAGTATTCAATAAATACACTATGCTCAAGTCAGGCTGTTTAACTGCTGTTTATTTTATTCTAAATATAACAGTACACCATCTTGTGGCTGATGCATGGAAATGCATTTGTCACAAATCTCTATTTCTGAGCTTTTGTATAAGAACATCAAAAGATTTCCTTTGATGTACAATTTATGGCTTATAAACATATGACTAATCATAATTTCAAATCAGTTTGCTACACTATGGTGCTGGAAAGATTTTAGCCCTGAAGAGTTTTTGATGCAGTACAATTAGAGGTAGACTGAGAATAACATTTTACTACAGTTTTTGCCAAGCAAATCATCCGAAATGTTGTGTGTGCTGCACGTTTTAGCTTTGAATCTGTAGTTGCTGTTGGAGTAATTGAAACATTTTTGCTTTCTGAAGGAAGATTAAAATAATTCCCAAATTAAGTCAGAGAAAAATGAAAAAGTCACTGAGAAACAAATGGCATAATGTGAAGCAACAGGCTAAATTAGAGTTTCATCAGAGATAAGGGAAGTGCAAATGAAATAAGAAATATACTAAATAGAGCTGGTTTATGCATATCCCCATAGAAGTCAACTGTAGAGATCATCAGTAAATTAATAGCTCATCAATTGTATTATTATACACAAGTAAAGTAAGCATGCACCACATTCTTGGATCAGTAGAAACCATGTTGAGAAGAAATAAATGTTTATTAGTGTATATAATACATATCATAATCATTAATGTATTGAAAGTTTTTTGTCTGAGTGTACTGTAATCAACGGTGCAGATTCATCGAATTTTGGTCTGGCAGATTTGAGACATGCAGTAGAAACTTTTCAATAGAAAACAATACCAGCAAAATCAGATGATGTATTAAACAGCGGAGAGAAAGCAAGTCAAGTCTGACAAATTCAATATTTTATGGCTAGCTGAGTGTATAATTCTGTAATAAGAACATTGGGGAGCACTATACATATATGGATTATGATTTATTTTAACATTTTTTACACTGGTTATGTTATAATTAAGTATAGCTTGTGGTTGTTCTGCCCAAAACATAATTTGTTTCTGTGTTTGTTTTTTAATCTCACTTAGAGAGATATTTACTAATCATTGCATGGGTGGGAGATTAGTAAGGACAAAAATATCAGTGATGCACATCTCTGAATTCAGTTTGCTCTATTTCATTAGGAGAACAATTGCTATCACAGCCCAACTCATCACAGCCTCTATAATAGCTTAACATATTTATGTATTTATTAATTCAGTCGTGTCTGACTTTCTGTGACCCTATAGACTGTAGCACGCCAGGCACGTCTTGTGTCTGGATGTGCTTATCCATATGGTTTTCTTGGAAAAGATACTGTAGTGTTTTGCCTGTTCCTTCTCCAGTGGACCGCAATTTACCTGACCTTTCTGCTATGACCTGCCCATTTTGGGTGACCCTACATGGTATAGCTCACAGCTTCATTAAAGTACACAAAACACTTCACCATGACAAGGTAGCAATTCATAAGGGGAGCTTAGTATTTAACCACCTTTATTTGCTACTTATTTTGATTTCCCCCAGGAAAACATGTATATCTCAATATCTTTAGCAGTAACTTGAAAGCCAAAGCTAGTTTAAGACCCTGCCTCAAATCATGACATTTATTTGTGATTGTAAGACTTTTCATGCCTTTTAAGAATGTATTTTCACATGGTTTCTGAGGGCAAATGTATTCATAAATGGTTATATTATATTGAGTAATTTGAGGCTATAGTTATCACTTCCCCAATCCTGTAATTACTGTGTGCAGAAGTGGATGAATGAACTTATCACATATATAGTTGTCAGTTCAAGAACGTTGGTTATGTTTGCGGGTTTGTCATGCTTTGGGAGTACTGTTACAGCCCATAGGGCCGCAACTGCTCACCACGCAAAGTGAGGCGAGCCGTCGACCACATAGGACTTAGGCTGCAATGAGCGCCAAAGGCGCTCATTGCACTGTGAGCCTCGGGAAGCGAGGTGAGCAGTTGAAGCATGCGAAACACGTACATGGACTGTGCACCTCGCAAAATTACGACTTTAACAACCAAACCACTGAACTTAAAAAAACATGAAAAAAAAAGGCTATTAGGGCTATTTTTAACGGCCTTCTGCTAGTTTTACGTTCTTCTGGCTAGTTTTACGTCGTTGGGCCTCGTTTTCACGATCGAAAATCGCCTAAGCGATAACATAAAACTAGCCCAAAGGATGTAAAACTAGCAGAAGGACGTTAAAAATAGCCCTAAGCAGTAACACTTACCGAAAGGCAGTAACACTTGATCCAAGCTACTAATACTTAACCCAAGGCAGTAAAACAACCCAAGACAGTAACACTCAAGTGCAAGGCCTATAAACTACACAGGGGGAGAAGCTTGGAACCTTACAATTGTACAGAAGATGGAGGGAGAGGCTCGCTATGAGCAACAAAGGTACAGCATTTCCAGCCTTAAAATGTTATTCCCGTCATTTTTGACGGGCAAGTAGCTAGTTATTAAATAGTATTCAGATTGATAATAGTTTACCATCATCAGGATGTTAAAATGTACAAAACAGAACACGTTCACGCAACATCTCTAAAGCAACATAAGATAAAATGTATTACATATTACACTCATAATAAAGAAAATAGCAGTAGCATATTTTTCAAATTACAACTTTTCCACTGAGAACAATTAATTTCAAAGCTGTGAAGTCAGATCTATGTAATAATACTCAGTAGCTAGGCATAATGTTTTATGTAGCTATTTATGCTTCATTTAGGATCATAAAGTTAAAATTGAAAAGTTAATATGTGAAAAAACAAATGTATTATTACATTATAATTTTCAGTTGCATATTATAAAATAATATAGACTAGTATGAGTTACAGTTTAGGCTATACTTGCATATACACAGCTCAATATACTACCAAATGTTACACATTTTTACACAATTGTATGTAGTAAGTCAATGTTAACATTCTGTATGAGAATAAGTAATATAAAGTAATATAAAAATAAGAATAAAAAATAAGTGAGAACATTGAGACTTGGCTAAACTATAAAGAATATTGTCAAATATTGTGCAGGGGTATAATTGGCTAAACTGTATAGGGAACATAATTTAAAGGTCAAAGATAAAATTGTGGTATGACCCTGTAATACTCTGTAGTGCTCCTCAGGTGGTCTTGGTGGTCTTGTTCTTAGAGGATTAGTTATCAATCCAATATTTTCGATTTATATTGCTCTTGTTTGTCACTGAATTAAGTTGGTTTATTCTCAAGTCCAATGTGATGGTTATAGCTAGGTGTGCTGCTTCTCTTTGAACACAGTTCACTGGTGTCTGTATGGTTTGCAACAAAGAGAAGAGGAGTGGGGAGACATAGCGCACTAACTCCTAGTGCAAAATTACCAATATATTGTAATCCCAAACCCTTGTTCATAGAGATCAGTAGGTAAAGCTCTCACCTTTTCTAACCACAGTTTATGAGGTATATTATAGACTTCCCAACACGTGTTGGCTTGTAGGTTGTTACTTCTTTCCTCCGTGAACGTCTTATCTCATATTCTTCCAATAGTGTGTGGGTATTAGGGTAATGTATATGTGTACTTTTCAGAGCATGGGGAATATTACAACAATATCAATAGATAGTGGTGCCCGATTATAAATAGCTTGCTTGGGTTCAATATATCCCCTTTGGAATTATAGGTGTCTTTAATCAAAAAACGATATCAAACATGGTCAATGTTATAAATATTCAATTTATTCAATGTTTGTAAAAAAAACTGAAATATAATAAAATATGTTCAATAGCGCAAAATAAAAATAAAAATTATACAGTAACTAATGTGATTAAAAATAAATAGATATATAGTAAAAATACTGATGAGACGTGTTTCGTCACTTTTATCCTGTGACTTTTATAACTCTAGCTCAGTGCTTCTCTTTATGAAGCAAAAATCACCTTTTTGACTCATAGAGAGAAGCAATGAGCTATACACTCTTCATTTAAATTTCATATTATTGAGGTATTTTCGATCATTGAATTTTTAGCAAATTTTTATCCCCACCCCTCTTCCCATTGTTGCATAATTTAAAGGTCCTCTGTAGTTTTGGAAAGCTTCATATGTTTGTGAAGGGTAGAACAAACTAATAACAATAGCAGCTATGTAAAGGCCATGAGCATAATACATTTTTAGAGAAAATATTAATTTTAGTAGACTCTGCTTTTGTTTGGGACCTTTCATATTTGATTACTTAAGGTGAAGAGTTAATATACTGTGAGCTGAGTGTCCATTTACTTATAATGTTAAGTGTATTGACATTGCAGCTGTTTGAATATTACATACTCCCAGATGACAAATCCTGTTAGAAACAATAGTACATGCTTTCTGGCCCTAGAGCAAAATTTGTACAAGTTTCTAAAAATATTTTCTCATTATCAGGTATCTTTCCAAGTAAACTTTATGGTGTGAATATAAATCTGTGGTAAACAGTATGGGAACAAAGTGTCTCAAGTGCATCTTATGTTATCTCCTGATTTACTATGTAGTATTTCTTTACTAGGTCTGACTTTCTCCATGCTGGCTGGTCGGTTGAGCTTATATATTTTATTGTTCTTTTTAACTGTTCATCATTTCTGTTAAAGTTGATGCACTCAGAAAAGGTTATACTGCATGTCAGCACTTTCCCTAATTATTCCTTTCTTGAAAGATCAACAGGGAACAGGGAGTGGAGAATGAGGCTGCTGTTTGACTTAAAGAAAGAGCTAAAACATGGATTGTGAATTTTGGAACAATAATTATGCTTCTGCAAAATTGACTCAGTTTGATAAAAAAAAATGTTTCAGTATGTTCCATAACACTGCTAATCTGCATCTGCTCAGAATAAGAAGTTACATTAGAAATGTTCATTCATGTAACCTCTTGTAGCATTGGGTATCTTAAGATTTTGAAAAGGGGAATAACCAATTTCTGCAACTATCTACATTTTCTAGGTGTAGACTCTTCATAATAACTCATCCCTTCTATTTTATTCCTTCTGTATTATTATAGTGTTCAGCAATAAATATTCTTCTCTCTGACTTTCCTATATAATTTAAATATTTAGAATGAAAAGATAACCACGTAATCCTACATAAAAGATAAAATAACTTTAAGGTTGTACTATATTGATAAATTATAATATATTACTGAGAAATGTTACATTTCATGGCAGAATACTGTATGCATTTTCAAAGGAATAATACAATTGAAAACATACAATATAATGTCAACTAAACTGCCCACAACTTTTACCGCAATTATATCTTAAAATAGAACACCGGATTAATCACAGAAGATTGAGTTTTTCCTACACTAATCAGTACTCACAATATTTACATTGTTCAGGCAAATCTTTGACTTCAACACATTGATCAACTGTATTATCAACAGAATGCAACGGATTAAAAAAAAAAAAAAAAACTTTACTGCTGTATACAGCTGCAATCTATAAATGTTGTGTTCTTGGTCTAAAATAACATGAACTTATAGACCATTGCAGTTCAAGAAAAAGAACACTTGTTTGTCAAATTAGCACCAAACTAACAATATCAGCAGTTGTGTAAGCCATGGACATAAAATAGTTTTGGGGGAAATCTGAAGTACAGAAATCCATTTTGGGTTTGTTGCATCTCATTCTAAGAGCTAGGTCATGAGGGTGTGTGTTTGTAGAGGGAAGAATGGGGGAGGAGAAAACAGGCCGGAGCTAATAGCCTTTGTTTAATAAATCGATAACTGAAATTGATACCAAACCTGTCACTGGCCCACAAGCAGGATATTAAAAAAATAGCTGTATGACCTTATTCCTACTTTATTATGCTATTAGTCAAACTTAAAGAACTTTTTTTTTTCATTACACAATGGTAGGGTATTAGGGGATTTATCAAACTGGACATATGTGGGTTAAAATTTAAATAAATTTCCACACTTCCAATGTCTTCTATAAAAATCAGTTTATTAAACACAGTTAAAGTTTATCTCAGCTTGATAAATTGAAAATGTCTAGAAAACATATTCTTTTAAACCCAGCTTAAAAGGACTGTGCTCCTAAAGTAATTGGTTACGAGCTTTTAAAATCAGTCATTGTAGGCTGCTTCTAAATTTCCCCTGCATCAGTAGAATACATAATTGGATACACCAACCACTGGCACTAATTAGTAGCAGGTGTGCAAATTGAATAAGGGAGTGTTACATTTCCAATATTTGCTTTACATTAGTTAAATTGTTCTTTTTCACCATTTCAGAACATGTAGAGACATATCCTGGTGGTAAAAGCATATGTATAAGAATTGCTAGCTTTGGGTTTGCATCCTATTGTGTCATTTTGTTATTTTTTAAATGAGTTTTATTTTGGCTACAAGAGAAAATAGAAAATGCATATGGACTGTAAAGAGGTAGTATGAGACAAATATGTGTGTTGTAATGCTTCTACAAAGTACTAAATTGCACATTATATTAGCTTACTATTAGTGATATTATTCTTTTCACCCCTTGCAAAGCATGTAAAGGCTTAGCCTTGTGTTAAAGTGAAGTGTCTTTGAACTGATAGTTCTGGATTTCAATACTTTCCAACATTTTTAGTAAGTCTAATTCTGATGACAAAATAAAACAGGAGACTGGTATTAAATGAATATGGGTGTTGTGCTGCTTTTAAAATAAATATTAAACTAAATAAAGATATTAGTATACAAAAGGTATAAATAATAAAACTCACAAACTGAATTTTATAAGGCAAATGCATTTAACCACTGCACCACCTGTCTGCACATTAATGGTAGAGTATAAACATTATCAGATGGTGACATCAGTGTACCTTTAACACCTCTTATCCCTGCTTCTTTCTGCTTTAAACCACTTTTACACTGTTTGAAAAGTATACCTCATTGTTTTTTTTAATTATTATTTTCTACTGATCTTTCTGTGGTCCGTTGGTCTAACTTTAACTTATCATCATCAATTATAAAATATGATTAATATCATAATTAAACAAATGATTCACTGAAAAAATAGTCCCTTCAAATCTACATGAATGTGTATCACTGCTCCAAAATAAGTTTAAAATTTATTTCAATAAATTATATTTCCTTTCTGCAACAAGTGTACCTTTCTAGCCAGCCAAACTGGATATTGTGAGATGAGTTTAGAGTACCGATATCCAATATGACACAGCTACTAAGTATAAACTGCACTACTGTGAGTATTACCTCTTTGCAGTGAAACAATTTTATGGTAGATAAAGGAAGTAATTGTGCATTGCAAGCTTAATTGTACTGACCAAATGCAATGTATGTAAATGTTTTTAATCAAAAATTGTTTAATCCGCTATTATAAATTGTATCCAAACCAGTGAATATAAACTTACCTTTTCCAACTGAGCATTTTTTTTGGATTTGTATAGGAATTCTCCAACTGCAACGAAAACAGAAAGAACCAAGCCAGCTGCCAAAACAATGAAAATTCCACCAATGTTTTGGACTCCGAGGGCACTGGCTTCTTTACTTTCTTCTTCTGGACACCCATTGCCTCTCCACCATTTTTCCTTCAACATATGGAGCTTTCCTGCCTCTTGTAGCTGAAGAATGGCTATAGTGATTTTATCTCTATATGGAGAACCTAGAAAAATAAATTATTTATAATTATTATTATGAATATAAGAGCTGAGAAAATTATTTTTACAACAATTTATAAGGCATATGTGCAAAAGTTAAAACTAGTCCAGAATCCAAATACTAACATTTATAAAAAATGGTCATTAATGAGGTTCTCATAGTGAATCAACTCTAGATAAACTACCAAATGTAACTGATATTTTGAAGGGATATGGAAGGTTTCTGGATTTTACTAGGTATACAGTACCTGTGTATCTATTTACTCCTATATAAAGAAGTGCTTATAAGCATGTTGCAGAATGTTGACGGGAGATGGTCACTGATAGGCTGGGATACTGCATACGCTGCAGTGGGCAAACCCATATGGGCACTATTTTTTATTTTAAGCAATAAAAATAGAACTTATAAGCACTTCATAATAAAACAAAGTACATAAATATCAATAAATACACAGGTATATTATATACCTAGTTAAATCCAGAAACCTTCCATTTAAATAAGGGTAAGAAATCTCCAGTAAAAAATAAAGTGCATTGTATTATTTAGAGTAGGAAAGGAAGACCAGGCATGTTACTGCTTTCTACTCCTCACACTAAGGCATAATTCTAAACATTCTAAAAATTCTACAACAAATTTAATTTGTGGCATAACGAAAACATCCTTAGATTTCCCACCCGAAATTTTTTTACTACCGTTGTTTCCTAGCTATGATTAATTTCTCTTTTCTGTCCTGATTAATATCACATATAATAGTTGTCAAACTGTGATTCGTCGTCACGATTGCGACAAATCGCAGTTTGACAACTACGCAATGAGCAACGAGCCACGCATGCGCATTGCGCAATGGCCCGTTCCATGCTCATAGTGCGGCGTAAGGCGTGCATGCGCATTGCGCAAAGGCACATGCATGCGCATAACGCATCATTGCGCAATGGCAGTCGTATGCGCATTGCTCCCCCAAGGCAGAGAGGAGGATGAGGGGACACACAGGGAAGGAGGAGGGACACAGAGGAGAGGGTGAGAGACACAGGGCAGGGAGAGGAGTGTGGAGAGACACAGGGCAGGGAGCGGAGGGGGTAAGAAACACAGGGGAGGGGGGAGACACTCAGGGGTGGGAGAGGAGGAAGGGTAGACACACAGGGGAGGGGGAGAGGCACAGAGGAGGGGTGGAGAGACACAGGGGAACGAGAGGGGGAGAGACACAGAGGAGGGGGGAGAGACAGAGGAGTGAGAGCAGGGGGGAGAGACACAGGGGAGTGAAAGGAGGGGGGGAAAGACACAGGGTAGTGAGAGGAGGAGGGAGAGACACAAATGAGTGAGGGAGAGAGGCAAAGGGAAGGGAGAGGAGGGGGAAGAGACACAGGGGTGGAAGAGTAGTGGGGTAGACAAACAGTGGAGGGAGAGGAGGGGGAGAGACACAGGGGAATGAGTGGGGGAGAGACACAAGGGAAGTGAGAGGAGGGGGGAGAGACACAGGGAAGTGAGAGGGGAGAGAGATAAAAAGGAGTGAGAGGAGGGGGAAGAGACACAGAGGAGGAGGGGGAGACACACAGGGGAGAGAGAGGAGGGGGGAAGAGACAAAGGGGAGGGGGAGACACACAGGGGTGAAAGATGAGGGGGTAGACACACAGGGGAGGGGGAGGAGGGGGAGGGACACAGGGGAGGGAGAGGAGGGGGAAGAGACACAGAGGGGGGAACAGACACAAGGGAGGGGGTAGAGACATGGGAGAAGAGACACAGGGGAGGAAAAGAGACATAGGGGAGGGAGAGGAGGTGCAAGAGACACAGGGGAGGGAGAGGTGGGGAAAGAGACACAGGGGGAGAGGGGGTAAAAACACAGGGGGGAGGAGACACAAGGGAGGGAGAGGAGGGGTAAATGAGACACAAGAGAGGAAGTAGACAGAGGGAGAGATACTCATTGCAAGGCCGTGTTGAGCGCCAAAGGCGCTCATCGCGAGACCAGTAAAGTAGAGGGGGAGAGGCTCCCATTGTGTGGCAAACAGCATTGCCAGAATTCACATTTTATTGCCGTCATTTTTGACGGGCAAGTTGCTAGTCTGATTATATTACCTGAAATTACCAACCTTCTTCTGACTCTTCTGACTGATATGTGTTAAAATAACTGCCTACATTTGTCATATTTGAACTCCGCCTCTCCTGTCTGTGTATTAGTCTTGTATCTACTCACATGCAACTACCATTTATTATGCATTTTGTCCTACACAATGTGCTTTACTTATGCAAGTCTCTAAGGAGTAAAATGAATGCAGAATACCTGCAAGAAATCAGTCAATAAAAATGTATGTCCTAGATTTCAAGAGGGATTTTCTGTTGAGTATGTTTTTAAATTAGAAAGAACAACATACCATTATTTCAACTGTGATTTTTTTCCCCCTCTGATTACATTACTTTATTGTTCTCCCTACATTTACATAGTATCATCAAGAATTTTGTTAATTACTGATTGCTTGCCCACAATTATCTTGTATTTTGACTGACATAACAAATCCCAGTGAAGAATATGCCAGTAATAGAGAATTGCACTACAGTATTTTTTTTTAGAATGTACTGTATTGTTTATTTTTATGCAGTATGAGAATACATTCAAACAGAATTAAAATTATTTTGTTTGACTTATATTAAGATATCACTCCAACCAATTTAATATCTAGACTAAGATTGAAATTCCTTACTATTCACCTAAATAAGCAGTAAATAATGAACCCCAAGACATCATATTATATATGTACACATTACTGCACCATGATATTCTAAGTTTAAGTATTTGATTGAACTTTTAGAAATCACTAGTTTAACGGGGAATCAGAAAGATGGTATTTGTAAATGTGTCACAGTGCCATGGGTGTAGGAACTGGGGGGATGGAAGGGGGAAATGCTCCACCCTACCCAGATTTTTCTGTGTTTGTATCACCTATTATATTTGTCAAACTGCGAGTTGTATTCACTCTTGCGGCCCAAAGGACTGCAACTGCGAGCGGCCCGCGAGACTACCTGGTTCCTGCCAGGGGAGGACTCAAATCACCCGCAAAGTACCTGGTCCCTGCCAGTAGACTGGGGCTGCAATGAACTCCAGTGTCTCCTTCCCCTCATCCTCCTCCCTCCTCATCCCTGTCCCCCTCTCCAATCCACCCCCCTCCCTCTCCCCTCACTTACCTTGATCCAGTGAGCTCCTGCTATTGTCTGCTCTCCATCGCGTCTTCCGCCTGTGTCCGCCCGGCATATGCTAATTAGGTGACGTCACGTCATTAGCATATGTCAGGCGGACAGCCGGAAGACGCGATGGAGAGCAGAGAACAGCAAGGGCTCACCAGATCAAGGTAAGTGAGGGGAGAGGGAGAAGGGCATAATTGGAGAGGGGAAAATGGATGAGGAGGGAGGAAGAGGATAAGGGAGGAGGATGATAATGGGAAACGGAGGGATAGGGAAAGAGACACAGGGGAGGGAGAGGTGGGAATAGACACAGGGGAGAGAGAGCGGGGAAGAGACACAGGGGAGAGAGAGCAGGGCAAAGAGACACAGAGGGAGTAGAGGGGTAAAGACAGGGGGAAGACACAAGGGAGGGAGAGGAGGCAGGAAAAGAGACACAAAGGAGGAAGAGGAGGGGGAAATGAGACACAAAGGAGGGAGAGGAGGAGAGAAAGGAGACACACAAGAGAGGGAGAGGAGGGGGAAATTAGACACAAGTGAGGAAGTAGACAGGACAGGAAGACCAGGGAGAGGCTCGCAATGAGCAACGAAGAAGCTTACATTGGGTGGCACGCAGCATTGCCAGCATTCAAATTTTATTGCCATCATTTTTGACGGGCAAGTCGCTAGTTACATATACAGTTGTGGTACTATGAGTTGTCGTCACGCTTTGCAGGCCTTGCGAAGCGAGGCCTGCAACTGTGTCTCTTGCGCAGCGAGGGACACAGTTGCAAGATGACAACTGGCAGGCAAGGGGTGGTATGAGACACAGGGGAGGGTGAGGGGTAGCATGAGACACAGGGGAGGGTGAGGGGGGGTATGAGACACAGGGTAGGAGAGAGGGGGAAAAAGACACAGGGGAAGGGAGAGGGGGAAAGAGACATGAGGGAAGGGGGGAAGAGACAGTGGAGTGGGGAAGGAGACATTGGGGATGGAGAGGGGGCGAGACACAGGAGAGGGAGGAGGAAGAGATACAGGGGAGGGAGAGGGGGGAAAGAGACACAGGAGAGGGAGAGGGGTGGAGAGACACAGGGGAGGGAGAGGGGTTGAGACACAGAGGAGGGAGGGGGGAAGAGATACAGGGGAGGGAGGGGGAAAGAGATACAGGGGAGGGAGAGACATAGGAGAGGGAGAGTGAGAGGCACGGGGGACACAAAGGGGAGGGAGAGGGGGAAAGAAACAAAGGAGAGGGAGAGGGGGGCGAAAAACAATATATATATAACTCCATCATGCCGTAATTTTTGACGGGCAAGTCGCTAGTGTATATATATAAGCTATTTTTCGCACTGTGTATACAATGAATTGTATCCCTCATAATTATTCTGGCTCCTATACCCCTGCACAGTGCATCGTCTTTTTCAGATAATGTCCTTAGAGCACAATTAAAACTGCTTTGCAAGGCTTGCCCCTGTCAGCCAATGAGCAGTAATAATGCATATATATATATATATATATATATATATATATATATATATATATATATATATATATATATTTATATATATATAGTCAAACTTGTCTGCCAATGAGATTTACAGGCTGCATATATTTTGTGCATTTCCTTTTACGGTAGTTTCAAGAAAGGTTAAACATACTTAATATTGTTTTTTGCAGAAAAATTACATTTGTAATATTTAAAACATGTTCTTTAAAATTAATGAAAAAATGCATACAATGTCTCTTTAAAAAGAGACTAAATATTTCTGTATATGACATGGAATCACAAAATTATATGAAACATATTGCAATTTCCACTGAAAGTACTGGTGTCTGTCCAGATTTATGAACATCAGTAGCTTCCTTGTTCTTTCAATATCTATGGCCTTCTGAAAATTGTATACCCTGTATTGCTTGGATACAACATAGGCCATTTTATTTTTATTCTATGGATGTTTTAGTGACATTTGATTATTAACTTGTTACAGATGTGTAAGGCTAAATTGTGTGTGCTATTATAGTAAAATACTATAATAGTCAAATAGTACTGGATACATACTGTACATATAAAAGAATAACAATGAGAAAGAGTTCGCTATTTTTCATATACCTCCCTGTAAAATCTATTTTCACAAAGATAAGGATTGTTTTATTCTTGGGTAATTCATAATTGCTGGCTGGCATGCAATCTGAAAATATCATCTTAGACCATTAATTTAACACTCAAGGTTTTAGATGTCTTTAAAAGGCAAAAATAATGTAATATTTAATTGAGACTTAATAATGTTATAATCCAAGGTTAAGTTGCAAATTTTTTTTTACTGTCAGCCTTTTAGATCATTTTACACTGAAATCAGTTGATATCTGCCTTAATGGACAGTATGGGAGTCTCTCAGAACTGTGAAGATCTAGCATCTAAAGCTCCATCTGCAAGAAAAGAAGGAAATAGATACTGAGACAGGTTCTCCAAAGTGGATAAGATGGGGTAACTGAGGCCAGCTTTCTCTGGAGCAATATTGTAAGCTCTGCTTCATTCACATCTCTGTTTTATATATATATATATATATATATATATATATATATATATATATAAATTGCAAGCCATTTTAAAGCCCCTGCTAACCTTTGTGAGCCTGGCCCATTATCTTGAAACGTGCAAAACAGTTAAGTTTGCTAACTAATGTAAAAAGCAAAAAACATAATTGGAATGAAAACGAAGTAAACACTCTCTAACTACCTAGAGGTTAATGTAGCGTAATTTCATACACACACAAAATAAGTGTCTATGAATTGATGTCACTGGATATGGTATTAAGTTTTCATGGAATGATAAAAACAAGAACTTCTCTGAAAAAAAAATAGGATTTATAGTGATGTGTAGCAATCAACATTTTCATGGAATTGAAGGATCCATTGCAGTTTCATATTTACTGTATGCTCTTTTTAAAAAATATATATAATAATATGCTAAATGTTTTAGAAAATAAAAACAAAGTCTGCTTGGTTTGTCACAGGGTCAGGGTACCTTAGATGCAGATAAAGTTTCTATTACACCTATTGAAAGATTTAATTCTTTAGTTGGAAAACTTTCCGTAAAACTAAGAACATGTCTGCTATTTATATTTAAATATATATATAATATATAAAAAATATGCTAATTAAAAGTTATATTAAAGCCATTTATTTTGCTATTTAAGGAATCATATAGAATAATCCACCAATTTTTATGTAAAGTTTTCTACTCACTTGTTTTCATGTTCAGAAGCACACTAGACACAGACTTCCAACACATCAATTATCAATACTTTTAATATACACAGCCTAAGCACCCTGCTGTGAGAAACTACATCAACTCATATGCACCTCTAGTAGGTACAGATTGCTGACTCGACCACATCATCAAAATTCCATTAAAAAGTTATATTGATCCAAAAATAATTTTAGGAAGTATTACACTGTTTTTATTATCTTGTTTTTGGAAAATAAAATTATGTTTTGTGTGTGTTCTGTGTATGGCTTTACCGCTTTGTTACTTTTTTATGTCGAAGCCCCAAGTCTAAATTATTCTATTTGCTTGCCTTTATCAAGAAAAAAGTAATAGGTTATTTATAAACTCTGTAACAGGGACAAAAACCAAAGTGTTCCAATCTGCTGCATAATCCCAATGGTATGGCTGGCAGATAATTCACTACGTTTATATGTTTCCTTAATACCTTATTCATGTACTAGCTTCACTGAACTATTGATTAAAACAGTATTCTTCAAGCATTAAAAGATGTTATAGCAAACTTGACATGGAAGTAGTCGTCAAATAAGTGCAAGTCTTACAAGTAAACTACTGGGGGAAAAATTGGTGTACCTGCTGGCAAATGTGGTAGATTAATTTCAAGTCATTTTCTGTTTATTTCATATTATTCCATTAAAAGTTGTTGATGGCAGATATTTAATAACATATTAAATATATACTTTATAGAAGATAACACACTTGAATTACCAAGGATTTACCTTTATAAGTAGAGTGTTCATGTAATAATTTAACGATTTCTTTAATATAACAGAGAAGTATCACAAAGCAGTGAAAACAATACGGATAACCATGGGTGTCCTGAGGCATTATCCAGTAAAAACAAAACTTTAAAAGCCATTTGTTTACTGGCAAGGTATTTTTTGACCTCCACAACAAAACACTTTTTAAACCAATCAAGGAAAAGTGTTCTTGTTGTCCAAGCTTTTTTGTTGCTCATCCAAAAAACTGGGAGTTGGGACTTATCTTTTCTTATCAATGCTCGTGGATTAGCATACTTAAAGATGATGGTAGGCTTTATTATGAATTCAGATGCATTTGCACAGAGCAAAATGGTAAGCCTATCCTTAAAGCCTGGTGCTCACTTTTCCTCTTTACTGATAAACGTACGTTGAGGCATTTTTATTTCCAAAAGAGTGCTGTTTCATCAGCGTTGAACACTTGCTCAGGTGCATAACCCTCCCCTTCAATAATTTTCCTTTGGGTCTCAGGAAATTCTTTTGTTGCCTCTTGGTCAGTAGAAGCTTTTTCTCCTGTAATCTTTACATTACGTAGGCCAATTCTTTTTCTGAAATGAGGAAACCAGCCTCTGCTAGCATGAAACTCCGTAGAGCTAGACCCTTCACCATCACCACACCTTTCTTTTATAGAAGTTTTTAAAGACATGGCCTTTTATTTTATAAGGTTGGAATCTACTGGAATACCTTTTTTATAGCAGTCCTGCACCCACAGAAAAACTGCGATATGCAGATGTCGCACTTGATGCAAAGTTGGCACCCCCACTGGTGTAGCAACTTCTGCAGCAGAGCGAATTTGGACTTCCTTTTTTTTATATATCCGACCGTAGATTCATTAATGCCATAATGACGGGCAACCTCAGTAATATTAAAATTGCTTTTCTAAGCATATCCAACATTGCTCAGCACTAGGAGCACATTTTGGATCCATCTTATACAGATATCTGTGTTCTCCATGCAAACCTCATGAGAAAACAGCAAAATGAAATCAATAAAGCACAAAAATATGTCAATGCCGCAAATGTCGAGGGTCTACTGTATAAGGTAATGTAATGTATTTTCTTGTATTAATAAATTATTGATATAACGTTAAAACGCTACTTACTCATAGCTTTCTAGTTTCCGCTATGGGTGCAGCAATTTTACCAGTCATCAGTCATTGTCCATTTTGCTAGTGCTGAATATTATCTACAACTTTGGCTCACACGCACTTTATCCTATATATGTCATGTGACCACGTTGTCCCCCATCATTGTTACCAGTGACCACATTGTCACCTGTGACAGTGCACAGTTAAGTAATACACAGGAATATTTGCAAGTGGGCCTGTTTTGCAGATATATCTATTACTACATCAAAAGCAAGATACATGTCTTGCTACCAACAGAGGAATGTTAGCAAAATGGCTGCACCATGAGTAGGTAGTATTATCCTTTTATTTTAATAATATGTTAATACAAGAAAATATGTTAGCTAATGGGATATTGTTTACACAAAGATTTATTTTTCTGGCTTTATTGGCTGTTTAGTAGAGCAAAAATCCTAAAATGGTATACACTGAGTACTTCACAAAGAGATCAACAGAGACCCCAGCAAAGAGAATGTGTTAGGTGATAGACAGGGACAAACCTATGAAAATAAACTAATAGTGATTATTCAGCCAATAGTTACAGAATAGTTACAGAATGCTGCCTGTCACTGCAATAATCAGCATGGGCAATACTAAAGCCATTCATTAGTATATAGTCATTTTTGAAAAATGTATAAAATAACTAGAAAGGTTGTAAAAGGATAAAGAGGAGCATATGGGAAAAGAAGAAAAGAACAAAGAGAAATTGGTCTTTTATCAGGTGCACTTTTCTTGCCAAAAAGTTTACCATTAACAAAAGATCATCCACTGGTGTTAGAGGAGAAGTAATTTCCCCTTTTAAAGAACGGGATCTGCAGAGTAATGTCAGCTGGGATTTTAGAACTCAGTACCAAATGAGGTTGTGACAACAGATTTAATAGATAACTTTAAAAAAGTGTTGGATGTATTTAATCTTATATATTTAATGAAAAAGAAGCAAAGTAGGGGTATGTTAGCTAACTAGAATAGCTAGGATTTTGATTCAGGGAACAATCAAGTTGCTGTTTTTTGGGATGAGATACTTGACATTGTTTCAGTTTGTTTTTTTGCCTTCCTCTGTATCAAATGACAATTCACACGTCTGGAGAGATCTAAAAATGTTGAACCTGATGGACTAATATTTTTTTTCAACCTCTAAGACTATGCAGCTATGTAACTATATACCTCCTAACCAATAGCTTTGAGAATTTTTGGGGAAAGGGAAGGAGCAGATTTTTTAACATGAATCATTTGCACATCCATGTAGAAATGTAAACATTTTAATAAGCTGCCACTTTTGAGATAAAGGTCTAGAAATATTTGCTATCTCTTTCCTAGTTACACTAGTAACATTTCTAATAGCTCATAAAGCTGGTCTGTCTGCATAAAAAATGAGAAAAGCAGTAGAAAGCTGAGGCTCACAATAAATGTAAATGAGTGATGTTCATAAATAAATATTCAGGTCTTTCACGTGCTTCAGTCTGAACCATATATCTTGACTGCAATTCAGAAGTGTTAGTATCTGGTATCCCAGTGTTAGTTTATTGAGCATGAATATTCTTATTCTCAATACTGATCCTTTGCAAACAGCACATGAAGCAAGAAGCCAATATTGACTTAACGTTTGTCTTTACTAAGTGCCAAACACACATTCTATAAATCTGTTGTGAAATAATAAAGAACCTGTTCTTTTTCTTTTACAGAATAAGTTAAATGAACAAGATCATCCATAATTCAGGCTATTGGTTTTCATACAATAGCAAATGTTCTACAATGTCTGGAAATCATCACTTTATACCTAATACCACAATTGGCATCAACAATAAGCTCCTAAAATATATGACTTCAATGAAAGCTTGTGCAATATTATTGCATACATATGAACTTTAAATGTAAAATATACCAATAAAGAAATATTGTGGCATATATATAAAATTTCAGTTACAGTATATTAAGCCTATTACATTTTATACTGCTACTATTATTAATAGTATGGCATGTAGAAAAACAAAACTCAATGAAATATTATAAAATGCCATAAATATGGTATTGACTAATAAACACTTTATGAGTTGTGTACATTAGAGGTTTTAGAAACAGTAAAACTAAAATCTAGATTCAGTTTCTATCAGCAATCATATGTTTTATTGCTTCTCTTTTATGTTGCTTCACGCTAACAATTTCATATCTATTCCTGCTGCCGCACAGCATGCTCTGAGGTAGTAGATGTTAATCAAAATCTGTCTCAAAACAGGCCAGCCACACTGGAATTTTAATAAGAGTTTTAGTTTTATATGAATATCTCATCCTACCAATTGTATAGGGTGGGAGGAAAATGATAATTTATGAAAAATAAAAAATAAATAATAATAATAATAATAAAAAATGTTGGAAAGGTTGCTTTTAGGAAAGAGTATAATCTCTGAAAACTATGCATACCTTTAAAACAGTGCATGTTTTCCTATTTATAGTAACAAGAGTTTCTTATAAAAATAAAAACATACTGGACATGTTTTAAAGGAAGAGTATAGGAACATTTGGGATAGATTCAGTAAACTTCATTGTGGAAGCAAAGCAGATTACTAAAGATTGCAATGTCTATTTTCTATAGGGAAAAATAATATCTTTATATAATTGGATCCATATGGCCCATCGGTTATTTTGCCACCTTAGTATCCCTTTATTTTGGATGTACAGAATATTTAAATGCTACAATGCAATATGTATTATGTGTAGCTGATGAGATGGTTCATTTTTGTAACTTGCAGCAACAGTGGTGCTACATGCACTAGTGTGATACTCTTTTTAGGAGAGAAAAGGATGAGATAACATATGATGACTATTGGTGATTGTTGAAGGTTTATATTATATGAGTCTATTTTTTTAGCTACAAGGTCCAATACCAAGCAAAGAAGGGGTAGGATGATGGTAAGTGGTAGTGGAAGCAGTAATATGAGGACTGAGAAAATATTTCTATATATGGACTGTACGAGAATACTTTCAGTGTATAGATTATTACATATACAGTTATTTTAAAACTGATTACATTAGCAGTAAATTAATGGGGTAAGAAGTTATAATTTAGTAATTTGGGCATGACCCCTCCTCATTCTATAAATGACAAATAGGATCTACTCTCAATATACTGGTATCCCAAACATTAGAATGTTTGTTAGTGTTGTAGAATAAAATTTGGACTGCGTTTATTTGAGATATTTATTTATTTATGAGCTACGGCTATTAAATTTGCCCCTAACGCAGCGCGCAGACGACTTGCATGTTAAAATGCAGCAAGGCTGAAAAAAGTTTAAGTGTTGAGCAACGTTGAACTTCAAGCCGCTAAATCCTTCAATCCATCAAACCTATAATCGCTACTTGTTCAATATAGCTATTAAATTGCTAAGAAGTCACACGCGAGCAAGCCCGTAACACGCAAGTGCACCCGTAAGGGGGGTAAAGTACAATATGTAGCACTTGTAATGCAAATAAAAACACACTACTGTATTTTTATTAAAAGGGAAAGTGATGTTAGGTCTTAGAATTAATAGCACAACATTCTCAAGCCCTTAAATCGGCACCAAAAAATACTTTATTTCATGTTTAGATTTCGTGTTATATTGATCCCTGCAATCAATGTGTTACAACTTATACTGTAACTCACATGTAATAGAATATCATATTTGCATTAATCTGGAATGTGGGCCCGATCGCAAACTGTAATTGAAGCACGTAGGACTTTGAAATCTACCCTCCGCTTTTTCAGTGATGTAACGCTAATGATCTATTTTTCCATTGGCTCCGTCTGAACCCGTAACTACGGTCTACACTAATTGATCGTCCACAAATACGCCATTCTATCAACAAGCTACAATTTTTGTCTCAAACCTGTAGCTCTCAGCCCCTTCCAATCTAATAGCGATGTAACTTGGCCAAATTTCAAGCCCGCAGCCATTACGTGCTACACGTTGGACTTACAAGGCTGCATTTTAATATGGCCCCAAATGTAGCAATCAATACTTTTGTTTTGCTATATGTTATTATTCAGTAGGGTTATTATCACATGTTACCATAGCAAAACTGAAGCTCAGTGTCATCATCTCAAACCAGGGTTGTGAAAGTAGGATGACGTCACTAACATATATATATATATATATATATATATATTGTACTGTAGATATAGGATTAATTAATTAATTACTTATTTTACTAAGGCCACAACAAGACACCATACCCTGAGGAAGTTATGTTTTAATAAACATGTAAGGTAGAAGGGAATTTGATTGTCCACAGGCACTACAGCAGCGCAGCTTATATGTTTTAAGCTTCTTACGCTAAAGGGGATTGCTTGTTACTCTAGCAGACCACTAGTCCCAATGTTACTGTTATTTTATATTATTTTTTTATGTTTGTAGATATATTGAACATCTTATAAATATAAATGTATGCATGTAACTAAATAGTATTTCACTATGGGTGAACGCTTAGACTCTCCGTTTCTGTTATAGTTTATAAAACTAGATATAACTTTGTCTTGACATTTGCAACAAAAAACAATAACATAGTAAATTTATGTAGATATCTTTCTATCATACTGTGTCAATAGAACAATTAAAAAATTGATTATTATGAGTGTCTCATATGAACAATGGTACATTTAAATTTTGTGCATATGTACAACCAAAATGTTGAAATGTGTTATCTAGGCTATTTTCTAAAAAATAAAAAATAAACATTATATAACCTTTTTAATGACAATGCAGTCAAAGTTGACCTCATCAGTGTGTCCTTGTGACATTAGCTCTGAGTCCATGCCACAAGGACATTAAAGCAATGGCAATTAACACCAAGAATAAATTGACTTCTTGTATACATTTGAGAACCACAACCAGCTGGACAATTCAGCATTTTTTTAGCACTGTAAAGATTTTGTTCAAGAAACATACCCAAAAACTACTAATGCAGATTACACTGTAGCACCACTGTATTTTGCACTGGATTCAGACAATAGAATTGGACAAGGCATTTGTTTTAGAAATACACCAGCTTCAATATGCTAATGGGTGGTGTCTATATATTGTATTTGCTTATTGTAGCAGCATAGAAAATTATGTAAATATCTAACATTATTTACTTAAATAGTGCAATGTATTAATTGTTTTTTGGACTTTGAATTCATTACAGTTGTTGGATCTTTTTGGATTGGTCTAGGCCAAGAAAGTCTACTGCAGCCGGATGCCAGGATTCACCCACAGACAAATGAAATATTTTGGTAACTAAAGTGACCTAGGTAAGTTTATGAGTGAAAATATTAAGTGTATAAATATTTTTCACAGATAGTGGGTCACAGAAGTCACTTGAATATCTAATTTAGGAGAGATATCATCTTATTCATGAATACTCTTGTAGCTATTCTGCAGCCAAATAAAGGAAAATGTTAATCATGGAAAGTAAATCTCAGGATCTTGTACTAACATGAATGAATTCAAACTGAGAGTTACTTCTAATATTACTGCCTAATTACAATAACCTTAGTAAATACTATAATGAAATCTGTGATCTATTATAGCTCTTCACACCATTCTTAGTAGAAATAGGTCAGGCTATTATGCAGAAAATGTAAACTATTCTCCTGGATTTAATATGTACTTTTTGGCATATGCATTAACTCGATGTGTCATCTTATATGATTTCTCCTCAAAGGGACACTGTTATTCCTTTTAATTTTAAGTGCAATTGCATTTAAGTTTACTAACCAGTCGCCTAAACTAAAATATTTCAGAATTGTCAGAAGACAGTGAGGATTTTTTTTCAGTGACAAGTGCCTCAGGCTTTAGTAAGATTTTTTTCTTTTTTGCACATTTGCTCTGCTTGCTCTTTTTTTTGTATGTTTCTGACCTAAAAAATATCTCAGGTAAAAGTTTAAATGTTCTCAACTATGTATGCAGTTTGGAGTTATGCATAACATAAACTCTTCAGTAAAGAAAGCTGATATGTTAAATGTGTTTCAAATTCTAATTACATTAATTATGTACTTTATCCACACGTTTCATTAAAAAGGAATGTGCGAGATGCATTAATAGATGTAGCATTACACATTAAATCCAGTACATAGGACTAGTACTTTAGAAACTAATGACTGGTTGATTCAATAAAAATTGTTCCTTCTCACTTTCTTCAGCTTTTTATTAGTACGGAATGCTTAAATTAAGTTAGTTCAAAATCTAAATGAATTCAGAATCTCACACTTAATTACAACTTCTAATTTTTTAGTGTAAATTGGTGTGGGAATCTCTATATGAAATCAGAAGAGCAAAATGTTCAGATTGAAATAAATGTCTTTAAATTTTACTTCCATTTTAATCACATGAAACACAGATTTTCATTAAGCACTAATACTAAATGACAGGACAAAGATACATAACATTTCTACAGTACAGTGCTCTTCTAAATGAGCTTCTCCCAGGAATATAGACATAGCAGTCACTGCTGGTTCATGGTGAGTAGATAATGCCAGTATGCACTACCTGCAAAGCATTCTTATAAAAATTATCCTCTATATAATCTGTGTATATTTGCTGGATTTATACCTTTTGCTATCAGACAATATATTTTTTAATGAATTTTCATATAAAACTTAAATTTCACTTACTTCTAAGTAGCCAAAGAGTAACTATTTTTAATCTTCTGGGACTACACCCACTCTTCCTGTTTTCTCTCATGCAGAGCGGTTTGTTTTACAGCAGTGCCCTAAGGCAACACCCTGAGGGAAGACTTCAAAGTACCAGTATAATACTATTAGCAAACAGATAATCTTCCCTGTGGATGTGCCCTTAGGTCACAGCTGTGAAACATAGTACCCTGCATGAAAGAGAACAGGAAGAGAGTGGGCAGTGCCAAAAGGTGAAAAAAATGTTACTCCAGAGAGAATATATTATATATGACAATTATACTGAGTTGCATATAACCGTTCAAGTAGAATTAAATTATAAATATTATGTTTGCTATGAAGCCTATTTATTGGACTGGGATCAACTTTAACAAATTATATAAATAAATAGGCATAAAATAAAAATATAGGAAGTTGGGTTATTTAACGCCACCTTTTTAACCACACTTAGATATATATACCCCCTGTGTTTTCTGTATGTATGATATTTCCCAGAAGTTCTTCCTGCAGTTGAAACTTTGATGAAAATATTTATTTTATTATTTGTATGGGTTAACCCATACCAGTACATTACATCAAAAAAAGAAGATTAACAATAATCTGTAATTAAGAAATCTAGAAACATAAGACTTCATATGACCTATTGGGCTTCATCAGGAACACAGTAAAACTATCGATATAAGTGTTATGTTTTACTTTCTGGGTTTGTAATAAAAAATTATCTGCATGAAATATATATATTTTGTATATATCCTTCTGTTTTGTGACACATTTGGCAGCTGCTTATTTCATCTTATATCTACAATTATAATATCTAATATCTAAGTGGATGCCTTTAATGATTCCCTGTATCTACTTGAACAGGACTGTGTTTTATTTACGACAAAATCTTAACGATATACTCAATTACTTAGCTATGGGGGAAATTTGCTAAGCATCTCAAGTACATCTCATATCATTGCTTGATTTACACTATTTCCTATGTGGAAAACAGCCATTCTTACTCCATCTCAGGTGAGAAAGAATTCCCCCCATTAGATATTGTATAATTCCTTAGGAACTGAATTATTTGTGAAAATATATTGATACTATTTGTTTTCCTGTTATGTGACTATCATTATTATTTTTAATATCACAAACCTTTTTATACAGCTGAGTTTTCTGTAATTCAACAGAAACTGTAATTTCATATCCTTTATTTTGCAGTTGTACTAATGTATCAATCTTACTGTTATTTTAAATTTAATAGTAATATCATTTTTTTTTTTGAGGTTTTTAATGTTTGCAGGTAGTTTAAGCAATTTAATATTGGACATGAATTTTCAAATACTACATTGGTTTGTAGTCTTTACTAAATACATTCAAACACTATAAATAGAGTGGAAAGCTTATGCTACCAAAACCTTTAAAATATATACAATATGTTTTCATTTATAATTTAAAATGTTCAAGGATGTATAATTTGTATTCATTTTATTCCATTATGACTTCTTAATGATGACAAATACAATCATTTGTTTCAGTTAAGCTGAAGCAATGACGTGAAACAAACCAAATGTGAGCAATAAATCTAAGAATTCATGTAAATCAGGGGCTTTTAAAAAAAATGCAAAACAGGTTGTATTGCAAAATAAAGAAATACAACATTGCTATTGTTTACAAATGCTTTACTTAAATAAGCAACAGATAAAATAAAATTTGATGATTTGTATTTTCTTCATTCAGCTGCCTTTTATGACACATATGCCAAATAACTTTGTTTACTCTAAAAGTGCATTTTTACACCAACTTGAAAGTTAATCAGTTATCATAGAAATATTTTAATACATTCTTTTATCCTTTAATCTATTTGAATTTTGCAGAAAGTTTTCTAAATAGACATATACCCATAATATAAATTAAGAACTGACTTAAAAAAGTTCACCAAGAAAAATTATACATGTGTAAATATAATATCATATTATAAACAAAGTCTAGTTCATTATATTAGTCTTTAGAGATGTTTTAAAATATTCCCTTACATTCAATAAATATTGTAGAGACTGTAAAATAATTTCCTGAAGAGTATGTGTCACAAACCACCATATGTCAGGGAGGTCTATGTAAAATATTGTACTGGACCCCTAGGCAAAGGTATTAACTTTACTGGTGGTACCATGTTCAGCTCTAGGTATATTCACTGTTCATTTTAAATATGTCTGATACTTGTATGTATTGTTTTATTAATAGTTTTGTGTCAAGTTATACTGTAGAGGTGAAATCAAAGTATTGTTTGCAAAGGCAAATCGAAGAGGTCCTTTGTGGAGCTGGCACAATGCTTCAAATGTGACAGTTTATCATTGAAAGCTTCCTGTGGAGAGTTGCAAACAACCAACTTAATAACCAGTCATATACTATGCAACAGCTTTGAGTAATTAGGTTAACTTGGTTTTCTGTTCCAGTGATCTTAATTATGTTACCAAGTAATGGTGTTTAATGTCAACATTTTTTAATTGAGTAGAGCGCCAAGACTGAGCGTCTGGGTAGAGCGCCAAGACTGAGCACCTGGGTAGAGCACCAAGACTGAGCATCTGGGTAGAGTGACTGGGTAGAGCGCCAAGACTGAGCACCTGGGTAGGAGTGCTGAGACTGAGCCACTGGGTAGAGCACCGAACACTGAGCGTCTGGTTAGAGCGACAAGACTGAGCGCCTGAGTAGAGTGCCGAGACTGAGTGTCTGGATAGAGCACCGAGATTGAGGGTTTGGGTAGAGCGCTGAAATTGAGAGTATGGGCAGAGCACCGAGACTGAGTGCCTGGGTAAAGAGTCTATGTAGAGCGCCAAGCCTGAGCATATGAGTAGAGCACTGAGACTGAGCATCTGAGTAGAGCGTCTGGGTAGAGCGCCGAGACTGACCATCTCAGTAGAGCGACTAGGGAGAGCGCGAGACTGAGCATCTGTGTAGAGTGCCTGGTGGAGCACAGAGACTAAGCGCCTGGGTAGAACGCCTGGGTAGAGCGCCGAGACTGAGCATCTGGGTAGAGCATCTGGGTAGAGCACCGAGACTGAGCGTCTGGGTAGAGCGACTGTGGTAGAGCGTCTGGGTAGAGCGACTGGGTAGAGCTCCTGGATAGATCACCGTGACTGAGCGTCTTGGTTGAGCATCTGGGTAGAGCGCCAAGACTGAGCGTTTGGGTACAGCGACTGTGGTAGAGCATCTGGGTAGAGCAACTGGGTAGAGCAACTGGGTCGAGCGCCGAGACTGAGCATCTGGGTAGAGCATCTGGGTAGAGCACCGAGACTGAGCGTCTGGGTAGAGCGACTGTGGTAGAGCGTCTGGGTAGAGCGACTGGGTAGAGCTCCTGGATAGATCACCGTGACTGAGCGTCTTGGTTGAGCATCTGGGTAGAGTGCCAAGACTGAGCGTTTGGGTACAGCGACTGTGGTAGAGCATCTGGGTAGAGCAACTGGGTAGAGCAACTGGGTCGAGCGCCGATACTGAGCATCTGGGTAGAGCATCTGGGTAGATCGTAGAGACTCAGCATCTGGGTAGAGTGCTGAGACTGAGCATCTGCGTAGAGTGCCAGGATTGAGCATCTGTGTAGAGCGCCTGGAGAGAGCGCCGAGACTAAGTGCCTGGAGAGAGCGACTGGGTAGAGCACCAAGACTGATCAACTGTCTGGGCTTCTGGGTAGAGTGCCGAGACTGAGCTTCTGGGTAGAGCAACTGGGTAGAGTGCCGAGACTGAGCTTCTGGGTAGAGCATCTTGGTAAAGGTTTTGAGACTGAGCGTCTGGGCAGAGCGCCGAGACTGAGCATCTAGGTAAAGCGCCAAGTTTGAGCATCTGGGTAGTGCACAGAGGCTGAGCATCTGGGTAGAGCGCTGAGACTGAGTGGATAGAGCGCTGAGACAGAGCACCAATACAGAGCCTGTGGTTAGAGAGTGCAGGTAGAGCATCTGGGTAGAGCGCCGAGATTGCTCGTCTGGGTAGAGCGACTGTGGTAGAGCGTCTGGGTAGAGCGACTGGATAGAGCACCTGGATAGATCGCCAAGACTGAGCGTCTGGGTAGAGCGTCTTAGTAGAGGTTTTGAGACTGAGCGTCTGTGTAGAGGGCAGAGACTGACCGTCTGGGTAGAGCGCAGAGACTGCTCGTCTGGGTAGAGCGACTGTGGTAGAGCATCTGGGTAGAGCGACTGGATAGAGCACCTGGGTAGATCACCAAGTGTCAGGGTAGAGCGCCGAGACTGAGCGTCTGGGTAGAGCGACTGTGGTAGAGTGTCTGGGTAGAGCGACTGTGGTAGAGCAACTGGGTAGAGCAACTGGGTAGAGCACAGAGACTGAGCATCTGGGTAGAGCGTCTGGGTAGAGTGCTGAGACTGAGCGCCTGGAGAGAGCACCTGAGTAGAGCGACTGGATAGAGCGCAGAGCCTGATCATCAGGGTAGAACACCAAGACTGGGCTTCTGGGTAGAGTGTGTGGGAAGAGCGCTGAGACTGGTCTTCTGGGTAGAGCATCTTGGTAGAGGTTTTGAGACTGAGCGTCTGGGTAGAGGGCAGAGACTGACCGTCTGGGTAGAGTGTCTGGGCAGAGTGCAGAGTTTGAGCGTCTGGGTAGAGCACCTAGACTGAGCGTCTGGGTAGAGCGCAGAGACTGTCTGGGATAGAGCGCAGAGACAGAGCGCCTATACAGAGCCTCTGGTAGAGCGACAGGGAAGAGTGCCAAGACTGAGCCTCTGGTTAGAGTGTCCGGGTAGAGCAACCAGGTAGAGCGCCGAGACCAAGCCATGGGACCGAACGTTTAGTTGGAGCATCTGGATTAGAGCGACAGAGTGGCGTGGCAGAGGTAGACAGACGTAACAGACAGAATGACATAAAGGGGGACAGAAGAAGGACGAATGAGTGACTAGACAGAGAAGGAGGTGGGTGGTAGAATTGGAGGAGAATAGAAAGAGAGACAAGAGATGGGGTAGGACGAAGTGCATGGTTGATGCAATTGGACACTGGGGGGAGTACGTGGGTAGATGTGGCTGAGCTAGGCATAATGGAAAGGGAGTAGGGGGAGGTAGGGGCAGGAAGGGGGATTTGACAAGGCCACGGACTGAGGAAGGAGGCAGGTAGAGAGAGAGCAGCTGAGATAAAAAAAGGGAGAGGACCTGTGTCTGAGGGGTGAGGTCTGGTCCTACCAGGACCTGTGATAGAGAAGGAGGAAGTGGAGAGGAGGGGGTGAGTGACCAGGTAGGGCGGGTGTTGAGGCCCCGGGCAGGAGGGGAGCCTAGAGCAGAGCCAGAGGGTAGGGGCAAGGAGCGGCGAGAGAGCACTCCGCGGAAAGAGGTAGGGGCATAGCTGAGCTGCGCAGCACATGGCTGGAACGGGGGGAGAGCAAGCAGAAGGCGTAGGAGAGCAGGGAAGGCTTAGGCTCGGGATGAAGAAAGGTGGCAGGGGCAGAGGGTAGGAGGAGGGGGCGAGCTGGCCAGAATGGGGGGGGCAACTAGTGTGCTGAGCGTGAGGAGGAATGGAGAAGAGCCAAGGGGATAAATGGCGTGCAGCGGGAGAGCACGCACTGGAGGCTGGGGCCAGGAAGAAGAAGAGAAGAAACAGGGAACAGAGGATAGCAAGGAAAAAGAGATGGTGTGGAGAGGGTAGAGAGTGAGGAGAGACAGGAGCGGGGATTGACCGGCGAGGTGGGGCAAAGGAATCATGTAGGGGAGCCAGAGGGCAGGAGCCGTGTACAGGAGCTCTCAGCAGGAGAGAAACAGGTCGGCAGCTGCAGAGGGATACACAGCAGGCAGCAGGGGGGAGTGAAGAGGGAAAGGCAGGAAGAAAGGGACAACTTACAATGCAGGGAAGCACAAGGTTCACGGGGGAGGACGGCAGACGGCGATGGAGCAGACCAGCAGGGGTCCCTCAAGGAGTTTGACTGGCGGCATGCTTGATGAAAACAGGTGAGTGGGGTTTAAATAGCTGGCGTGGGGAGAGGGACCCTCCCACAATTGCAGGTGTTCATCTGATTATATATGCTGTACACTGTCCAATAAAGAGATCTTATGTTAAGACATTGGTGGTAGAACTATATGTTTTTCCTGGATGCTGGTGTTTCTATGCTCTGTTTGTGGCTGTCTGACCTTATGAAAGGCTACTTGAATGCTGATGTCTGCTCCAGCTGGTGAGGTGTAGAAAAGAACCCTGTGTATGGTCGGAGAGTTGATCCTGTATTGTGACAGTATGAGTATTTTCTGTTGTGAAAATTTCAATCACAGCTCTTCATGCAAACTCTACAGCAGTGTTGGCAACGGGTGGTTCAGGAAACACATGTGGCCATCAGGCACTTCACATGTGGCCTATAGCATGTTCTCTGGAGTGGGAGAGCATGCCCCCCTTCAATACTACACAGTATATTATATTTCTCTAAACACTAGTAGATAATACCTAAAGGTACTCCTAAATATTTTTCCTCATTATCTATACCACTACACTAACTTAAGAAATAGCTCCTTATTTGTCCCCAACACTCTAAATCTTCTCTTACCAAAGTTACTGCTAAGTTCAGGTGACACTTTATACTTCTTGGCTTCTCTGCTGCCTTTGACACAGTTCCCCACACAATCCTTCTGCAACTGGTTTGGATCCTAATCATTCCTTCTGTGTCTCCAACAGTGGCACTTGATCCCTTCTACTACACCTGTGTGTTGGGGTACCTCAAGATGGTGGGTCCTTTGTTTTGTTGTCTCTGAACGTCCTTTCCAGGCAGTCTTATCAGTTTCTATGGGTTTATGCTAATCATACCCATATCTATTTCTCCTCCTTACAACCCCACCCTGCTAATTCATGTCACAACATGTCTTACACATCTCTCCTCCTAGATGGTCTCCCAGTATACTGAAATCTATCTTACTGTAGAAAACACACAAAAAACACCCCCATGCCTCAAGTTAGATAGTTGGTGTCTCATTTCACTCTCCTTCATCCCCACATTCTATCACTCATAAAATACCGCTTCATCCTTGGACTTATCCAAAATGTGTCCCTTCTTATCCCAATATACTACTAAGACACTAGTCCCCTATTCATTCTTCAGTGGTATGTTTTTTTTATATACTAGACAATTTCTTATTTTTGGTAACGAATAGTTATTAATTTACTAAATCATATCATAAGACCCATAATAGTGTACATTATGTTTTATTTAGGATATTTAAATACTTTTATAGTAGGTGTTAAGAGCTATCATTCTACATTGGGAATGGTGTGAAGTTTAATTTCACAGTACAAAGCACAAATTGGTTGATTTTTGTGATCATCACAGGCACAGCACAAAGCACCTGCAGGCTGCATAAGAAATTTAGAATTTCCATCTTCTATTGAACAGAGGCAAGCTGATTTATACTGTGACTCCAGAGTGAGTTTTAACCCATAGTGTAATATTTTAGTCTGCCTGGTCTAAATGACCTACAATAAAGATATAATTTAAATGTACACTGCTAGGATCTTTTTAAATATTCTTTCCTGCCATACATTTCCCCCTTATTTTAATGTAAAGCCTTTTCTTCCATTTGTAAATGTCCTTTTAACAATTCAATGCAGTAAGTTTAATGTAATATTCCTTGCCAAATCTATTACTTTATGCTTCACGAATAGAAAAATAATGGATGGTGTATTTTGTACAGAAGTTTTTAGTTAGTGAACATCTATCCAAAAGCAAGATCTTCACTAACTAAAAACCTCTGTAAAATAAGTATGCTCTGTGCTTAAATAGATCCCTTTTAAATTTACTGAATCACAATTTAATAAGGCTGTATAGACTCTGCAGTTCGACAGTCAGCTATTTCCTGCTACACACCTTCAAATTATTAGTCTGCACTGCAGGACTGACTCAGGATAAAGTATGCTAATTGTTTTTATGAGGCTAACCCTTTCTACTGTTGTCGTTTAGTAGTTCAGTCGTGTCCGACTCTCCCGGCCCTATGGATAGCAGCACACCAGATATCTCTTGTGTCTGATGGATCTTATCCATAGGGTTATCATGGCAAATATAGTGGAGTGAATTGTCAGTTTCTTTTCCAGTGGACTGCAATTTGTCTGACCTCTCTCTTATGACCTGCCCATCCTGGATGACCCTATATGATTTAGCTCACAGCTTAATTGAAGTATACACACCTTTTCACTATGACAAGGTAGCAACCCAGGAGGGATTTCTTTCTATAGTCCTCATCAAAAGAATAACGGTATAATTGTAGCTGATGAAGGAAGGATCTCTGGCATTCTGCAGCTGCTTATCTATTCCAAGAAATAACTCAACCCATTCACTTAACTGACTAGTCACATGAAACAGCTACTTGACTGTAAGGCCAAGTCTCCATTATATGAGTTATATCAGCAATTAATCTATATTAAAACCATGCAAATAGGGTCAATTGTAATTTAAACTTGGTGAGTTTTATGGGCCAAACTTTTGAACTTTTCATTAAATTGTGTTTTATTGCCATTACTGTAAATCTGTTCAAACTGATATTCAATTAGAGTACACTTCAAAGTTTATCAAATGTATATTTTGACTGGCACAGGTAGATATAAAGGGTACTCAATGAGAAGCTAAAACAAAGTAATCTGTTTATATTCTATAAAAAAAACTCAGACTTTGTAGCTAAGCTCAGATATTGTCTTTTGATAAATATCATTCAATATCACTGTTTTTAATTGTATGTTATGATGTCTCACAAGACATGTAGGACTATATTATATACCTGTTGATACATTTATATACACTTTACCCCTAAAATAGAAGTTAATTAAAGCATCTACAGTGTTTGAAATATGATAATTGTGTGCACAGCATCTGAAAGTAGGCTTTAGTTGTTTAATGAATTGTTGCGGGGGAAGTGAATAACATAAGTACAAGGAGTTTTACATTATTTTAAGCAATCAATTAAAATTGGACATTTTTAATAAACATAATTATTAACCGTGGTGATTTAAGCACTGGTTTGAGTGGTAAAGTCATGAGGAGTGTCATATTCGTATGTTGCTATATTATTCATGTGATATGTTCAGATATAGAAAATTATAAAGAAAAAATGCAGGAAAAAACAAAGATTATGATGATTAGAAAGGTCATTAAAATACTCTTCATTGTATATACAGTAATTCTCCTCATCTTATCTATATCTACATGTCTCAAGCAGGTTAGGAGACCTATTTTCTCCCCCAATATTACTTAGTGAATAGTGTTCTGCTGAATATCCTGGACAGTGACATGGAAATGTGGCTCAAAATGTATCACCTTAGCGCCTTCATTTAGTCGAATGTGTGCAGCTCTCAGGCAGTTTTTAAAACATATCTCAAGGAATTATCTCAAAGACAGCTTTGCCTTTATATTGGCCTCAGCAGTGTTGTTGGTTCTGCCATTGTGAATTAAGGCTGGAGAGTGTGGTTAGACAAGTCACAATGTATGTCATAGTGGGTAGAAAGATGATCCCATTTTAAATAAGCTAGATGCACAAATGTGATAAGATTAAGTATAAAATCAGGCATATATAACAAATATAGGAAAGGTGTAAATTAAATTAACAAGGATAGGAAGATGATAGGTAGAAACAGAGGACAAGGAATAAATGGTACCAGTGGTTCACTAAGATGAAGTAGCCTCAGCCTTGAAAATGAAAGGGTGTATGAGTCGACCATTTCACATTTTGAGTCTGAGCACAATGTGTGCATGTACGAAATTACAGATGGCATCAAAGGTGTCCAGCACATTTATTGTAGAATGACTTCATACAGTAATTTGTGTTCAAGTCATACTTCTACCCAATCGAACAACTAGGGAAGCTAAGAAATGTGTACAGTTGCTAATTGATTACACTAATCAATCTGTGAAGAAAAATAACTCATCCAGTTGGTAGACAAAATATTAGATTTACTGAGAATGAATATCAAGGGTATTATCATAATTTGCAATCTGGGGTTAGTTTAAAAAAAAAAAACATTAAAATGTATAATAGACAACTTAATGGTTCTTTTCCATGCAAAAAAATCTAAGTAGCAAATGTTATTTTGTATTCCACGTATAATGTGGGCAAAGTGTACTAAGAACTTAACCATATGTGATTACCTCAAGAACAGTTGTCTAACAGAGCTTTGTGGGTTGGTCGCCAATTGTAATACTATGTCAGTATTTTGTATGTGTATGATATGTGTTAAAGTAGCAGCAAAATGTATGATGTCAACTTGGTAAAACGTATTTTTTTGGAAATTATATGTTTAACAATTTCTGTATAATATGTAACTTCTTATCCTACAATATGAATACTAAAAATACAATTAATAACAGAGTCTGTGTACATGTCATGTTTTTGAGTGCTGCAAAGGGTAATGTATAGTTTGCAGCTACGTCAGAACTTAATTTTTACATACTCTCCTTCAAGTGTTTCGGTCACTGCACTGATTAAGTTATTGAGCTGTATCGTGAAATAATTTACGCAAAAAAATGTATTTCCAAAGTATTAACAGCAGGATTTAAACTTTTGCAACACTCTTTTTTTTTTTTAACAAAAAAGGCTGGAACGTTGGTGCTTGCTCTTCTAAATGCATTATATGCAAGGTTTGTGTCACCTTAAGCTCTTAAACAGAGCCAGCATAAGTCTAAATGCTGATTAAATTAATACTACTACTAATAATAATATAATTCTGCTTTGTAGAACAGATTTGCAGTGTATTGCCTAATAAAAATGTAACAATTCTACAAAGTAAATGTTTGTTTCTTTGAAAATGCATCAGTAAACACAAAAACAATTTAAACGTATATATTGTTCAAGTGAGAGCTTCTACAATGCCATCAAACGATAAACAATTATTTTTTTCTCTCGTTAACTTGTCTAAGCAAATATAAAAGCTATATTTGCAGATCACGAATAAATGGAATTATTTCTAATTTGTATTTTAGACAGCTGGATAAAAACTATTGTATAATTCTATGTTATAGGTAATTGCATTTTGAGGCATGATGTTTTTTCTTTCTCCAACTAAGATAAATGAACAAAGACCAAAGAACTGACGTACAACATACCCATGGGAGTTCCAACTCCATAACCTTTTGAATCTATAAGGCCTCCAATCTGTGTCAGGTTACAGTTACGTTGTGTGACAAATTCAATGGTTGTTGACTCCATTAGAAAGGCATAATCAGAGGTTAGCACACGCTGGATACCTTCTTCATTATTTTTGACAAGTACTGACTGCCTTCTGCTATTCATAAAGGCCCACATCTTTTCATATGTAGGGATGTGGCATTTCTGTAATATATAAAAAAAAAACATATGTTAGACAATATCAAATAGTTTGTGATAGCAGAATTCTTGAAGATAGACATTAGTATTTATTGTTGTTATAATACAGTTCAAATATTAGCTTAACATTTTTTTATGAATTAAAATGACAACTAATCAAATTTAAGAGCTAATCAAAATGTGTCAACTAAAACAGCAGCCTAAGCTGCACAAAGACCCCGGAATCCATCAAACTGGATAGCGCTAATATATTGGGTTACATTAATAACAGACAGTATTTACCAGATTTTTCCAAGTTTTTACAATTTACCCTTCTCAGACTCCTAAATTCACGGAAAATGCTGTCATATATTGATATTGCAGCGCAACATAAATAAGTGTATTGTTTGTATATTGACTGTTACACATAAACCAGGTATTTTTGTAAGACCATAAAACATTTATAGTGCTTATTTATATATTTTGTACAAATCCACAGTTTTATCATTTTTGATTCATGATAGTAAATCCAATCAACATTTGACAGAATTTTTTATTTATTGGAACAATGAATCTGTAATTTGGTTGGATAAAAACTAATAATGTAAGATAATAATATAATGTAAAAGTAAATGCTTACACCAAATTATATGTAAATCAGCTAATTAGACTCCCCGACACCCACAAAAAATGTTTGTATTGTAATTCATCTAATTGTTTTTATTGAATTCATGACATCTGACATGAGAACTGCTGAGGCTTGGAAACTATTTTAGACAACACAACCATTTGCACTTTGCTGTGTCAGCACGAAAGTGTTTAAAGAGTTCACATGCCACCTTCTCTCATCTACGATAGATTTCATGGTTCATAGAGTTAAAATGAAAAAGCTAGACAGTGTGTATCTGACAGTAATGGAGTTGCTGGAGTACAAGAATGCAAAGGAAATATATTATTTGATTTAGCCACTTTTATATTTGTTTTAGCAACTATTAATGGAAGTTAAAATAATGCAAGATTATGAGCTCTTGTAAGAAAATATTTATCTTCATGGAAATAAATGTAAAATTAGAAAATAAAAAAGATGGTTCTTTGTGCTAACATATGTAGTCTTTCTTCTTGAATGATACAGGCTTCTGCAAGTACAGTAGTCAATTTGAATTTCCTAATGTATGATAATTGTTATCATATTTTGTTTTGACTTGATTAAAAAAATGTTGTTGTGTTTTTCAGAATTGTTTATTTTGGTTATCACAGAAAAAGATATGTACTGTAATCTTATAGGGACGTGTATGTAGAGAAATCATTTCTGGGTTGTATTCTATAATGTTTTCTGTGTATTTTTCATCTTTTAGATGTTTTGAGATAAAATGTAAAATAAAAATGTATTTTAAAATAAACTCTTACATGGTTTGGAATTTCTAAGGCAACTTGATCATTTGGGCGCATCATTCCTTTGTTCATCTACTGCTTAAGTAGCTCTGTTGACTATTAAGAGTATCTTGGTTTCTTCTATATGAGAACATATATTGTGGTTAAAAGGAAGATCCAATCCAAGGATCATGGTAAAGCCCCTGCATTTCAAAATTTCTCCCTCTGGCTAATTCTGACAAACAATTGATGTCAACCAACTTTAGTTATTGTGTTTGTTTGTTTTTGTTCTGATAATATAATGGGTAAATACTGTGACCCCGATTCATTTGAGCAATCGACAACTACTGGAGCCCGTAAGTGAGGCCGTAAGTTAATTTGCTATTCAATTGGCGTCTTTTTGCAGGTTTCAAACGGTTTACGGGTTAAAACCTTCCGTTTGGAAAACCCGGAACTTACAGCCTTCCGAAGCCTTTGATCTTTCCCTTTTCGCAAGAGTTACGTCGCAAATCGCTATTCAATTGCTTCAATTCCCCAAGCCCGCAAAAGTTTTCACACCCATAAACAGCAAATGTAGGAGAAAATCCTATGAGTACTAGAGAGGAGCCGCTAGGGGGTTTAACCCCTGTCCGCAGCACTGTAAATGCAAATAAAAAAAACAATACTGTACTGTAAATGACGGGGGAAAGCGATGAAAATCGGCTATAAAAAAGTCATATTTTATTATGTGTCATTTTGGGGTTATATCCATCTCGGGAATCAATGAGTTACTACATATCAGGCCACCCACATGGACTAGAACAGTATTGGCATTCATTTTTATTATTTTGTGTTTTGGCGGTTTGTGAGTCCCATCGCATATCGGACACTCGAACCTAATTGATTGACATGTAACCTCCATATTTTACTGCAGTAATGATGGCGGTCTCATTTTCTATTGGCTGTTTCGAAATGAGTGGTTACGGCCTTGCTTAATTGATCATGTTCCCGACCTGAAATGCTACCCACGAGTGCATGGTTTATAGCTTTGGTGTTCTGCCTGTAACTTGTGGGCTTGTTCAATTTAATAGCACCAAAATTGGAGACGAACGGGAGCCCGCAGCACGCCCGAGCCTGTATCCCGCGAGATGTGGGCTTGCAATTGAATCAGGCTCTGTATTACCAGTTGTTTATGCAGAATTGCCAGCCACTGATTTTTACAAGGAATATTTTTTACATTCCTTATATAAATTATAGAATTTTCACTTTTAACTGTGTGGTAACTTGTTTTATACTTGCGACTTTACAAGTTTTGAAATCATACATAAAATGTTCAAATTATAGAGAAGACCAGGATCATGATAAATTACAAATCTCAAGGAAGATATTAAGGTATTTGAGACAATAGGGGGGATAGCTAGGTGAAAATTACTCATTTGTAAAACTGGATCAAATTGGAAAAATGGTAATGATAGGATTTTTTGATTTGCTAAAAATATACCTTTTTACGGCTTAGAAGACACTTTCCCCACTTAGCCTATTTTTTTGCTTGACTGATAAATTCAAAATTTAAGATAATAATAAATGATTATGGATATAATGTAATCATTATAATAATAATTATCACCCCAAGAAACATACTGCATTGTAGCATCAAAAGTCCTAGATATGAATAGGGCAGGGGAATTATAACATTGCAAGATGTTATTTTGGGCACCACATGGAAATACACATAGAATGTGATTTGCACATTAAAGTAACAATTTACTGTTATGGGGACAGCTTATTTGTGTATCATTGAGCTCAAACAACGCTAAATATGACAGGAATTATTCACTTAAAGAAACATTTTAAAATGACTAATACAATATATGGACAGTTTGTATGCTCTTTAAGAATAACTTAAAAGAACAATAACTTCTGCTTGGGGTAAAGGAGTCTTTTGAAATGTATTATTACAATAATATAATACTGTATAAATCTTGCTTAGTTAATCAATTATTGTGAATTATTTTCTAAATCTTCAGCTTCGAGACATGGTGGATAAATTGTAACTATGAATAAAATCAACATATAAATGATGGTCATCATTCATATGAATTTCACAAGAACTCCTTATGTATTCAAGCTTTAAGAAATTATAGAACTTCATCTGACTTAGAGTTTTGTCCTCATTTGCCTCTGCTTGCCAGACAGTTATTATTTAATTCTCTTCAGTGTGGTATTTTACCCTGTATATAGATTTATATTGTTATATTTTGTTCTGGTATTGTTTGGTATTTGGTAAAATTATAATGTAAATGTAGCCACAAACACTCTTTACAGTTTCTTGCCAAGTTTTGTGTTTGCGCTAACTACATAGGTACATAAATCTATAAATAACACTTGGTAGAGTTTATATTTGGTATGTTTTCTTACTGTGAAATCTGTGTTGGAGACATTGAAAATGTTGAAATTACTACAAATGTATATATCATCAGTATTCTGCAAAGCATTTTCACTAGATATTTTAAACGAGAATGGTTGGTGGTCTTCTATCAGGAAATATTCATGTCTTTATTATTCATAATTTCAGAAATACACACTTTTATTGAGTTTCGTGATAGGATATTTCAGACATGGATTTAAATTTTAGCTTCAGCAATTAAAGCCAATGTTTTGGTGATCTTGTCTCTTACTGTGTTCTTTACAATTACTTGTAAAATGGTATTCAATCATCAGTGCAATACATTGATGAAATTATGTATTAATATTTTAAGGTTAAAATAAAGTCCAAATGTAAAAAATGACATATTTATTTTAGGGACAATTCTACCATATGGGAAAAGTGGAAAACCCACCAGGATGCCATCAAGGTCAAATTTGCATATCAGGTCAAAACTAATGACAAAAAGTTAACATAGCTTTTTGCAAAGAAGAAGGTATGAAAGAAAATTATTATATTATGACTTGTAACTTTACCCTGAAATTCCAGAAGGTTATACAAAGTAACCCAGACATGTGTTTAATTTCCCTATACTTTTATGGGGCTCAAGATCTAAGGCTTTAGTCTGCTGTCCTCATTTGTCTCTTGGGGTAAAACTGAATTTTTGGATATTCATCATAGAATTGCAATGGTCATGCATACTCTTAAAAATCGTCAACTTCTCATACTGATTTACATACACATGCACACTCTCACCTTGACAGATAGATACACCCATGCTCTCAAACTGATAGGTACACATATAGTATTGGAACCATGAGCATACCATTGTTCAGCCCCTTTTTATTCAGGGATTATTGCTACAGTAGTTTGTTAATCCTGAGTGGACATGGACTGCATCCGAGTAAACATGACGCCCATTTAAGCGACATATAGATTTGTGGCATTTGTTAAAGAAGTAATTTACCATTATACTATGTGAATATACATTGCATCTGTGCTGCCGGCATATATATCACTGAGGAGGAACTGAAGAGATGATGAGAGATTGATGAGTTGAGACAAAGAGTGAGTAGATCATACAGGAATCAGACATGAAAAAGTGCTCACACTAAAATGCAGGAAAGTCAGAAAGACATTGAGAAGAAACAGAAGAATAAAGGAGATATGGAGATAAGGCAGAGATAGTAATAAGAAATGATATTAGTTGGCTACCGTAAGTCTACTGTAAGTCCGTATGAAGAAATACTAGAGGTCTAGTTTTCTTACTCAGGAATTTTAGAGCCGCACAAGTATTTTTTAGGTTCCTCAATCTCTGGGTGACAGCATACAAACTCATGTCAGATACTATTTGAACTAGAGCCACCGAGCTAGAGTAACAAGAAATAGAGAAGGTTCTCTCACTGGCTCCTAAATCCTCATTTTGGTAAATATGGTTTATTATATCAAAGATAGCCATAAACAGCTTAATAAATAAAGAATGTTCATTTTTCTTCAGCGCCTCATTCTTCATTTTTTACAATTTTGATCAACAAGCCTCAGTCTCTGCAGCAAGCTATTCCTACAACACAAGCAAAAAGGGTTAAAAGAGCTGGTGTGCATACCCAACTTGCATGCCTCAGGGAAAGTTTGCTTTCATCTGACAGACAGCACATTTTTTACATCTGACTGCATTTAACTATGGCACTCAGAATCCAATCAGGAGCAGGAACTGCTCATGCAACATTTTATGATGCTGCTTATTTTACACTACAGGAGAAGTACTTTTCTCATGCTGTGATTTGAAACAAGCTCATTAGATAGTGCTAAAGTGAAAACCTACAACCTTTAAGAACAGCTTTACCAATAAAGCTGCTTCTTTTCTGTTAATCCAAATGCAGATGTACTCCGTGAAACTAGCATGCCGAATGTCATGTAAATATAATCTGTACAATTTGGTAACTGACACTATCTAGTTATGTCAGGCATTATGATAGTTGTGTATTTAATTAGAGAAAATACATTGTCATAATGCAATACATGCCATATACGGTACACATATTAAAGAGGAGACACAAAAATATTCTAGGATGTTAGGATCATCCATGTTTAGCAAAGTGAGACAGTGGGAGAAACAATTCTAATATCATGTAGCATATCCGTTTGACACCATCAGCAAGGATATTCCTATCATCAAGGATATGCCGAGGACATTTTAGACTCAACCAAGTGAATCCCAGACATATATGTTAACCATAATGAGTCTGATATATACATTTATATAATGTGATAGACCCTCTTCAGTTTGGGAAAAAAAAGATAGAAGGTGGATTGATTGGTAATAGAGGTGTAGATATAGAAAATAAATAATGTTTAGGAGTACAAGAGATACTTATTTGCTATTTGTGGAGTAGAATATCACATTATCAAGTTTCCCCTTACCAAGGCTCTGTTCCAAGATTATATAGTTGCATTTAATGTAAAGGTTACTAATTGCTTTTTATCTCTTTCCTAAATTGGAAAAGTAAAAAAAAATGTGAGATGAAGTTTTCACCCATCCTGCTCTCTGAAAGCAGCATCTTGTTGAGTTAATTACATTTAAAAGTTCCAAAGTAAGAGCTTTTTATGTTAAATCTATATTAGTTCACCATTAATTAACATTAAAAATGCATCTGCAAACATAAGCAAAAAATGGCTTTAGCCAGAAATTGTCATTTAAAAACACAGTTCCCTGCAGTAATGGCCGCTGTTGTACTGTCCCCCCACCCGCTCCCTAGAGCACCTCCCCCACCCCCCCCACCCCCCCCGCCTCTTTCATTGCTCTAGGAACTAACGAACAGAAGATAAATAAATCAACATAGATTGCATTAATCATTTAGGCCAGATTACTTTAGCCATGCTCTGCAACATAATGGGGCTATGACTATAATCCCATAACCCCCGCCTCTCCAAAGATAATACTTCCAGATTATCTGGCATGCATTATTAATGATACATTAACTTGGACTTTTCAGTATATAAACAGTAGCATTATATAATTTACTGTGCTTGGTAAGATAAACTGTTTAGATAATTACTACGGAAAAAGCAATAAGAGGCATAACAAAAGCTCAGTGGACTCTGAAAAATTTACATGCATATCACAGCTATAGAATTTTGTATTTTTCAAGTTATAGTATTTAGTATTTAAAGCACATTTAGTAACATGGCTAAATTAGATGTGCAAGATTACAAGAGATGCTTGAATACATCTTTTTTAGGATTTACTGATTGAAGTATCTTTCTGGAGGATAAAAGGTCCACTTCTCCCTAAATACAAATGATTTTGACAGCCTTACACCAAAAATGCTCAAGAATGCATGAGAAAAACCAGCTGAGACTAACCAGAACTGAAGTTAATTGAGACAAAGTATGTCATACCATATTACAGAGAAAGGAAACATGGCTGTGTAAAAACCATTTATGGTACCAAGATATAAAACTTACTTTCTAAAACAAGATGTCAAGGAATTTAGACAAAAATAATACATTCTACTAACATTATTTATTATTATTATTATTATTATTATTATTATCTACAGACAAAACTGTGTGTTGTTATGTTTGTGTTTTATTTCTAGAACTGTGTAAGTGAACATAAGGTAAATTAAGAGCATAATAAATTAGGAAAACAGTCATACACATATATATATATACTAAAACATTTTGATGCCTCTACCATGATACATTGGTGAAAGTTGTGTGTGTGAGAGGGGCATTTACATTTCTGAAGAGCTGTGGTTGCATCATTTGATGCAAGGAGTCTACTTATAGGCCATTGAGAGGGAAGGAGTTTGGTGTCAATTTCAATCCTATCCAGTTATCTAACAACGTCTCTGGAATTCTGCCTATTTCCTACCCCCCAGCTCACCCCTTCATTTATAATACATACACACTCATCATCTAGCACTCAGAATGTGATGTAACAAACACAAAATGGGTTCCTGTACTCACTCATAAACAAGAGCCTCCAGATTCAGATTTTCTCCAAAAAAAAGTATGTGCATGGCTTCTACAGCTGCTAATATTGTTAACTTGGTACATACTTGACATACAGATTTAAATAGTTGAGGGTTTTTCACAATGTCTTTAATGGGCCATTGTTGTGTTGATGTGATAGGGTTCCATCTGTATAAATCTGTATATATCTGTATATATCTGTATTAGTTACTTATTAATAATCAGCATTTGTAAAGAACAATTTGATGTAGTTATTAAACCAAATATTTGATATTAGCACTGTAACTTCCAGCAGATCTGCCCCTATCTATCCCCTATTAGGTGTCCAGGAAATTAAATCTGCCTAGAAGGTTGCCCTATTTTTTTGTAATGACTTATAACAGCCACTGCAGGGAAGCAGGCTGTTAAAGAAGATCATCAGGATAACAGATAAAGACTTTTATCAAGACTGTCAACGTAGCAGATCACATCCTTTCCCTCCATACATGGTTTTCAGAGGAGAGCTGCATACACTCTTAAGCTTAAAACCCCAAAATTATAATATAACACTTAAAACTAGATGGATATTTTCCAAACATATTGATTGTATTGCTTATCGGCAACTAAACATATAAAAACCTATGTATAAAGTGCTACAGTGGGCCTTTCATTTTGATTAAGATATTATTATCTTTTACTACTAATAATAATAAATAATGTTAGTAGAATTATTAATTTACTCTGTTGCAATGCAGTGTTCAATAACCCATCATATTAAAATAAATCCCAATATTAATGATGAGATTAATAATGGTATGGTACTTGACCATGGATGTGGGCTGATACAAATATATGTGTTCTGACATGAATGTCTTTGTGCACTGAGGAAAATGTACACTTAAAGGAATATTTATGAACTGATGTAAATCTCTGTATGCTGATGTGAATGTGCACTCCACATGTGTGGTGATCAGTATTGTGGCATATAAATGTGGGATGTGCAAATATTTGCATGACGCTGTGTACATTTACTTTCACCAACAGGATGAATTGTAGAAGGGCATTGGAAGTACCTTGAACAAGTAGGAAATTAAAGAACATAGGCTTCTGAATTTCACACAAGGGAAAGTTATCTTCTCAGATCCATAAGTGGCAAATGGTCTCATTTAGAACTACTTACTGACTTTTCTCGGTGATTGACAAAACAAAAAGTGTTGCTTCAAGCAATTGTGCCCAAGTATTGAGCTCACCATTTACTCTACTTAATATTTATCATCTGGCACACTATACGACAGTATTAACGGCTACATAGAGATGCAGTCATTAATTATAGTGTTGTCAGGGTTTTGATGTTAAGTCTCATTTTAAAGGTACTAATTACTTTGTGGTCATTTTAATGATCTACCTGAAATTTCAGGTCAGATTGTCATGGTGAACTTTTTTGGAAAGCTTGAGAAAGATCTGACTGGACAAATTTACTTAAGATGAAAAGACAGTGAACTAGATAGTTAGAGACTGGAAGAATAGATTATCGCATACTTTTTGCCTGTCCTGTGTAAAGGTATGCTATGGTATGAAAATACAGGATCTCACAAAAGTGAGTACACCCCTCACATTTTTGTAAATATTTTATTATATCTTTTCATGTGACAATATGGAAGAAATGACACTCTGCTACAAAGTAAGGCAGTAAGTGTACAGCCTGTATAACAATGTAAATATGCTGTCCCCTCAAAATAACTCAACACACAGCCTTTAATGTCTAAGCCGTTGGCAACAAAAGTGAGTACACCCCTAAGTGGAAATATCCAAATTGGGCACAAAGTGTCAATATTTGTGTGGCCACCATTATTTTCCAGCACTGCCTTAGCCCTCATGGACATTGAGTTCACCAGATCTTCACAGGTTGCCACTGGAGTCCTCTTCCAGTACTCCATGATGACATCACGGAGCTGGTGGATGTTAGAGACCTTGCACTCCCCCAACTTCCATTGGAGGATGCTCAACAGATGCTCAATAGGGTTTCGGTCTAGAGATATGCCAGTCCATCACCTTTACCTTCAGCTTCTTTAGCAAGACAGTGGTTGTCTTGGTGTTGTGCTTGGGGTCGTTATCATGTTGTAATACTGCCCTGCGGCCCAGTCTCCGAAGGGAGAGGCTCATGCTCTGCTTCAGTAAGTCACAGGACATGTTGGCATTCATGGCCGGCACACTGTAGCTCCCCAGTGCCGGCTGGTGGAGATGAGCGCCGTAGGCTCATCCCTATACGACGCCATACGACTTAGGCAGTGAGCGCAGAATATACTTTGAAACCTAGTTTGTTTATAAAATGTAAAAAAAAACACCAATGGCAATTGAAATAAGAGTACTTCCAAACATTGGTCTAGCAGAAGACAGAAAGTCAACAAGACAATGCCTATCTATACTACTACTAATATGTTACTATACCCATACCATGATTTGAATATAACTATGATAAAATTATGGTTCAGACAGCAACTTTTAGATTCATTATTTAATATATATTCAGTATGGTTACTGTTGATAAAAATATGATCAATATATCAGCTCTTCAACTTATTGGTGGTTTCATTTTTGGCACGGACTACAAACGATGCTGCTGCTCAGTTGTATGTGCAAAAGAATGATTACTGTAAAGCTGCACAGTCACACATTTTAAACACTGAATATAATATTTGAACTTTAAAGCAGAGGACTATACATGTGGCATTGAAACATCCTGTACAGCAATTAACCAGTATAAGTAGCTTCTTAATCTCCAAAAGCCACAAAGGCAATAGCTGACATTTGCTGTTTTGAAGAATTCCAAGGTGTCCATAAACACTCTTTGCAGTTGGCTTAACAAATTAAGTCACATTTATAAGAGACATTTTTCGTTTGTCACTTATTAGTTTCTATACTATAGACCAAGGTTATAAGAACTAATTGGGAAATGCACAGTCACTGGAGAAACCTTTAACTAGTGTGAATAATACCATGCCCAATTATGAAGGTCACAGAAGGCATAATAACGATAAGGCTTAGAGGCAACCATATGCACATAGAGGTTATGCTGTTTGCCTTTCAATTTGCCTACCAGGACCCATTTCCACAGCCATAAACAATTATCCCTGAAAGTAGCAAGAAGTCACTAGTTTACCACAGCACCCTGTAGTAAATTTACATCTACAACAACCTTATTGAAATGCTGCACTTGTGACTATAATGACCATTCAATGTAACTGGATAGTTGTTACCTATGAGGGTTGCAGTGAAATATCTGTGTCCTGCAAAGGAGAGAGAGTTTGCAGCTGTGTTCATAAAATGAGAATTCAGATGCACCTGAAGGCCTTCCACGTCTATACTCTAATTTGAGGGTCCTGAACAGCACATGGCTAATGGGTTTCCATGTCAAAAAGCATTAGTCAATAAGAGTATGATCACAAAGCAGCTGATAAACTGATGTTTACAATGTTTGACCATGAATCCATCCTTTTCTTCTGACAGTCCAGTCCTCTAACAAAAACCTGCAACTTTGGCAAATCTGTAAATGTTTAAGAGATCTCCGTGATATTCTGTGGTTCAGAATCGTCTACAGTATATATGATATTCTGGTGGTGGTTGAATGTAAACTGACTTAGCAACTATAGTTATATAATAATATTAAATACAAGTACAGTAAAACCCCTGTTATCCGGCACCCACGGGGACTCCCTATTGCCGGATCACTGTAGTTGCCAGTTAATCAGGAGTCCCCGAATTTAAGGGTTCTAATCGACCCTTAAACCCTCCTAAACCCCTCAAATGCTTTTAAAAATGCATTAGCACCTAAACTGGGCCATTCAGGGCCCAAGAAAACAATTCGAAAAAAAGTTAGCTTTTTTTTTTTCTCAGTCTCGAACTCCCAGATAGTGCCGGTAATGCCGGTTTAGCAGAAGTTTTTTCAAAATGGGGAATTGATGCCGGTGCCGGTTGCTTGAAAGTCCCAGTTAGTTGGGTGTCGGATAACCGGTATTCTACTGTATAAGATAATTATTTGCACATGCACATTGGAACCCAAGAGAAATGCATTCTTTTTGATAATGTCAAACCAACATCAGACCAACTCAGATAACACAACACAGGATATTATGAGAAAATGTTGCCATTTCTGCCAAGACTGTAAATTAACTAAGTGTAAATTATTTGATAGTGGAACAAAATTTAATTTGACACTGGCACTACATAAAAATAATAATGCAACAGAAATATTGTGATATATATACATGATGGTAACATCTGCTACAGCAATATAATAAGCATAATAAATATGGAAAGAATGATGTATTATAATTAATTTATATACATCACTCTCCATCAGCAACAGCATTCAAGATAACAGCTGCTCAAGTGGCATCAAGAAAACTAATGTCATATAGACAAACCTTATAACAATTAATTAGATCGACAAAGTCATCCCTTCTCAGTGTGCTACTGTTGAAATCAGCTGAGGCAGAAAAATCAACATGCAAATGACTGAATGCAATGTATGTATTATATTTCACTAGGTGATAAAAATCTATAGGAGATAAAACTATTGTTTACAAATGCTCTTACATTTTAGTAAATGTGTTGCAGTATAAAAAAAACACAATACCAAAATATGAATATAGCAAAAATTATGAGATTCTAATACTGTACTAAAAATAAACAATGCAATTTAAATAATATTCTTATAATGATAAAAATAATTATGACATGATTATGAAAAAACATGTACCTAATCATAAAATAGTCTAAGTTGATAAAACTCAGTCCTTCTGAGTATGTATTTGATCCGCTTGTCAGGCCTTGTTGCATCACAAACGTGACTTATCCTGCCTCAACTCCTCTATTTTTTGTATTCTGTGGAAATGTGAACTCTCAAATTTTAGTGAAACTAGGTATAATTTTTTTTAGCTAAACTAGGCATAACATGCTCACTGCCTGATAAATCAGCAACATAATATAATAACAAATATAATTTAATTGTTGATATTGACATTAGTATGTTAGCTATACTTCTTATTAATATTGATCTGCATGTTAATGCAAAATAGATTGTTTGTATTTGAATTGATCTATTTGTTTCTTGACATGAGCAAGATCATAATCAAATAATAAAGAAAAAAAAAACCTTAGAGATTTAATCTCATTTCCCTGAAATAGCAAGTACCTAGCAGTGCATTTCCACAATTCATTATGGATAAAAATGCATATATTTCCTAATAATCATTAAAAAGAAGTGGAATTCATTAAATCTGGCAATGATGTTTCTTTTCAAATCAATTAAGAAATTAATTAGTTTTTTTGGTCAGTCCTTCAGTCGTGTCTGACTATTGGTGACCATATGGACCACAGCACCCAGGCACATGTGTCTGTGTCTCTGGTTGTGCTTATCTATATGGTTTTCTTGGAAAAGATACTGGAGTGGGTTACAGGTTCCTTCTCCAGTGGCCCGCTAATTGTCTGATCTTTGTTATGACCTGCCGTATGACCTCAGCTTCACTGAGATACACAAGCCCCTTCACCACGACAAGGTAGTGATCCACAAGGGGATGACTTAGTTACAGGCCTTCAAACTATTGCTAGTATCCCACAAGCAGCTTCACTGCGTGGTAGGAAGAATTCAAAAGTAATATTGAATCATAATTTGATACGTATTTGGTTATACAGCAAATTAAGATGCTTAAATATTATTTTGTTTATTTTAAATTTGATTTAAGTTATGTTCACTGTTTTGTTAAATATGCCTTTGTGATTTGCAGCAGTTTTCATCCTTAAATTTACTGGTTTGATAGGAGTAGGGGAATGAAAAGGCGTTAATTTCAGTGATTTCATTAGCTTATTTCTAACTAATGATAAGGAAAACATAACTGGTTATTAAATGCAACACTAAATTACTGAAAAGCTAAACAGATATCAAACCATCTAAAAAGTTTGATAGACAAGAAAGATACATCTTTGATATTGTATTTTTACTAGATTGTCCCTTTCTGTATACCCTTGTTGATAGATTAATAAATGGGTCTAAGTAACACAAGAATGTAAGAATTTTTATTGTATATGCTTTTCTGTCCTCTACCTATAAGCGAGTGTGTCAATGAAACATTTATAGATAATTTCAGAGCATAATAATGACATTATAGGGTAACCTCCACAGATACCGTGGTTTTACACATTTTGGGAATTCTAAACATGGATATGTCAAAGTCTAAACAATTAAAACCAAACTAAATAGCAAAATATTTAGCTGCCATCTTTAATTATAGTATAGCAAAAGTGTGTAAATGTATTTATGTAATTAATTTTTCTGTAACATGTTTTCATTTAATTTTGCATATTTCATATCATATCTGATAATTACTGATTCCAGAGCTGACAGCTTTTTTAGCAGAAACAAAAGTCAAAAAAAGAAAGAATAAAAAAAAAGAAAAATCAAAAGAAAATTATTCTTGGTTTTCTTTAAAATGTCTCAATGTTCTGCTTGTTTGTCACCAAAATATGCTAGAATCTAACTAACATGTCTAGATTTCCTGGACAAGGTACAATCTTCGCTGAAGGGTTAAGGGTGGCAATGGCTTTGTAAGCAGAAGTCAGACTTTTTGGCTAACCATGCCTCTGACATCGCCTTGACGACCCAGAAAATGAAAAAATGCTTCAAATCAAGCATCTCAGAAGCTTCACAACATTTACTGTACACATTTTATCATCCTATATCCCATCTCAAATCTTCACAACTGAGATATTTCAGCACCATGTCTGAAACATGTTTTATGTAAATCACTAGCTGATATTACCATCACTGTATTCACTAACACTTTTCCTATGCTAAGGCCACCACAAACCATATATCTAGTTCTGTAATCTGAATCATGTTTAAGAGACTATTCCCATAATTACACCTAGTTTTAAATTGGATATTCCCTGCAAGCTGTGAATCAAATGTTATAGATATGTTTATTGCTGTATTATTTTAGCCATTCTCCAGCTGGTTCCCATTGTAATTGATGCCACAGGATAAAAATGTTTTAGAAAGAGCCAAGGGAAGGTTCCAAATATAATTTAAAACAACCAGAAATAACAAGCACTTTGTTAGTTGAATGTTATCTAAAAATGTAACTTCCTTACATTAATCTTACATTGAACTTTATAATTTTTACATGTGGCAATCAGTCCTTCTGATTCACCTATCAATCATTTTCTGTTATCCTATTCTTCAGGGTAATGAAGAATACCTAATTACTCCCTGGGGTTTCACACAGTCAGATGCTTAATGTTAGATTGCTGCAATTCTTATTGATTCCATTCCAGTGTATTCATTAAACAGTGGTAATGCAGTGTCCTCACTGTATTCACTAAATTGGAGAATTATATCATGATTGTGTTATTACCAGTGAAGTGTGTGTTTCCATAATCATAACTAATTTTAATTCTGTAAAAAGATCATCATGCTTAAAATTACTTGTATAATGTATTTACCTATGTGTATATTCCATTTAAATTGAGATTTGTATTATAACAGAAATTGAAGGTTAAAGGGTCATTCATGGATAGTTGCATTTGTTAATATTAAAATAAACTACCTATGTGCTTATTTGCATATTTAAACATAATTTTATTAACAAATCCTTAAAACTTCTGTTTCTATTACTGAAACCTTTCAAACAAGCCATAGGTCCATACCCTGTAGCTCATGCAGACAATGAGCCTTTAGCACTGGTAACATTTGCGGACTTTAAAAATCAATGGAGGAGATAGGACAGAGTTACGGTTTTGACAACCTCAGGGATTTTGAGCTTGTAACTCGCAAATGGACTGCGAGTAGCAAAACAATGCTATTTTTAATTGGCTAGTACATCTACTTTCAGTAAGTAAAAACAGAGCTTCTAAGAGTTTGTTAAAAAATAATTATGTTTAAAATATGCCAATAAATACTTTGGGAAATTATTTTAATTTTAAAAATAGGCAAAACTCTATGGCCCTCATTCAATTGCAATTTGGCCAATTGAATAGGGATCTAAATAAGCACATAACATATTTTTTTAAATACATTTTTAGTTAGTAAACATCTATCCAAAAGCAAGGTTTTCACTAACTAAAAACTTCTTTAAAAAAAATATGTTATGTGCTTATTTAGAGCCCTATTCAATTGGCCATATTGCAATTGAATGAGGGCCTATGTTCTTGACTACCTGATTCAGGGTAAATTTTCCAAGATAACTTGCGGTTTCCATTACTTTAAATATTCTAACAATAACGATTACATCGTTTTTTTCTTCGCCATCAAAAATAATTATAATTAATGTAATATAATATGTAATAGTAGTTTGAGATTATTACTATGTTCTAGCAGTTAGTGTTGTCCAACTTCTTTAGTGTAGGGTGCTAGACCAAAATATTCCTGTGACTTCGTGAGACATATTTAAAATAATAGCTTAAAAAATGGATAGCAAAATATATAAATTAATATATTTATATATTTAATATGAAATCCTAAAACATTTGGAAATGTATATATTATGCCACAAGTATTTAAACTATTCCAATTGTTGTATTTTTTTTATATTGAGTTTGTCAGAAGATTTTCCCTGGCAGTCAGTGGCCATAGAAAACATATGATGGGCCACATCTAGCCCAAGGGCCACCTGGACAGCGCTGTTGATTATTACTGTGAATATTATCAAACATATTTTTGCCTTCTTTAGATGAGTTTTAACACATTTACATCCACTAATGCTTACGCATATATTTTAACAAACACATACATATGACACAACCAAGGCAGCTATAAACAAAATTGAAAATAGCGTTATACAAGATCAGCATTGCTTGAACTAATTACTACTTAGCTCTACATTAATGTTTTCTTTAATTCAGTCTCAGAATTATTCTAATAATTATGTTTGATCTCTGTTTCCGGAATGTCATATCTTCACTTATATTGATTAAAAACTAAGTTTACTTTATCTCAAAATTTCAGTCAAGAGCCTATGTTAAGAAACGCTCCACTAAAAATTCATTAAAACTTGCCTACTGTGCTTTGCAATTTGACTCTGATTGTATGACCTTTATGCCTAACTTTAAAACATTAATTCAGTTTAAATCGTTAACTTAGCTTTTTTGATTTGCTTTTACTAAGATACTCCCTGTTGACCTCAGCTGCTTTGACCTTAACGTACATGTGCTCAATGCCTAAAGTAAAAATGTATTAAGCGTCTAGTTTCGCTAGATCATTATATTTCTCCTTTGCTGTTTTTCTTTGTCTATTTTAATGTGCGGAAATGTATTTCAGCCTAGAAAAAGGACTGGAGGAATGTTACATTGTTTTATTAAGGTTTTTTTTTATTCATAACTATAAAATAGTTTCCATTTTTTTCCACCCAGAAATAATGGATTAGCATTTAGTTAAAATTATTTACAGTTTAGCATTCCCCGGTGTGTTTTTTAGATATATCCTGTAGAACATTTATACTGAGCTGCAATTATAATGCTGTTATAAGTCTTAGAGAATTTGTAAAAGTCTGTAAAGAACAAAAAAATATGCAGTTTATTATGTATGCATTGCTTTAACCATGGGTATTTCAATGTTGTTTGTGAATTATCTTAAGTATTAAGTGCTTTAAGTGTAATTATAATGTGCAGAGACTGATTTCCATGAATCATAAACAGCAGTCTTATCCAATTTAACAACAAAATAGGTTTTCCTAGGTGGTCCGTTATTAAGAAATTGATTCTTAACAGAGCACATTAAAGGAAGCTAATAATTTTGATCAGGAGCAATTGAAGGTAAGATAATTATCTGCTGAGACTACCACCTTCTTTCACAAGTAACTACTTGGAGTCCAACTGGAAACAGGATTCATGGAATCAAGACCTTGTGTTTGATTTATTTGCCACAAATTACTGCAAATACAAAATTATTTCCATTTTTCATTTTGTTAAAACATATATTAAACTTACATTTGAAACAACAGTATAATTAATGATTCTGGAATTCAAAATCAGAAAAAAAATCACATGCCACTGACTCAATATTTTTCTACAAATCCAAGCTTTTCAAGATGTGTATATCTATCTATAACATGAAAAAAAGTCTTGTTATTCTAGGGTATGAATCCTATTTACTCAATGAAATACCTTCACACAGTGTAAGCACTGATCATATCATTAAGATGCAATATTATTATAATTATCCTTTATTTGTAACAATATAAATGATAACACCAAAAAACTGTGGGCCTCATTCAAATGTGATTTGGCCAATTGAGCAGGGCTCTATATAAGCACATAGTAGATTTTTTTCTAGAAGTTTTTAATTAGTGAACTTCCATCAAAAGCAAGGTCTTCACTAACTGAAAACTTCTGTAAAAAAATATGTTATGTGCTTCTATAGAGCCCTATTCAATTGACCAAATCGCATTTAGATGAGGCCCTGTATTTTAATTACCCTATATACTAGTGTATAAGCCGACCCGAGTATAAGCCGAGGACCCATATTTTACCACAAAATACTGGGAAAAATGAGTGACTTGAGTATAAGCCGAGGGTGGGAAATGTGCTGCCCCCTGTGTCCCTCTTGTGCACTATGTGTCCACCTCTTGTGTGCCCTTTTCTTGTGTCCCCCCTCTCTTTACCCTGTGTCTCTTCTCCCCTCTCCCTTACATGTGTCTCTTTACCCCTCTCCCTTCCCTGTGTCTCTTCCCCCCTCTCCCTTCCCCGTGTATCTTCCCCCCTCCCTTATCACCCTCCTCAACCCCCCTCCTCATTCTCAACCTCCCTCCTCAACCCCCCTCCTCATCCTCAACCTCCCTCCTCATCCTCCCTCCTCAACACCCCTCCTCATCCTCAACCCCCTCCTCATCCTCAACCACCTCCTCAACCTCCCTCCTCAACCCCCCTCCTCATCCTCCCTCCTCATCCTCAACCTCCCTCCTCAACCCTCTTCTTCATCCTCAACCCACCTCCTCATCTTCACCCCCTCCTCATCCTCAAACCCCTCCTCATCCCCAACCTCCCTCCTCAACCGCTCTCTTCATCCTCAACCTCCGTCCTCATCCTCAACCTCCCTCCTCAGTCCGCCTCCTCTTCCTCAACCCCCCCATCCTCAACTTCCTCCTCAACCCCCCTCATCCTCTACCCCCTCCTCAACCTCAACCTCCCTCCTCATCCTCAACCTCCCTCTTTGTCCTCAACCCCCCCCTCCTCATCCTCAACCTCCCTCCTCAACCTCCCTCCCCATCCTCAACCCCCTCCTCATCCTCAACCCCCTCCTCAACCTCCATCCTCAACCTCAACCCCCATCCTCATCCTCAACACCCCCATCCTCAACCGCCACCTCAACCTCCCTCCTTAACCTCAACCCCCCATCCTCAACCTCAACCCCATCCTCATCCTCACCCCCCCATCCTAACCCCCTCCTCAACCTCCTCCTCAACCTCCCTCCTCAACCTCCCTCCTCAACCTCAACCCCCCTCCTCAACCTACCTCCTCATCCTCCACCCCCTCCTCATCCTCAACCCCCCTCCTCATTCTAAACCCCTCTCCTCTCTTTACCCCTCTAAATACCTCCCCCTTTCCCTTCCCCCTCACTTATCTCCATCTGCAGGGAGAGGGGGAGGTATTTAGAGGGGTAAAGTGAGGAAGGGGGTTTAGAATGAGGAGGGGGTTTAGAATGAGGGGGGGGATGTTGAGGATGATGAGGGGGGAGGGAAAGAGACACGGGGGTTAAAGAGACACGGGGGTAGAGAGACACAGGGGGGTTAGAGACCCACAGGGGGGTTAGAGAGACACAGGGGGGGTCTGAGAGACACGGGGGGGGGGGGGGGGGGGTTACTCGAGTATAAGCCGAGGGGGGCCTTTTTAGCCTTAAAAAAAGGGCTGAAAAACTCGGCTTATACTCGACTATATACGGTATGTTTTTCATTTTATCGACCTATCTGCTGTCATATGCAGGGTGAAAGAACTATACTGAATCTCAAAGAAAGCTGGATTATTAACAAGCTTTTCACATTTTGCTGAACAATTTCGCCATATATACCTAAATGTATCTTAGTCACAGTTTTTTTAACAAAGCTTATGTAGACATGATTTTTGATGTGAAAATACATGCAGTATTTAGCATTTTAAAAAATTGCTTAATTGTAAAATTTATGGTATTGCTATGCAACATAGCTAGTCAGCTATAAAGATAAATAGATATATTATCACATTAAGTATTTAATGCATATACTAAAAGAAACATAATCTCAAAGACTTACTGTGCCTTGCAAAAGTATTCACCCCCCCTTGACTATTTACCTATTTTGTTACATTACAGCCTTAAATTCAATGTTTTGTTAATCTGAATGTTATGTGATGGATCAGAACACAATAGTCTAAGTTGGTGAAGTGAAATCAAAAGAATATATACATAAAACTATTTTTTTAGAAATAGAAAACAGAAAATTGGCATGTGCGTATGTATTCACCCCCTTTGTTATGAAGCCCATGGTGCAACCAATTACCTTCAGAAGTCACATAATTCGTGAAATGATGTCCACCTCTGTGCAATCTAAGTGTCACATGATCTGTCATTACATATACACACCTTTTTAGAAAGGCCCCAGAGGCTGCAACACCTAAGCAAAGGCACCACTAACCAAACACTGCCATTGAGACCAAGTAACTCTCCAAACAAGTAAGGGACAATGTTGTTGAGAAGTACAAGTCAGGGTTAGGTTATAAAAAATATCCAAATCTTTGATGATCCCCAGGAGCACCATCAAATCTATCATAACCAAATGGAAAGAACATGGCACAACAGCAAACCTGCCAAGAGACGGCTGCCCACCAAAACTCACGGACCAGGCTTTATGGCAGAGTGGCCAGAAGAAAGCCATTACTTTCAGCAAAAAACAAAATGGCACGTTTTGAGTTTGCGAAAAGGCATGTGGGAGACTCCCAAAATGTATGGAGGAAGGTGTTCTGGTCTGATGAGACTAAAATTCAACTTTTCAGCCTTGAAAGAAAATGCTATGTCTGGCGCAAACCCAACACTTCACATCACCCAAAGATCTCCCACAGTAAAACATGGTGGGGGCAGCATCATGCTGTGGGGATGTTTTTCAGCAGCCGGGACTGGGAAACTGGTCAGAGTTGAGGGAAAGATGGATGGTGCTAAATACAGGGATATTCTTGAGCAAAACCTGTACCACTCTGTGCGTGATTTGAGGCTAGGACGGAGGTTCACCTTCCAGCAGGACAATGACCCCAAACACACTGCTAAAGCAACACTTGAGTGGTTTAAGGGGAAACATGTAAATGTGTTGGAATGGCCTTGTCAAATCCCAGACCTCAATCCAATAGAAAATCTGTGGTCAGACTTAAAGATTGCTGTTCACAATCGCAAACCATCCAACTTCAGGGAGTTGGAGCAGTTTTGCAAGGAGAAATGGGCAAAAATCCCAGTGGTAAGATGTGGCAAGCTCATAGAGACTTATCCAAGGTGACTTGGAGCTGTGATTGCCGCAAAAGGTGGCTCTACAAAGTATTGACTTTAGAGAGGTGAATAGTTATGCACATTTTCTGTTATTTTGTCCTATTTGTTGCTTGTTTCACAATAAAAAAAAAAAAAAACATATTCAAAGTTGTGGGTATGTTCTTTAAATTAAATGATGCAAATCCTCAAACAATCCATGTTAATTCCAGGTTGTGAGGCAACAAAACACGAAACATGCGAAGGGGGGTGAATACTTTTGCAAGGCACTGTATATGACATTACATACTGAGTTGTTCTATCTGTAGGTAGCTTGAGCACCATAAAGCACCATAGATGAAAAGCAGTTTTAAAAAACCAAAATTATAGACAAAAAAAGATATACCTTTCCTTCTATTAAGCATCTATAGCATGTATATCTCTACTTCTGACAGCAAAGTGTCATATACAAACATTCAGTACACCTTAACATGCAATGGCACACATTGAATTTGAGCCTTGCAACTTGATCGCAGACAGCCGAATGTCTGCAAGTGAGTTCAGGGCTCCCGTTGGTCTCAATTTGCGAGGTTATTCAATTGCTCAAGCTTGCAAGTTGTGGGCTTGAAGCGAAAACCATAAACCATGCACTGTTTCTGAGCAGTTGAGGACGGGAACATGATCAATTAAGCAAGCCCGTAACCTCCCATTTCGAATTAGCCAATAGAAAGTAAGACTGTCATACTTGCAGCAGTAAAACAAGGAGGTTACATGTTATTCAATTAGATTCGGGGGGCCGAGCTACGATTAGACTGTATTAGATATGTATTCACTCATTGATACACCAGGTCGTTTAACCCAGAAATGACACATAAAAATAACATTTATTTTCTGCCAATTTGCTCTAATGTCTGTCATCTCTTTCCCCGTCATTTACAGTGCAGTATTGATCTTATATTTGTATTTACAGTGCTATGAATTGTTGTTCAACCCCTTTGCGGGTCCTCTCAAGCACATGTAGGATTTTCTCCTCCATTTGGTGTTTTCGGGTGTGAATACATTTGTGGGCTTGGGGAAATTGAGCAATTGAATATTGATTTGCGATTTTAGCCTTGCAAAGGCTTCTGAAGGCTGTAAGTTACAAGTTTGACGGACGCAATTTTTTCAAGCCTGTAACTCGTAACCCGATCGGAGCCTGCAAAAAAAAGCCAATTGAATAGCAAAGTAGATTGCAACCTCACTTACGGGCTCCTGGATCTCAAATTCAAACAATTAAGTGGGACTCAATGTTCAGCATACTAGGGGCCTCATTCAATTGCTACTTACTACAAAAAGTAGTAGTAAGTGGAGATTTCAAGTTACTTCCCTATTGCCTGCTACTTGCAGGCTCCGATCGGGTTACTTGCTGCATGCTACATTCCCTTACTTTACTCACAATCGCAAGTTACTTCCATCAAAGCCTTTGATCTTTAAAGGCCGCAAGAGTTGCGGCCACAAAAAAACAGAATCGCTATTCAATTGCTCCGATTTACCCTTCCGTCAATCGCCTTAATGGCTAAACATTAACAACAGGTTACTGAGAGCAAGGAGGTCTCACAAAGGTCTTACTTTCAAATCGTAGCACTAATTTAGCAAATAAAAAAGCAATACTGTACTTTTATTAGAAGTGAAAGTGATGTTTGGTTTTGGAATTATTAGCACAATATTCTCAAGCTCGCAAATCGGCAAAAATAAATACTTTATTTCATGTTTAATTTTCATTATCAAGTCCTATTGGCTTCAACCTCCAAGCCCGTAGGACTTTGGAATCCAGCCTCCATATTTCATTGACGTCCTACAGGCTTGAATAACGAGTTACGAGCTTGGAGATCATTCAAGCCCGTAGGACTTCGGACGGAAATGAAACATGAAATAAAGTATTTGATTTTGGCGATGTGCAAGCTTGAGAATGTTGTACTTTTAATCATAATGTCACCCATTGTATTCCCCATCATTTACAGTGCTTCATAGTGCTGGATTGAATTTCTATTTGCATTTACAGTTCTCCAAGTTTGGGGGCTTGAAACACGAGCTATGAGCTTGTGGCCGCAATCATGTTCAAGCACGCAAATGCTTACTGCCGATAGCATGGTTTGCGATCGGGACTAACTTAACAGGTAAGTAAAAGTAGAGCTACTGGAGCAAGTAGGCAAAAGTAGCAAATCAGAAAGTTACTTGCAAGTAACCGCCCCAAATTAAATGAGGCCCTAGGTGTGTAAATCCTAAAACTGTTACTCTCATAGTAATAGAATAGCTTCCATATGTGCTTTTTCAAAATATTACTTTAAAATGTATATTTGATGATTACAAATACTGGATGCGGTATCTGCTACCCCTGGATAAACATCTGCTGGTAGTGTGAGGTATATTCACCAGCAGAACTACAGGGGAAAATAAGAACTCATAAGTTGTAATTTGCTGTAGAGTACGAGTTCATAGCAGGTTCCCTCCACAGGTGGAAATGAATGGAGAATTTTGAAAGGAAGCCCAAAAGAACAGCTATGATTTAGAAGTGTCGCCATATTAAGGGAAAATATAATTTTACGTCTGTTTTCTATCCACACAGATTTATTAAGTGCACACACTATATTTATAATTTTCCTAGCATAGGCAAAATTATGTGTTATTTCATAACCAGAAAATTAATGGGTCAGGGTATGGTAGGAGAAGATATTACCTCAGTACTTACCTGTGGATCTGCTAAAGACATGTTCTAATGTGTTCCCTTTGCACACATGCCAAGTTTATACTATCAGAGGCAGAGCTACCGAGGGCGCAGCAGGGTCACTGACTGCTGTGCAACCCCCTCCCCCCCCCCCCCCCATGGCCTGCTGTGCCAACACGCCCCCTTGCGGCCCTCCAGTGGCCCCCCCTGAACCTCCTCAGCTAGTGTGCGCTCTGCGCATCACAACCATCAGTATTGAGCCAGTGATCAATGTCATCAAATAGGAGTACAGATGCACCAATACAAAGAGCACATGATCTAAGTAGAGGAAGCAAATTATCTTGTGCATTATATTTAAACAGTGGGATATAACTTTAGAAAAACAGTCATGTATAAAGAAAAAGGAAACAAATGCAACTTAAATTAGAGGAGCACAGTGGTCAACACTATTCTATATGGTCTTTTAAATAATAAAACTTGATAAAAGGAAATCTGCTTTTAGGAAGCCAAAAATCATAGACTCAGTGTTTTTAATGTTTACATGATTTTTTTACTGCAGGAATCCTCAAAGCCAAAAACAAAATGGTAGATTTCAGAAGCATAATTGACTAGGAAATGCAATAAATTAGAATCTGTGTTCTTTTTAAATTCTGAAAACAGTATGCCTGTTTTTAAGTGTAATTCTTCAAAATAATACATTCAAAATATATCACTACAGTTCTTTAACAGATTTTTTTCTTTTTCCAATAATGTACATGAATGGGTATAAAGACTATTGCTAGATGATTTGATCCAATTAGGGTAGTTAAAATCCTCATTAAAGGGAGAAAATACCTGGGTTAAACTGACTCAATATCTTTTGAGAACAAGTTTATCCACAATATATCATCAAAGCTATTTAACCAGTTAATGCCTCCAATAAAACCCACCATTGAGAGATAAAACACCACAAAAGCGTAGCCTAATGGATTTGTATAAAAATATAAACACATATATAGCTGTCACCAATTTCTATATATGTAGGTCCTTTCCCTCTTCACCATCACAAAATCTGACAGCTGCAGTTCCGCCGCCGCCGGCCGACAGATGTCGATGCTGATTTTAGCATATAAGGCGCGCCGACAGGAGAGGCCTTGAGCTATGAGAGGCCTCGCTGTCGATTCAGCGCTGTCGAGTTGCGCCACGTCGGAGGTCGAGAATAGTTCTTTGCCTTCCCTGGAACTTGACGGCGCCCAAAATGTTACAGCGCCCTCTGGCGGATGGCACCAGTAACTGCAGCTGTCAGTGCTGCAGAAGAAATGCGCAGGCAAAGAGGGATAGATCCTAGATGTATTTTCGGTGTATTTTACAAATGGGCAGTCCCCATGCTATTTCTGAAAGCATATAAGGAAAATATAAAACAAATGCTTATGCTTATTAACACTGGCGCCTACTTCAGACACTCTTCTGACTAATCCACACCTTTGCCACAGAGAGAGCTTGTGCTTATTCTGCTTATTTCCCACTTTCTTTCTCTACTTACTTTGAAAATCATCTGTATCATTATTAATATGTTTATTAATCGTGTTATAGAGTGCTAGTAATACACACCAATGGCACTTAGTTATAGTGGATCATTCTAGAAATATGACATATCAGAAAAGCAGGGTATTAGAGGAAAGTATACCTTGAAATGGCTTAAAAATACAAATCCTCATCCTCTCTGAGGTTTACACATGTTTTACATTTCATTATTTTCTAAAATCTCTCCAATTTTTTAGAAATAATCAAATAAAAGTTATATTTTAATAGCACAATAATTACAAGTGCCAAATAAAGCCTGTGGTTCTTTTCCTCTTTAGTGTTTAGCAATTAAAATTAAAAACAGGTGTGCACTGACAGAAATGAAATTGTGTCTGGTTATAATCACTTAGGCTACAGTGCAACAGTGCTACATATTTCATAGATATTGACAGGCTCTGTTACAACAGCAAGCATAAGCTTTAACATTAATCATATAATGGCTCAAAAGTGAAGACACATTGAGCTGTCATTTGTACTGTAGGTCCTTGCCCAAATTGCTAGATTGCAGTGGAAACTAACCATTTATTGGGGATTTAAGTATTAAAATAGGTTTTCTTAACTGTTTTGACATAGAAATAAATAGAAATTAAATTATAGTATAAAATGCCTCAAGTCGATGTCATAAAGTAAATATCAGATAACTAAATTCTAATGACATACTATTTCTGCTAATAATATAAATATATTGTGTGTTGTGTTGTTCAGTCCTTCAGTCGTGTCAGACTCTTGGTGGCCATTTGGATGCAGCACATCTGTCTGTGTTTCTGATTATGGGTTGCCAGTTCCTTCTGCAGTGCACTGCAATTTGACTGACCTCTATTCTATGACCTGTCCATCTTGGGTATTGCTCATTTAGCTTCATTGAAGTACACAAGCCCCTTCACCCTTGTCCGTCTACCTGCCCCTGTGGCCCCCGCAGCCCTATAATGCCCCCCCCACCCCCTTGGTCTCATGTCCCCCCCCTGGGGGCCCAAATTCTCTTTTTTCACTGCCCCCCCATGCACTAGCTCTGCCCCTTCACCACAACAAGATAGAGATCCAGAAGGAGATTGTGTACTATATAGTTCCTTGTAATTCACTTTTTTACACATTTGCATTATAAGTTTATATATATATATATATATATATATTCATACTCACATTATGGCAGCCTAAGTATTTAGCACATTTACCTAAATATCTAGCACTTCCAGAGAAATCATATCAGACATAAAAACACAAGTGATTTTTTTTAAATATATGAAAAAGTATGAAATAAAATCAAATATTTCAATATGGTAAAGGCAGCAAAACAGGATTCTTCCGTTTCTCAATGTTTTCAAATGTTTCATTCATGTGAAAGCTTTCAATTATTACACAATTTTTCTTATAAAAAGACAGCTACCCAGGACCATCATAGCTTAGAAAAAACTCACATAATTGTGAACTACCGTATGTAGCATTAGCATCTATGTAAGATTAGCAACCATATCTTGTTTTAGAGGGCTTCTATTTTGGAATGTTAGCCTTACAATTTTTTTATATATTTATCCTACTGTTCTTTCTCATTTATTAAGTCCTATGGTCAATTAGTTATTCATAGTGAGAGTCTTTAAACAGTGCTGAATAAAGATGTAATCTGAATCCAAAATTTCTCCCGTTCATGTCAGGTGCAAAATCCTTTAATGAACAAAAGCAAATGAGTGCCACCATTAATGCAAAAATGAATACTAAAGTTAAAAATTAAAAGCCGTATTTATTTATTTTTAAATTTTGAAAACTTTTTGCCGATTATCAGGTCAAATTCATTATAAGAGCATACTGTAACTAACTATGGTTCTTCAATGTTCTTTTAATTTTGGTTTCAAGTGGCAAGTTAGGCTGACTGACCGTAAGTACCAACACTACTGATACAGAATAGTATACAGAATATATTGGAGTTATTAGATATATAATATAATATACTTATAAAGAATATAATAGACATGTTTTGCCGATTGTTAACATTGCTTTGTTTTTTTGTTTTCAGCTTTTTCCCTCTATTCTTTCTCCTGTACCGCGCTACGGAATATGTTGGCGCGTTACAAATAAAAGTTAATAATAAAATAATAATAATAATAGATTATGCTTTAATAAACAAGAATAAGAAAATATTGAATTTTGGTTATTTGTAAACTGAAGATCAATTTTACATTGAATTTCATTAAACAATCTGCAGAATTTATTAAACTGTGTAATTGTATCTTATGTGTAAATATAATTCTATCCCATTTTATATCACTTGTTTGTAAACCAGCATTTATTATAAATTTTTTAGCACTGAATTCTCGTAACATAACAATTTAAATGAAATTGTTCTCCAGAATCACTAAATTAAATAATATGAACTGCTGAATATTTAAATAACATTTAAGTTTATGCTACTTTTGATACATTTGGAAAATGTCTTCATGTTGGATTCATGTCTGATCCAACAGTGTAAACTGATTGTATAGACATATGGTGTAAATAAACTTTGTGTCATAAACTGGTGTATACTCTGCCAAGTGCTTAGCAAACCATAATCAGGTGAATGGAAATAATGAACACCAAATGTGATGCAGAGATACTCTGATTGATGATAACGAATACACAGAAATAATAATATAAACATTAACAGCCTTATTAAATTGCGATCCGGCCAATTGAATAGGGCTCTATATAAGCACACAGCATATTTTTTTACAGAAGTTTTTAGTTAGTGAAGACCTTGCTTTTGGATAGAAAATCTCTAACTAAAAACTTCTATTAAAAAATGCTTATATAGAGCCCTTTAGAATTGTCCAGATCACAAATTAATAAGGCTGTATAAATATAAACTATATATATTAAGCTCATGAAGCTTTTCCTTGCATAAAAATCTCTCATTATACTAATGTAGGTATTTTTTTCTTCAATCAGTCACTTTACTGAGGGGGAGATTACTCTTGTTATCATAAAACATTTTGATATAGAGTATGTTTTGAGAAAACAGCTAAATGTGTTCTTTAAATGACTTTCAGATACAGTATGAGTAAAGGAGAAATGAAGTACTAAAAACAGTAAATATAAGAGTGACTTTAACTGCACAACATTTGTTTCTGCCATTTATGAGTATGATACATTTTATAATAATAATATACACAAAAATAATCAAAGTATTATTGATTTAGGTTATGCAAGCTTCAGAAGGCTTACTAATGCCCAATAAAGGTTAGAATAATTTACAATAAGACATGCAATGATTTGAAATACGTTTATTCTGTATATCTCCATTACATGAGTGCTTTATTGGCACTAATATTAGGAAAAGAGGTTGCCATTGATATGATGAGGACATAACTAACATCTCATTCAGTCTAACAATGTACATAGGAGAGAACTGAGTTGAATCTAAATTAGTTCCACCCCAGTAAATAATTACACTTATAGAAGGGGAAGTAAGGACCTCAATGAAGTGGAAATGAATGCAATAGTTTATTGGAGTGTTTAGTTGTGTCTATATTAGGGTCACTGTAATGTAATAAATACATTTCATAAGACAATATTGCAACAGAGAACAAAAGCTTGATTTTTTTTTTAAATATACCCTACCCCAGATTTATGGGGTAATAATAATATTAATATATCCATAACTTAAACAAATACATTTAAGTTAAACAACAACATTTAGGGCCTCATTCTATTATCGGCCGTAAATCGGCCGTAAGGCTGCGATTCCTTGCGGGGGTTCAGTTAACTCGCGATTCTATTATACGGCCCCGCAAGGATCTCCTTTTACGGCCGGCCGCATATCTTGGAACCGGCCGTAATCTCAGAAATCTAAAAACGCAAAAATAAATTCAAGCCTGCACTGTACAGCTCTGTAAATGCTAGGGATCATATTGGGGGACATGAGGATTAAAAGAAACCCACTCTCAAGCTTGCACATCTGCCCAAACCCGAGTTCAAATTAACTGTTTATTTTCCGGCTGCGGCGTGGGCGTGTCTGAGGTGCTCCAAGCACTCTGGACTTTTTACATGGATATTTTACGGATATTAAAAATAAAATATTTTACGGATTTGAGTACAGGATAATTATGTGCTATTTTTTCTAACACCTAAAATCCCTTTATTGTCTTCTCAAAGTGCAGGTTGGCTTTATTTGAGCTATTTTATGTGCTTAATTGGTGCTAGCGAGACCTCTTTCCTGCAAGTAAGCTGCGGCTCGTTTTTAGCCTTGCAGAGAGGTTTCCCGGAGCAATTGAATTGCAAATCTCTTGCGGCCGTTTTAGATCAAAGGCTTTCCTCCGGCGCGAGCGGCCGCAAGAGATAGCAAGGCACCGGCCGCAAGCCTGCCGGAATCCCCGGCCGTAAGGGAATAGAATAGCAGAATAGCTTGCGGCCGGTCCTTGCGGCCCCGCAACGGCTGCGGCCGCTAATAGAATGAGGCCCTTAGTAATTTGACTAAAGGAAAAATGGGGAAAAGAATGTTAAATTGGGAATTGTTTGCTCCTTGGAGATTTTGCTCATATTTTAGTGAAAGAATAAACAAAGTCTATTACAATGCACAATAATTGCAATGTTACCATATTGATTACAGTAAGCTTATACAGACCATATTTTTCAAGTGCATGATGTTTAAAACTGAAAGAGCATCAACATTCAATAAAAGTATTTTATTCAAACACTATGACTAAACATTTAATACATTTTTACAGAAATATACAGCCTTATTAAATTGCGATTCAGTAAATTTAAAAGGGCTCTATTTATAGCATATTTTTTTTTACAGAAGTTTTTAGTTAGGGAACTTCTATCCAAAAGCAAGGTCTTCACTAACTAAAAACTTCTGTAAATAAAATATGCTGTGTGCTTAAATAGAGCCCTTTTAAACTTACAGAATCGCAATTTAATAAGGCTGAAAATAGTGTTTAAAAATTACTAAGATTTCACTATAAGTTTTCAAAACTCCATTGATAATATAAAAAAAAAACATACCGCAAAGAATGTCATGGTAGCACCATCTTGAACTGCTCCGTACTCTATTTTGGTCTGTTTGGCTAAATCATCTGCAGAGTCAATGGGGGATTCCATGCGCTCCACTGTGAGAAATGCAGCTAAGTTGGCAGTATACGAGGAAATTATGATAAGTGTGAAAAACCACCATATTCCTCCCACTATCCTTGTGGAGAGAGCTTTGGGCATGAGCTCAGAACCTGGTAGAAATCAAGGAATATGTTGAAACACAAACTTAGTTAGTTTAAAAATCATCTCTATGGTGAAAATGTACAAATATTGCATATGAGTAAAGTCACAATAAATAAAACCACAATAATTACCCTTTAAAATCTAAAAGCAACAGTCCATCACAGACTATGCAAATTTAAAATGTCAACAACATATTCAAATACTTAAAGTTATTTTTCCAAAGTACTGCATTATATTTAATATACTATGAAAGAAAAAGAGTGTCAATGGGAAAAAGCCAATCTGTAAATTGATGCTTTGAACTTGTCTTATGACTCCAAACAGTTATTTATAATTTAATGAGAGCACCATAGGCAACTGAATGCCAGTTGCAGTGAACTGTGAATATTATGTTGCCCAAAAGTTTTTCTATTTTTATTAGGAAAATAAGTCTACAATAGTAAAATTGAATTGCCATAAGAAGATGTCTACTCAAAACCGGGAATTTAAAAAAACATTAATACAAATTAAAAATAACTTGTCTAATATTGAGGTAAATAGGGCAATACCAAGCAATCTGGCAATCTGTACAAATGTATTTGAAGCAAAGAAAATAGGGAACAACTTCGGAATATATATATTTTTCAATGTACATATCCATCATAGTTCAAATATTTTTGATAATTATTTTGTATAAAATGGTTTGTTCACCCTATGGCTAAATATAGTATAGTCCCTTTGGCATATTTTCATATTTTCATATTTTTTATATTATTGACAAAAAATGGAAATTCTCACTTCCTCCAGAGATAAACAGAAGAGAAATGCATAACACTGAATGCATTACAATGGACAGTGTAGGTAACTCATACATTCCTGGCTGTTGGCTATTTTACAAATAATTGTAAATGAAATATGACCTATGTCAAATATGATTTATGGTAAATGTGAATGTACTGACGAAAGAAAACACTAGTGAACAACAGTTGAATATGGAGTAACTACACTTACTATTTAAATCTTTATTTTGACATGGGCAGCAATAGTTTTAAGCACTCTTTTTTATTTAACTTTAAAACTTTTTACTTTGTGAAATAAATTTTGTAAAACAGTTTAATAAAAATTTTATTAGTACAGTGAATAACATGCATATTCATTTTGAACTCAATATTTTTATCAGTTTGTGCAGTTACTTACCAAATAGCCAATATTTTTTATTAGTTAATGTGGAACTCTTTGGAGATAATGTTCTCATTCTAACACTTTATGACTCTCCATCAATGATTAAGAAACACTGAAAGTCTCATTGGCTGAAAAGGAGGCTTGGCCAAAGTACCAAGGGCCTCATCCAATTCAAGATCGTAAAGTTATGATTTTTCAACAGTGGGAGATTTTTTTCAGTAAAGTTACATGTGTATTGAATTAAGTTCCCTCATAATATTACGTTTCTCACTCAAAGTACATAGCTCCATGCCTTGTCAGTAAAATGCAAGGTGTAGAATTATGATTTTACTCATAAAATTACATCAAACCTGGCATTTTACTTAAATACTGGATGAGACACATCCTTAGAAACCAATAGAAAACGATATGGCATATATATATATATATATATATATATATATATATATATATATATATATATATGTAAAATGAGTAAGAATAAGCATGCGCATTTGAGAGTAAGCATTTTGCAAATAAATAGGTAAAATTTGCAGATCGGGCTAGCCATTTACTAGACAATGTATTAGAGTATCTGTTTTAGCCCATGTGGGTTTGCTGATATGTATTAACCTGTTGAGTACTGGTTTCTATGTTACCCTGGATATTGTATAATGACACGAACCTAATAATAAAAAAATCATATTTTTAAATTGCACATGTGTGCCTATGGGACTGTTACTTATTAATATCTGATACAGTTACATGCTTTTCCATTTTGATATTATTGTACTGTCTCTTTATCTGATTTTGCAGATTGTAGCAACCCTTTTAATTTTCCCAATATGTATAATGACACTGAAATAATTATAAAAGATAATATTTTGTAATGTCACATTTGTGCCTCTGGCACTTTGATGCTTTTATATTGTTTTTTAGTCATTTTTCATCTCTTTAATTGCTGCTACAGAAAGGATTTTAAAACCATTTGCGGGTGCTGTTCAGTGCACGTAATTATTTTCCCTAAAATTATGATTTACAAATCATACTTAATTTGCAAGTGATAAGTAAAGTCTCAATTGAATAGTGATTTAGCCTGCCTTTGTTTCTTCTATAATGGGTAGCTCACTCATAATCATGAAAACCAGACTCAATTGAATAGCTAAATAATGTTACTGGCCACGTTTTAGTGTTGTAACTAGTGTTGTTTGGTTTTAGTGTTGTAACTTTACGAATTAGGGAATTGGATAGGGCCCTAAGATGTCAAGTCACAAAGATTAGAATTATATCCCTACATTCCTTATTAGTGAAGAGATTCAAAAAATGAATCAAGAGAAAGACTAAGAAAACCCTGCAATAGTCAGTAGGTTTCTCCCTAATGCTGTTCTTCCCATCTTGCCTTTTTACCTAACTGTGTAATTGTTATGGGTGTTGTTATAGGAGTGTTTTGTTCCAAATTACTGCTTTAACCAGCTGCAAGTTTAAACCTGACCAAACAAAATTAATATGTTAATGTATGCAAGTATCATTTAAAATGTAACTTAGAATTTATTATAATGCACTTTATTGGTAAATATTATTGTAAGTTAGCATGTGCTTCATTAAGACATATTGCAAAGTATATTAAGTTAGAAATAACATTTAACTGGTAATGCTCCACTGGAATTGATTGGTTATAAGTTTCTAGTGTTACAAACTTCATATGAAATTCACCACTGACGTCAAATATAGGTTTCTATAGTTAAGGAATTTAAGAATGCCTGGGATAATCATAAGGCTTATTAAAGCTAAATTGTAAGCTTAAATAAGCTAAACTTTTAGGTAGATAGAATGGGCAGACCAGTGGGGCATTTTTGGGGTTTTATTCTACAATAAATCTATGTCTGTGTTACTACTTAATATGAAATTATAATTGGATAGTGTGCAATACCTCACATGTCATAATAATACAGATACATTTTAGTGAATTTGTTTAGAATTGCCTAGACAAGATGAAGTACTGATGGCAAGCCCTTTGTGCGCTGGAGAACAGCGCGCTGTCATCAGGGCGCCGAGAACTGAGCTCCGATGACGCTCTGCGCTCCAGCCTGCAACCCATCCGCCACAGAGGGTTCTCATGCACAAGCTCCCCCATCTCATATTTACTGGACCTGCTTTCTGGAGGCTGCCAAGGCAAAGGTAAGGGGCTGGCAGTGTGCCAAGTGGGACTGGCATGTGTCACTAGGAGCATATTGTATGCAATGTCACTGTCATTGTGTGCATGTGCATGTTGCATTGCATATTTAGCACTACCTGTCACTATTTGCATGTGTGATAAACACGGAATGCAACATGCTCCTAGTGACACATAAAACAATGCCTGGCCCATATAGCACACTATTAGACCCTTACCTTGCCAAGCAGGTCCAGTTAATCTGAGATGCCTCTGTGGCAGATGGGATGCAGGCTGGAGTGCAGAGCGTCATCAGGGCGCAGTTCTCGTGAAGGTCGGGGGGCCTGCAGTACCATAACTTGATTTACTATGACCTGATATCTGAGTTGATGTAGGCCACAATGAAGGAGAATCCCTAAGCATCACAGTGGCTATTGTGTGCATTGCAGTACTCAATTACAATGATTTAAGAGTGTCATAATCTTGTCATAATTGTTCATATAAGAATTAGGGGTTGCGATACACCAAAGTTCAAGGTCATTGCCAGCTGAAAATGAGACTTGCGATTTCTAACCCTCCTCTTCTTAATAATATAAGTCTAATATACTGCTATTTTATTTAACAGTGCTCAGAATCACTGTTAATTATAAAGAACTTTAGTATGATTTATGACATCACAACTATTAATATATTGAGCCACATAAATGAAATACTGTTCTAAATTAACTCTGAGCTCCTTAACAGCAATGTACGTTTCCACTATTAAAATTGTATACATTATAAACCGGTAAGTGAAAAAAGCAGGGGATCTTATTAAAAATTATTTAAACGACCACTGCAGCCCCAATACATGTTCCTTATTATTCTGGAGTTAAACTTGATAGCTGCCAAATGTTTTGTAGTTTAAAAAGTAAACCTAAATTGTGAGCTTTTATATACATATATCCTTCACTGATTCATATATCCTTCACATATATCCTTCACGTCATTGTTCTTTTTAGCTGCTGGTTTCAGCTATTTTTTCAGGGTGTGTTCTTGAAAATTAATGATATTTCAATTAGTCATGTTGCAACCAATGGCAATTTGAGTTGGCACACTTCCATTGTTACAGCTGAAATCCTTCTCTCTAATCCAATGTCTCCTCCAATTTGTAGAGGCAGAGACAAGGTGAATGTGAGGAACATTAGAAAAACAGCTTGGAGGATAAAGGAAACCTTTCCTTCCTATATACTACCTTCATGTTTAGACATCACCACCATCTGAAACTATAGTATAGCCATGATGGCTGAAAGATGAATCACACTTTCTTTTGGAATCACACTTTCTAAACATACAATGCACTTATTAGTCTTAAAATTGCAAAAAATAACCAATAGATCTATATAGATAGTATTTTATTTTATATTTGAAACTATCTCAAAGAGAAATACGTAAATCAACAAAAAGAGTTTATTTGTGAGAACTGTGTTGAAAACACTCTTTACTATACTGCATTTTTTATACAGCATAAAGAGCAGTAGAAACTAATTAGTAATATCTGTGATTAGTTGGGTCCAGTTCAGAGGACTCTCTGAGTGGCACTGTACCATGATCCTACTTTTTATTTGTGTATAATTGTTTGTTTCTTTTTCACTCTTACTGAAACAAAAAGGGGGAGTCTATTGTGATGTCTGTTTGTTAATGAAAGGGACAACTTAATATTTCATGTCTCCTGTACTACCTTTATGCCAATGGTTCCCAGTGGATGTGCTTTTTAAAAAAATGTAAGGTGAGATTCACTAGGCATTCAAGTGGGGGTGATGTGTGAAAGGCTATGGGGTGAATTTGCCATCACAATTAATTGTGACAGTATTCATTTAGGAAATAAGCATTATATTAATATTGTATGACTATCTATACTCCTTGAACGTTATCCAGAAAGAATAACAATTTTACAAAAGCAAATAAAATAATAATAATTTGCATACAAAGCTAATTGTTTTCATGTCTAAGTTCTTTAATTCTATTAAAATGGTTGTATTGCTTGAAAATATTAATGTACCCTATAAATTGCCATCTGCACTGGATTCACATAAGACTAAAGCTTCCCATGCATACAACATACATTGACTATTGGTGTATCTGCCTTGCAAAAGTATTCACCCCCCTTGACTTTTTACCTATTTTGTTACATTACAGCCTTAAGTTCAATGTTTTGTTAATCTGAATTTTGTGTAATGGATCAGAACACAATAGTCTAAGTTGGTAAAGTGAAACAAGAAATATATATACATAAAACTATTTTTTAGAAACAGAAAATTGTCATGTGCGTATGTATTCACCCCCTTTGTTATGAAGCCCATAAAAAGCTCTGGTGCAACCAATTACCTTCAGAAGTCACATAATTAGTGAAATGATGTCCACCTCTGTGCAATCTAAGTGTCACATCATCTGTCATTACATATACACACCTTTTTTGAAAGGCCCCAGAGGCTGCAACACCTAAGCAAGAGGCACCACTAACCAAACACTGTCATGAAGACCAAGGAACTCTCCAAACAAGTAAGGGACAGTGTTGTTGAGAAATACAAGTCAGGATTAGGTTATAAAAAAATATCCAAATCTTTGATGATCCCCAGGAGCCCCATTTAGGAATGTTAGGTAATTTCTGCCCTTTATGGATTAAAACCAGACTCTGCATCAACTATGTAATTTTCCGTGGGAGTTTTGACATGGATCCCCCTCCGGCATGCCACAGTCCAGGTGTTAGTCCCCTTAAAACAACTTTTTCATCACTATTGTGGCCATAAAGAGTCCCTGTGGGTTTTAAAATCCGCCTGCCCATTGAAGTCTATGGCGGTTCGCCGGATTCGACGGTTCGTGAACATTTGCGGCAATTCGCGTTCGCGGTTCGCGAACCGAAAATTTTATGTTCGCGACATCACTAGATAACAACAATTAATTGTGGACCTTGGTAGCAAATGCATTTCTAAACAAGGGTGTGCAAACATTTTTCAAGTATTATACCTGAATATACCTTGCACGAGTAATCTTTTCTCTAACCTAAATAACTTTTTAGATTTCTATCATTCTCTAGACAGCTATATGCTAATTAATAGCACAGCATTATATTTAGTAGAAGATTAAATCTTCTAATATTCACAAAGGTAGCGCTGGACAACGTATTGATGAACCACTCAAGAGTGCACGTTTACAAACACGCCACTCCTATCTGGTGGCACCATAGATTGCACGCGCCGTGCCCCAAATTAGAAGTGATACGACCAACCAAGTATCTTTTTCCATCTCCCGGTTCCCAAAATCCAGGCTTTATACACGCTACCTGATAGGTGCTGTAACAGGTATTAAACTGATAAGAGTAGTACTTACAAACACGCCACTCCTATCTGGTGGCACCTTAGATTGCACGTGCCGTGCCCCAAAATTGAAGTGATACTACCAACCAAGCATCTTTTTCAATCTCCTGGTTCCAAAAATCCAGGCCTTATACACGCCCCCTAATAAGTGACGTAACAGGTATTAAACTGATAAGAGTATAAGCAAGAGGAACCACTAACCAAACACTGTCATGAAGACCAAGGAACTCTCCAAACAAGTAAGGGACAATGTTGTTGAGAAGTACAAGTCAGTGTTAGGTTATAAAAAAATATCTAAATCTTTGATGATACCCAGGAGCACCATCAACTCATAATCAAATGGAAAGAACATGGCACAACAGCAAACCTACCAAAAGACGGCCACCCACCAAAACTCATGGACCCGGCAAGGAGGGTATTAATCAGAGAGGCAGCACAGAGACCTAAGGTAACCCTGGAGGGGACTGGAGTATCTGTACATAGGACGACAATAAGTCGTACGCTCCATAGAGTTGGGCTTTATGGCAGAGTGGCCAGAAAAAAGCCATTACTTTCAGCAAAAAAAAAATGGCACCCAAAATGTTTGGAGGAAGGTGCTCTGGTCTGATGAGACTAAAATTGAATGTTTCGGCCATCAAAGAAAACGCTATATGTGGCACAAACCAATACATCATATCACCCAAAGAACACCATCCCTACAGTGAAACATGGTGTTGGCAGCATCATGCTGTGGGAATTATTTGTAGCAGCCAGGACTGGGAAACTGGTCAGAGTTGAGGGAAAGATGGATGGTGCTAAATACAGGGATATTCTTGAGCAAAACCTGTACCACTCTGTGCATGATTTAAGGCTAGGACGGAGGTTCACCTTCCAGCAGGACAATGACCCCAAACACGCTGCTAAAGCAACACTTGAGTGGTTTAAGGGGAAACGTGTAAATGTGTTGGAAAAGGCCTAGTCAAAGCCCAGACCTCAATCCAACAGAAAATATGTGGTCAGACTTAAAGATTGCTGTTCACAAGCACAAACCATCCAACTTGAAGGAGCTGGAGCAGTTTTGCAAGGAGGAATGGGCAAAAATCCCAGTGGTAAGATGTGGCAAGCTCATAGAGACTTATCCAAAGCGACTTGGAGCTGTGATTGCCACAAAAGGTGGCTCTACAAAGTATTGACTTTAGGGGGGTGAATAGTTATGCACATTGTTTTTTTCTGTTATTTTGTTCTATTTGTTGTTTGCTTCAAAATAATAAAAAAAATCATCTTCAAAGTTGTGGGCATGTTCTGTAAATGAAATGACGCAAATCCTCAAACAATCCATGTTAATTCCGGGTTGTGAGGCAACAAAACAGGAAAAATGCCAAGGGGGGTGATTACTTTTGCAAGGCACTGTATCTATCTATCTATCTATCTATCATATGATTATTTAAACCTGGAATCTCATAGTATAGTTTGACAATGTAAATTTAAAGATGTATTTTTTATCACAATTAATGACACACCAAAGAGAGATTAACTGTGGTTCCAATATTAATAGGTTAGTATTTAAGTTTTTACAAATAATTCTGATGGTCACAGAAACTGAAAAAATGGATGTTGAATTATAATTATAATCTAGGATATATGTGTGGCACAAACAGTGTAATATATATGTTTATATATGTCAAATATCAAATACACTTATAAATGGAACTGATGTTACACATTTACTATATAGAATTGTTCTAATTATCACATTCAGCTGCTAGAAACAGAAGTATTTTGAATCCTCACATTATTAAACATTCATTATTCTAGCTTCACTAAGTTTCACTGATTTCCCCATAGAAAATGGCCTTTAAAGCATTTGGTGGGGGATTTACTAAAAATGTTCTCACCTGAGATAAGGTGATAAAAGCTGCTTTTCCCCATAAGAAGTAGTGTATAGTAAAATAAGGGATGGTATGAGATACACTTGAGATGTTTAGTAACCTCCCCCCTTTACTTTGCAGCCCCGGATAAGTTTAATAATCCTAGTGCTTTGTAGGAATGAGAATTGTTTTTACAATATATGTTTTAATTCCATATACCGTATTGGTCCGAATATAAGCCGCACCCGCATATAAACCGCACCCGTAAAGTTCAAGGGGAAAAAATAGAAAAAAGATAGTACTCAAATATAAGCCGCACCCGTAAAATTGGAGAGAAAAAGACTCTCAGAGTGATCAGCCATTGCAAGAAACAGGCTTTCTAATTAGCACTGTAGCTTTTTTTGCAGGTTACAGGTTTTACAGGATGTTAGAATCACTAAAACCGTAAATCGCTATTCAATACTGCAGTCTCAAGCACGAAAATCTGCACTCTTAACTCGCAATCGTGCAAATTGGCAGTAATTTTGCGTTCGTGAATAGAAGCCGCACACGTAAGAAGCAAAGTTCGCAAATCGGTAATGATTTTTTTACGGTCGCGAATATAAGCCGCACCCGTAACTCGCAAGCTCAAAAATCGGAAAAAAGGTGCGGCTTATATTCGGACCAATACGGTAGATACTGTAGATTATAAGGTACACAGTTTGTATAATGGAAAATATTTTATAATAACTAAATCAACAAGAAAATTAAATACTGCTTTTATTTTTAAATTGCATTATGCATTATCAATTACATATTACATGTTTGTAAAATGACGTTGATTAAAGCTTATTTCACATCTTTCTTAATTTTGTGCAATTTTAAATGGATATTGTAGCCCTATATTTAAAACATACTCTTTTGAAAAACAAAAGTGTATAAGGGGCAAACATTATTTAATATACATTTTTGTATTGGCATTTATGTGGTGGTATCTACCCGTTTAGTTTCTGTGGCTCTACTTCCATGGATGTGAGTAGACTCTGATTGCACAGTAAGCTTCTATCGTCTACAATGGAAAATTGATGCTAAAAACAGTAATGCCTCCAAAAATACTAATGTACCCTCATTAGTTTACAAGAACACAGTCTGCTGAAGAAGCAGCTGAAAGATGCAACTCAGTGAAGCACATTGAGCCTTGCAATAAAAATTTAAATATTTATTGGTTGTTTTTATTTAAACCTTTTTGCCAATTTCCAGGTTTGCGTTTTTAAAAGATGATGTGGTAAAAAAAAAGCATGACAGTGGTCTTTTAAAAATTTCCTAGACCTAACAGAATATTTTTTCATTATTATGTAGTGTTCAACCACGTAACTCATTGTGTAGATTCTCATCTCTGGGACTGAACTGTAATGTTGTTTATAGCATTATGTTGTGTAACACTGTAAATGTTAACCATGACACAAATTCCAATACCAATGTTAGGAAATGTAGATTGAGATAATTAAAATTGCATAGAAAAGCACATATATAGACTGTAAGGGTGAAATGATGTGGAAATATGTAGTAAGAAATGATGCAATAGCCAAGCAACCATTGCTAAAAAAAATCATAAAATGTGAAAACATTCTACTTTGGAGTGAATAACACATTCATGATTTTTTTACAGATAAGTTTTTTTTACAAAGTTACAAATGAATGAAGAATGGGGTTAATATTTAATACATTGTAAAGTAGATTTTTAAATTGAACGCTGTACTTAAATAATATATAGAAAATATTGTAGAAAACAAATCAAACTGTATTTCTCTTGCAGATGACAAGGATAAACAATAAACAAAACAAAAATACAAAAAATATAATCTATTTTTACATATTAATTACATTAAATTAAAATTTTAATTTTTTTTTCATGATCATTCTCTTTACAGAAATGTTGATATTTTGTAATATAAGATATAACATTTTAGATAAAATATCTTGACATTTTGAAGGATCTGTCATCATAACTAAATATTTTTTTTTTTAAACAGTCAATGTAACCTATTATTTCAATTTACTATTGTATTGCTGAAATAATAATTTACTGTACATTACAGTCAAATCCAGCTCTATTTTTTTGTTTTGAGCATTGCAAGAAAACAGGAAATACTACTTGATTTTTGTTGCTTTTTCTTGTTAGTAAGAAGAGAGTGTGAAATTGCCTTCATTCTTACATTTTTCCTCCCCATTTTTCATTCATCATTTGTAACCGTGAGAATAGAGTAAGAAAAAAAAAAAAGAAAAACAATTGACAAACAACCAACTAGAGTTGTCCCAGTTACCATGGTTTTGCATCCTAGCAAGGATCTAAACCAGTTTCTCTCCTTAGTCTGTGAAAGCATACTGGTTAGGGGCTGACTGTCATGTACCCAAGGTAACGTCATACCAGCACCATATCCCACCGTTTCCTGGGGTAGGAGGTGACAGCAAGAAATGTACGGGTCTCCTCTATCATGTATCCTTCTCAATAATTACTTTGAGTATATAGGTGGCATTTTAGATTGTGTACAATTAAACAATACTAATTTCATAAAATACCTGATTTTATTAAATATGTTTTGTTCTTGCATTGGTTAACGTTGGTTAGACCATTTTTGAAATTGTATGCAATAGCAAAATACATAAAACGTAAATATAATTATATACTCATTCTATCCTATTTTAATTCAAATTTGTTACTTTTCACAAAACCTTTTTTTCCTCTATACTACATTTTTGAATAATGCTCAACTGATATATTCACTGTTTGACATTCTCTTTACCACTTAATCTATAGCTATTGTAAGTATAAATATATATACTGCTTGAAAATGTGTCCATTAGTTAGTGTGTTCATAAACAGGTAGAAACATCCATTAGAATGAGTAAAGGCATATATTTAAAACGAATTGCAGTGAAAAAAGAGATTAGTAATTTAAAAATGAGTTAGTAAAGTTGTAAAAGCTGATTTCTATAGATCTTAATGAAATATTAGGGGTTGTGGATTTATGAAATGTTCTATTTGATTAGGAGAAAAATGTCATGGCAATGTTTGTGGGATTCAAGAACAGTCATCATGTTCTTAGAATATTTTTCTAAGCAAATTTGATGATTCCTGCACTTATTGCATTGTTAAATATGTAAAGCTGGTTATGGCTACATGCACAGAGGCACCCATGCAAGCATCTTGTACCATTGTGATATGTACCCCCAGCAAATAGTGGGACATGGTGCCCAAGAGAAAACATAGGCTGAATCGTATACCTTGCTGCATGAGAGCTCCAACGCCAAACCAGAAACTATTTAGCAAGGTAAAATTGTTTTCCACCACATCTGAGTCGGGGTTGCAAGGGTGTGGATTATACCATTCATAAGGGCTAAACCTGTGATAATTGAAGGACAAAAAGAACAGATTTAAAGCAGAGAGTTGAAGAGATGTCCAGCAATCATAACTGCAAAAGAAACAGAAAAACAATAAATATTATATCAAGAATAGAAAAAAATACAATTTTTACACATTACCAAATATACCTGATAACAATACACAATTTAAATGTAATATCTAGGATGCTCTGAGAAGGTTTAAATAAAATGTATATAAAGCTTTGATACCTAAAAATAATTTACACAAATTTTAATCAATAAAATGTATATGAATTATACTGTGTTAAATTAACGTGATTCAATTTACATTCATCAACATCGATAACACGTTTAATAACACAGTGATTAACTAATATTATGTGATTATTGCTTTAATTTGGAAGAAAGCAAGGTGAAAACTTCTAAATTATTGGGTTGCAAATAAAAAGAAACCATAAAATGAAAAAACACAAAATATTACCAAATAGTGTTCAGTATTCACATAAATAGTACATAATTAAATGATAACATTTCGTTTTATATAATGTAGGTAGATCTAAATAGCAGACAAAATTTGTGCAATTACAATATTAATTAACATTAAGCAATAAAATGTCAGACTGAGTGATTCTTATATTTATTGCTGTTTCAAGTTTCCTTCAATTGTCTATAAATCCCTTCATGGGCTTGCCCCTATATATCTCACCACACTAATCTCCCCCGGTGTCCCACAACAATCCCTACAATCTACAGTCCTTTCCCACGCCATGCCGAGCCCCACTTTTGTTCCTTATGACTCCTTGCACCTCTCCATTGGAATAAACTTCCACGTCTCATTAGACAATCCTCCAAACCTATATACTGTACATTATGCATATCCCTGAAGACTCACTTCCTTTCTTTTTCCAACCCCAGTACAATTTGTTTCTCCCTTCCTTTCCTGATGTCTCGACTTGACCTATTATGCCCATTACTCTGACCTGGTATATGATTTGTTATATAATTTCAGCAAGAAGCCCTGACCTCACTGTATGTTCTGCATTATATATTTCTGAAAATGTAGTATTTTATATTCCAAAACAATGATGTTCTGTTTTTATAACTATGTACAGCACCTTAGGAGCTATATACAAATGTAAATATATTATTAATTATAGTGAGTGGAAATAATACATATCTATCTATCTATCTAACCACATATACACTAATAATGCGTATGTGAATACTTGACTGTGTTTATACACATGTATTCAGCACTACGGAATATGTTGGAGTAACTGGAGGTCAACTGCAGGCTAGTTCTCTCATCTTTAAAAGGGAATTTAATATTAAATACTGATGTTATAAATCATAAAATAATAATTGTATTACTGATAAATTCACGATTAAAACAACTAGCTTTGGTGTTAGGGCATTACAGTGGTCTTTTAAGTACATAAATAGTTATTCAGAAAAAGCTAAGTATCACAAAAGTAGATTGATAAAATGAATTCTGTGCAACCTGATGCTTTATTTTATATATACTATTAAAGTATAGATTGAAGTATTGATTCTGTAGAAGTGCAAGTTAATCTTAGAGTGTGATTCCTAATAGAGAAGCAACTTAAAATAACTTAAAATAATCCTCAGAGGTGGGTTCAAGAGTTTGCTAATCAATGGATGAAGATTTTTTTTTTCAATTCTTAACCTAAAAGGTAAACTAAATTATGACTCCCACTTCCCGGGACTCACGTCTTTCACATATACCTTTATTTGTCTACCACAACTATAAATTAAACCTTTAGAGGATTATGCACAGTGAACTAAATAGATGTACTCAAATTGATATATATGCAAAATTAGAATACATGCAGTTACCAGGATTAATACAAGGAAGAGAAAGAAACATAGGTGCTACTTTGTAGAAGAAATATAGAATTTACATGCCACACAAGAGCCGAGATACTCAAACTCACTGGGACTCAAGCCCTTTAATTCAAATGGTCTCACAATGGTTGAATTAAGAAATGTCCCCAATAAAAATAACCATTGCAGTTATTATAATCAGCCCATGTGAAGCTTATGTATAAATTGTTTGAACTTTATCTCACATCAGAATCGTATGTGGCTGTTTTACCAAAAGTGCTATATGAGTCACATATTATGCCATCACATTAAGTTCTATACATTTATTTACTTTTACAATTAATAATGCATATATATTTAATGGCAATTCCAAACAATTAATTTGGACCACTGAGCATGTGCAGAAAAGAAAACATCCTGATCATGCAAAAGCGAGATAAGTAACACTGTATGTTTGCAAAGAAGCAATTTAAGAAAAACAGTAAAACAGTAACTAATTAAAGATGTTTGAAAGTCTAATTACTTTGCTAATGACACACTGTTTTTTTGCTCAAGTTCTTCAATCTTAAAAGCCACTTTGGAGCTGAACTGCTATTCATTCCTCTCAATTGTGTGAAAATCTTTCATTTAATCAAAGCTATTTGAATAAGGTTTCTGTCACTTCAGAGAATGCAATTTTCTTTACTATATTCTTTCCAACACATTAATATTCAGAAGATCAAACATTCCATTTTCACTCAGCTAATACAATATTAGAACACCTCCTGTCTTAAAAGCCTGCACTTGAAAAAACAAAGAATTGTTTCATTTTATATTCTACAGATAAACTGCCATACTGTTCGTAAGGTTGATTGGGTAGGTTATGATTCAGACTGCTGAACCCGTTTCTTTATTATTCTTAAACACAACAATAGCTTAGAAATCTCTAAGAAAATTAGAAAAAAAAATTTTTATCAGTAAGAAATGTAATCTACTTTGCTGAAATATTAAACAATGTTAACTTATATAGGCATATTAATTAATATTCTATTACATTTTCCAGTCATTCAAATTTTTATTTTATATACTGTATACTACATAATATAATTGAAAAACAATAATTTAGTGGAACACAGCAGAATGTCAAAGGGTCATCATTGTACACCCATTTTTATCTTATAAATCCACAAGCAGTGTATGAAGCAAACAATATTTGTTTACATTTTCCACCCATTCAAAAAAAGTTTTTATACTGTTTATAAAAAATTTATCTCAATATATATATATATATATATATATATATATATATATATATATTACATGGCTCCCAAAGATGTCTAGTCTAATGCTACTAATGCTACGTATTATCAGGAAGCAGTGAAGGCTCTGACATTGAACCTAAACCCTACATGTAAGCTGAACCATCAGCTAAGCCCTACCAAAAGCTTTTACGTGATAAGTAGCAGGTCTAAGTAGAAAAAAAGCTACACTTTTCCATGAGATGATCATTGCAGTAAAGGGGTCAAAGTAAAATAAAAATTAAAGTTGTACGGTTTATGACCCTTATACTTCCCCTCAAAACACAGTGAACCATCAGACCCCCATGTCTCTTCACCCCTTGTGGGTCCTTAGGGAGCCTGTGAACGGGTGTTAACTTTACATGCCATAGGAGTCCATAGGAACCAGGCAATAGAACCTTTGGTTGTCCCTAGGGTGTTGAGTGGGTCCGGTGGAACATACCGGCTCATATTATTAATAAAGATGATAATGAGGCATAGTCAAAGGAATCATTAACCAAATTCATTTTTTTTTATTTTAACCTCCTCTTTGCCATGGGATAAGGATGGATGGGTAGTTTTGGCTAGTGTATTCACGGTAAGTTTTTTTATGTGGTGTTGCTATGGAGACAACTGAGTTGCAAAATATTCTTCGATGGGTATATGTAAGGCAGGTTGCGAGCACATGTTAGAGATAGAAAGCTATGGGCAATAGCTCCTGGGTGATAGTCAGTAACTTTTATTTGTGTTATTTTGGGGGAGCCATATTATAGCTCTGCAAATTTGCTTGTCATTACTCCCATATGACCGAGTCAGTCAGAGTGAGGTAGTGATAATGGTAATATTACAAATGGTCATAAAACATTAACTTACTGAAAACAACTAGATTAATTCTGTAGCCAAAAGACAGCTTTAAATTCTTGTCAACAACTTGCAACCTTAGGAAATTTACTTTATCTGCCTTTAGCTCAAGTATTAAACATTTTTGCAAGCAACGTGGTACATGGTTTCATTGCACCGTTAGTGCTGCATAAAGGTACTGTTATTTTGAATCACAAAGCAACAGGATATTATAGACACTTGAATCAATCTAACAGAACAATATAGCATGAGGTTGCATTTTTCTAACATTACAAATATCTTAGGGCTCCATTCAATTACCTAATTCAAAAAGTTACACCACTAAAAGTGGTACATTAATGGTTATATAGGGGGTTAATAGGGATAACATGTGGGTCTGTATAGGTGCCCCCATAACACTGGGTTAATAGTTTTGATGCCATGGGGGTCTCAATGGACACCCATGGTTATGTAGATCAGGGGTGATTGGGGAACAGGGGTTTGGGTGAGCGGGGAAGGGGGAGATCAGGTGTGAGCAGGGAATATTACTGATCCCACCCGCAACTCAAGCCTTGTCAATAAAGCACAATGCATAGGATTACAAAAAAAAGAGATTGAGCAATATTAAGTTGTTCAAACTCCACTGCCACCAATGAAAATCCCTGGGGATTCCCTGCATGCATGCACTCAGTGAAGGGAATCTCCTGCAATTTTGTGGTGAGACAATAGTGATATCTGTTTTCTTTCCAATAAATACATGGGAAGTTGGCACTCTCTGTATTCACTAAACTATGTTCTTGCCAAACATATTATTACTTTCAAGAAGATAACATTAAATTATTGAAGCTACTTCTGTAATTCTGAAAATCAAATAAATAACCTGTACCTTCTCGTTCTCTTTCCCTATGAAAAATTGAAAATGTAAAATTGTGAATCACACTTTAATGTTTATGAACATCTAAGACAATCTCTACTTAATTGTTATTAAGCCTGCTCTGATTATACAAGAAATTGTATATTAATATATAATAATAACAATTATTGAAACAAAAAATTAAATAAACAAGGCTGATTGCAATAGTATGTATACAGGAGGTCCCCGGGTTACAGATGACCTTATTTACAGATGGCCCATACGCAAGAACGTGCTCCCAAGGCTTTTTGTATGAGTTTGTTTTGAATTAAAAGAAAGAGCACAATAGTTTCTATAACTTGTTATTACAGTACATGGGTATTATTATTATTATTATTATTATTATTATTACAGTATTACACTGTATTATTATTTCCACAAATGAGCCATTATAGTATTATTTTTATTATTATTATTATTATTATCATTCATCAGGGATTCGAGTTACATACAAATCTGGTTCAAAGACATTCTTAGGAACGTCTCTTGTCTGTAATCCAGGGACCACATGTACATTTATATTGCTCCTTATGTCTTTACAAAAAATCTGCAGTAGCTCAACGAAAATTAAATATATAATTTCTATTATTTTTAACTATTATTATTGTTCAAGTGGGAACCTACTAAAACTAAACAATTACTTGACACTTGCTAACTCAAGCTGTTATTAGTGCAATGTACAGTTTGAATCTACAGAATATAATATTGGCTGCATGCCTAGAGTTTTACTTTATTTCCAATATACTTTACTTTTTTATATTCTTTCCAATATGTTTATTTAACTGTAGGTTTATTATATATTATACATAATCTGTGCAATATAAAACCCAAACCATTTAACCCTAGGGAAATTCTTTATTAAAATAAAAAAGACATCAAATATTGAATTTGAGCACACATATAATTTTCATACTATCTAAACATTTTTCATAAATCTAGCTTTAAGATGTAACCTTGATTTGTTGCATGCCACTCTGACAGAACTAGTGTGGCAGGAGACACAGGCACAGTAGGAGAGGGAAGTAGTTTGAGTATTGCAGTCTGCCATAACTAATATGGAATTCCTCTCTCCCTCAACATTTCTTTTTTCTTCCTTTCATTTATTGGATCTCATCCATCCCCATCACATTTTGATCCTTACCTTTCCTCACTGGCTCTCCGTTGTTAATTGTGTCTCTTGTGTCTTCTGTTTCAACTCTCTCGTTAGCATGTATTATTATAATTATTATTATTACTATTAATATTATCCTTTAGGTATAAAGCACCAACATATTCTGTAACACTAAGTACAGGGGATAAAGTAATTAAAATAGACAAAAATGACAAGAATGGCCTACTGGTGCAGTAACTATTCTTCTTACGGAAGCCCGTAATGGAGCCTGTAAACTAATTTGCCGCAAACGATCTACGGGTTACAGGCTGAAAATCCCTGCAGTTATCAACATCATAACCTACACCCCATCTAAGCCTTTGATCTTGCAAGCCAGCAAGAGTTACAATCGTAAATCACTATTCAATTACTACAATTCCTCAAGCCAGCAAATATTTTCACACCCCTAAATGTCAAATGTAGAAGAAAATTCTACGGGTACCAGACAGGACTCCCAAACAGGTTAAACACCTGTTCGTAGCACTGTAAATGCAAATAAAAAATCAATACTGCACTTTAAAAGACGGGGAAAGTGATGAAAGATATTAGAAACAATTGCACAACAGTCTCAAGCTCGCAAAACTGCAATCAAAAATTATTTTTTTTATGTGTCATTTTGGTGTTATATCAATCCCGGGAATCAATGAGTTAATACATATCAGGCTACCCACATGTACTAGAACATTTCATTCATTAATTTGTAATTTTTTGTACATTGCATGATTGAGTCTGATCGCATATCGGACCCCTAAACGCTAATTGATTGATGGTGTTTCTAAATCGTGAGTTACGGCCTTACTTAATTGATTATGTTCACGCTCTGAGAAGCTACATACGATTGCGTGGTTTACGGTTTTGGCTTTTGGCCCATATAATTTATGGCCTTGTTCAATTGAATCGCTCTGTAATTGTAGCAAATTTCAAGCCCACAGACATACGGCCTGTATAACGTAATCTGTGGGCATGCAATTGAATGAGGCACTAAGTGTACTAATTGTATTAGCAGTTCTATGTATGTTTTTATGGGCATTTTGTGGTGAATATTACTCTAGCACCTGCAGTAAACTCATCCTTTTTTCTGAAAATAGCTTGTATATGAGTGTGTGGGGGAAGTAGAAACGAGAACAGAATGGAGAGATTGAGGGCTGGTTAGTTCAAAGGGGAGATATGAAAAAGCAATATGAGGAAAAGTATAGTGATGGGGGAAAGACAAGATATAATGGATAGCCACTTTGCTGTTAATGCCTTTTTAGAGCTTGTGAGTGCAAGGAAAGCCCTAACATATGCTGATCGGAGTTCTAGTTCTACTATGGTCAGCAGTTTCCATCACTGCCAAGATTTAGTTGTATTTGAATTCAATGGCAGAAGCCTGGAGAAGCCAATCTGTGAAGACCCAGAGCATCACCTTTCTTCCCTGTTTCTTCTTGAAACATGTTTGTGTTTTTTTAACTAAGAGATCTATTCTGTTAGAATCCCATACATTACTTCAAACTGCAAATTTGGCTGCAGGTCCATTTTTATCTAAACTTCTAGATGTATTCTATTATCTCTAATCTGCACCTTAAGTCTCTCAGCCTCTGTATGTAAACCACGTCTTTGTAAGTAAGATTTCAGGTAGTGTGATTATATGTGCTGGCAATATTTATCAGAACCTGTAATTTACTTTTTAGACACAGCCAATCGAAAATGAGAACATGATCATTATCTCAATAAATAACAGAAGTTAGATGAAACCTGCAATTGGAGATTAAGCATTAATGAGAGCCAATAAGTAATGTTTGCCCATCAGGCTAGTGCTCTAGACCATGCATCTGGTTTAGTCCTTGGTGTTTCATGATATGTATTAACCCCTTGAGTACACATAAATAACAGTTACAAATAATATTTTTAATTGCATATTACTGAGTTTGAGACTGTCCTGCAATTACTTCTACTGTATGTCCAAGCTTTCCCATTTAATTAGTGTGTGTTTAATTGCTGCTACAGCTATCAGAACTGGCGTTAAAACCCTTTATGAGTCCTCTTTACTACTCGTAATATTTATTTCAGAAATCTGATACTTTTTCTAGTTGTGGGTTGGACTTAATTTGTGAGCTAGACCTAAAGTTCCAATAGAATATGGATTTTGTGTAACCTTAAGCATGTTGCATTCGTTATGTTTGAGATGTCCAAAAATCAATGGAGAGACTAGCCCTAAATTGCGTCTTTGGCCTGTCAATAGTGATTGCGGGTGGGTAACTTTCAATCATTACGATCTGGCCAATATAATAAGGCCCTAAGAATGTACCTTAGTTATCATGATAACCAATGATTACTTTTTGGTGCGCCATAAATCTGTGGAGCTTTTCAGAAATTAAACAAAATTCCATATGTAGTGCTAAAATTTGTGGCCCGTTGTGATTAAATAGCTTGTCTTTGATGATGAATTTTTCATATAGTGCTGTTTCTTTTTTGTTACATAGCTGTTTTATGAGTCTTCTCAGTACTTATTAATTATCTATTATATTGTATGTCATGGAGCCTCATTCAATTGCAAGGCCGCAACCTCGCGGTGTACAGGCTGTATGTCTGCGGGCTTTCTGCTGGCTTTCTGCAGGGTTGAACTCTCCTACAACTACAAAGCGGTTCTGAAACCGTAAAAAACATGCAATCTTATGTAGCATTTCAGAGCGTGAACATAATCAATTAAGCAAGGCTGTAACTACCCATTTAGAAACAGCCAATAGAAAATGAGACATCATTACGGCAGTATAAAATGGAGGTTACATGTCAATCAATTAGCGTTTAGAGGTCCGACAATGATAAAAATTAATGCCAATACTGTTCTAGTCCATATGGGTGGCCTGATATGTATTCATTTATTGATTCCTGAGATCGATATAACCCTGCAATGAAACATAAAATTAATTATTTTTGTATTGCCGATTTTCGAGTTTGAGACTGTTGTGCAATTAATTCTAATGTCATCTCATCGCTTTTCCCATCATTTACAGTGCAGGCAGTATTGATTTTTTATTTGCATTTACAGTGCTACAGACATGTCTTTAACTCCTTTGCAGGTTCCATCTGGCACCTGTAGGATTTTCTTCTACAATTGCCATTTACAGGTGTGAAAAGATTTGTGGGCTTGCAGAATTGTAGCAACTGAATATTGATTTGCGATTTTTTGCGGGTCTGAAAGATCAAGGACTTAGATTGGGTGTAAGTTACGGTTGTAACAATTGTACACCATTTGCAGCTCGCAAAAAGACAATTGAATAGCAAATTAGTTTACGGCCTACATTACGGGCACCAGTAACTTACAATTTCTGAATTGAATGAGGGCCATAGTCTTGAAAGTGACATGCAATCTTAATACATTGTTAAATTTTAAATTATGCTATACTAACAAACCTTATTGTTGCCTGTATTATATAGCTTGGACTTTCAAAATAATAAATGATCAGCATTCAAACCATATGAATGTGCCTTTTTTCGAATCTCAAACTCTCTGAAATAAACCCACAGATGAAAGTTGACTAATAATAACATCTCAATATCTAATTTTGCTGTGTGATCTTTAAACTATGCAGCAACATTTTTCCTTAAATCTATGGTTCATATAATGTGAGACTTTTTGTGCACAATGAATATGAATAATAATTATTATCATTATGATTGCTATTTTATTTTTCATTTTCTTTATTTTTACTGATAAGGTATTTTGTTTTATGTTAAATGAATAAATAATCATAAATAAATGTATTCTTTAAAAAATATATTTGTATTTGTTTAATTATTTAAACAATTTTCTACAATTTGGTAGAAATGCCTTATATAAATCATTATACTTTTTTATAAAAATGTTTTAGAAATATGCTTTTTCAGATAAAATCTATTGACCTACCTTTCTTGGTACTCAAATTAATTGTGTTTTAGAAACAGTAATTATATTGCTTTCTGCTGTAAATCTACAGTAGTAGCTTTCATTTGACCTTTGACATGATGTGAAAGGATGTTTTGCCCTTCAAAAGTGGCTGTTTTAACATTATTACAGCTCTGAGAGTTTGCTTCCCATATTACAAAATGTGAAATACTGAATTTAATGCCAGAAGCTGAAATAATGTGAGGTTCAGCTGTATATTTTGATTTACCTGTAGATGAAAATATTCAAGCAGAATACATAAGTGTGATGGTACTGCTTGTTTGCTTTCAACAAGCACATTAAATGATCTTGTAACACTTCAAGACAGCAATAGCCTGAGGGGAAATGTTTTTTATGAATACACTGTGTTTAGAGAAGAATTGATCTTTGGCTACATTGAATTTTAGTTACCAATATGAAATAATTATGATAGATCTTAAAAATAAAAAATAAAAACTATGAAATATTTAACCATAGACATGACATAAATATATATTTAAGTTCAATGGCTTACCTAAAACCATCAGTCCGATAATAAAAATTACAGGAAAATATGAAATGATCACTGTGGTAATAAATTTAATATTTTGAAGAACTACACTTAAAATATGCAACATGTTTTTTTTTCATGCAATTATGCTGCAGTGAAATCTACATTTTGACTTCAGCAGATCAACTTCCTGAGTTGGGAAGTCACTTTCAATACACAGAAATTGTCTGTATACATAATGGAATGTGGCAGTTACTTATGCCAGTGTTCTCAGCAGGATTAGGATGGAGCTAATTATTTTTTCAAGGTTGTACCCACTTGAAAAAGGAGCCACGCGGTAATTAATAATTGCATATAAAAGTTGGAAAATATAAAGGTTATGTATTTTTACTCTTTTCTAGAAATATTAAACCTGTTATCATGTTTAGCTACTCAAAAAAAAAAAAACAATATAGAAAAACCTTAGCTATAGTGGTCCTTAAAGAATGATCACATATTATCTGATAAGATTTTATGAATTTAGTAAAATATCTGTGCAGTTTTGGATTATACTGTATGTAATGCATTTATGAAAGCCTTTTGTTGGGCAACTGAAATATTTCACCAACTTGATGCATTTGAATTACTACATATATACTGTGCCTCCAAGTGTGGGATAGAAGCCTTTCCATTGGGGTTATTATCTCACTAATTCTCCCTTTCTTTATTGCAGGATCTAGAAAATGAATAGATCAGCCAATTTTATCAGCTCCATTGGTTTGGCAGATAGATTTGATATATTGCCAAACCTCACCTTAGACCGACCATCATTCCAATGAAAAGTAGGATACTCCATCACGATTCACTGAGCTACACAGACAATGGGAGACATTACGCAGTATAAGTTAAGGACGGACATATTGATGTCCTGGGAGTATGGACACATTTTCAGATTTTAACAAAACTGTGGCATTTACAATACATACCTAAATAAACTGATTTCTGTGACAGTTTTTTAGATACTTGTGGGGATTTGTGTAAGAATTTGAATAAAACAATAAGACTATTTTTTATCATTTAGAAATGTTTCAAAACATTATTTTGTACTCTTAATCTGATCAAATTAACAATTTAGACATAACTGTATTCATTTGTTTACCGTTAAACTGATTTTTATTTGCTTACTGTTACATTGTTTTTTATTAAATAGCTAGCTAAGGGCTCAGATACATAAACAGTTAAACAACCTATTAAAAAAACATACAGAATAAAACTGTAGAATTTAGTAAAAGTGTCTTGCTTAACCTTAGCAGTCTTTAGCAACTTTTCCATTGTATGTTTCTCAAATATAAAACAGGTAACCTGTGCCACTGCATTTAAGATCAAAGTAGACCGGTGCACTGGTTTTCAACAATTGTTCATAGTTTTGAGCACAACGTGTCTCTTAAGGCATGTTTACAATTACACCGTACTTGTTTTAAAAATATAAAAAATGGTTTTAGAAAGCTATATACTTTTTTACCACAGGCAGATTATGAAGATAAAAAGAAAACAAAATGGAAAAAAATATGTGTTAGAACTAGGATGAGTCAAGGTTGGTGAAAAAAACATATTATTTTTGATAGAATGACAGATTTGTCTTTTGCCCTTAGGCATTTTTTCACCTCTCTGGAAAATGAAGTGTAAAATGTGAAACATAGAATACTCTTTTCATTGTCTGTGGGTGAAGAGCCTTATAAATATATATATTGTAAAACAAAACACTGTTCCTATATTAAAGAACAAATACAATGTTTGTGTTGGAAACAACTATTAGTACAATTAATATACCAGTGAAATGCTAGAATTATACAAATATGTTTGTTTTTTTTAAATAAAAAATCAGCAATTACAAAATAAGAGTCAAAGTTTTTGTGGCACCATTATCTGCTTCTTTCATTAGGGGGAATTTGCTAAGGAATTGTGGGTGGTTATGGCCTGATGTGATGGGCCACGATGACCTTAGGTCCATCATGTAAAGTTATCATGATGTTTACCATAGGCTTTGTCCGTCTAAAAATACATTGCTTAGCTGTACATGACAATCAGTTGTGATGTGGGCATTTCATGGCCATTAGGAGTATGTTAGGTTGCCTGCATTAAAAACACAAGGCAAGGTGTAGATCACTGAATTTATAGTAAAACTAGAATTTCAGCAGACTGAGATAATACTATTCAACATTGTGTCCGTAACCCCATTATGTGTAATAACCATTTTTATAGTAACCGTTTATCATTAATCATGTGATGGTTGAGGATGCCCTGAGCTTCGTCATAGTCAATTCCCCATCAAATGAGTAGGAATATATAAAAGACTCCACAATGCCAAGTGCATTATTGGAAAGTAAAGTATATACAATTTTAGGAGAGGGATGGTTCTTCATATCAGTATAGCATACACAAACTAAAAAGCTAACTGAAATATCATGAAATACATGTGTAAACATCAACGAAGCAAACCTTTAGTCAGAAAATATAATTTAATAACTGTTTACCTCATTGATGGCTGCTGATATACCCCACCCAACACGGTATATAAACAAAACAGAAATTCAATTGAGATAACAGATAATTTGAGATAATTGGGCGGATTTGGTAACCTGGAACATATTTTTTAGGGTAAGGTTTCTACAGTTTCAATTTAGAACTCCCTGCATCTCCAAAATGAGCATGCTCTAGGTTACATAATTAATGTTAACTCAGTTGTAGAGTTTATTCGTCTTTTCAGCTGTGTTCAGGACAATGAGAGAGGTAGAGAGAGGCACAGCAGCAGCCATTAATGAGGTAAACTTTTTAAATTATATTTCTTGCTAAAGATTTGCTTTGCTGCTGTTTGAACATATATTTTAATGTTATTTAATGGTGAACTAAAAATAGATTGAGCACGAAAAGTGCTTACACTTGCCCTTTAAATACCGGTGCTTACATATTCCACTAAATCTCGATTCGATAATTAGCAAATTTTTCAGAAAGAAAAAAATTAAGAAATACTGCTTTATCTAACTTTCTAACCATTATACACAATTGTTCTTTACTGTGAGCAGCCATTTACTGTTGCTACTTGACTGAACTGGTTTTTTTTTTCTCAAAGGTGAGGGCCCTTATAAACCAATGTGAGTTTAGTTAGTCCTTTGGATTATCACATTTCAAATAAAGCAGCTGAAAGCTTCTCTGCATTCAAAGTTCTCTCTAACCTGCAAAATCAAGCCAGGAGGAACAAAATGGTGTTTTTATCGAACTTCAACATAATTGAATATAAAAGCTAATACATCAATGGATATTATACACATTCAAATGTGAACACAGATGTACTATTTATTTACTGTACTACTGTACAGTGGAGGGCTTCTATCGCTCTTTTGCCCACCATATTATAAATGATTGTTGTGGTGAACTACCTACTCATAATTTCCACAACACAGGCTGAGATCCTGCTCCATGCTGATGATAGCTAGTAAGTTTGAAACAGCTGTGCATGGATATGATTCTCAGCTTGTGTAAAATCCAGCCTTGGCTTTGCATTAAAGCTGTGTAATACAACAGGCATAAGCTTAAAGGAAGCCATGTTTGAAAATGGCTATGGGTTGAAGGGCGAGGCATTTGTGGGCACATTTGCATGTCCCAGCTTGGCTTCCCAGAATGCAGTGTAAGAACTGTTTTTTAACTTGCTTTAGACATTCAAATGTGAACACATAGGTACTATTTATTTACTATGGCCTTCATTCAATTGCGATTTGGCCAATTGAATAGGGTCCTAAATAAGCACATAACATATTTTTTGTAAATACATTTTTAGTTAGTGAAAACCTTGCTTTTAGATAGATTTTTACTAACTAAAAACTTCTTTAAAAAAAATGTGTTATTTGCTTATTTAGGACCCTATTCAATTGGCCAAGTTGCAATTGAATGAGGGCCCATATATATATATATATACCCAAGATGAGTTTTACAAAGAGCACATTAAACATTGGACTATAGTGATAATTTCATTGATTTCTATTCCCATCTCCCTTTGTCTGGTATAAAAAAAGGATACATGAGAGCAGGAATTTGGGAAAAAAAATATTTGGTTATATTTGAAAAAAAACATGACATGATAAAATTATTTTATGGCTGCTTAGATATCCAGACATACACTCTATACTATGTGCTGGAACAAGTAATGCACCGAATGAACTTTGTATAAATTAGATGCAATCAAGCATCTATAACAAAGCAATTCTACTTCTCAATAGCAATTTCTTTCTTTGGACTTGTGCACCAAAAGGTGTCATTGCTATAAATTTAAAATAGTAATACATATTTGTATTGGAATATTTTAACATATTTAAGTCTTGAAGGTATACCATATTTATTGCATGCAATGTACTGCGATGAACATTAATCAGATATGTATTTACCCCTTACCCGGATCTATGGACTGTATAAATGGAGGACTTACCTTTCCTTTTCTCTACAGTCTAAAGAAAGACAATATCAAAAGTAGTGCAGAGTAGTTATTTTGTCTCTCTCTTAGAAATAGGATTGAAGTAAAAAAAAAAAAAAAAAAAAAAAAAAAAAAAATGAAAAGGGAAGATTAGTAATGACTCCGCTTAGTGTTTAATAGTCTTAAAAAAGTAGATATAGAATCTCAGTTTAAATAAGTGAGGTAAACGGGACCGCCATCTCTACATTATACCGCTACCCATTTCTCAACAACGGCTGAATCCCTGCGGAACACAATTGGGAAAAGAATGCAGTATATCCCAATCTGTTCCAATAGTATGAATGTATGTATGAATGTTAGTGAAGAAGGGTCTTGTTCGTTGATTTATAAATCTACAACAAATGAAGTACTTGTAAGTAAGGATTTGTTAAATTACAGTAATTTTTATAGGAACACTCTACAAAAATGGCTTTGAAACTATTAAGTTGGAATGTTAGGGGTTTAAATTCACCGAGTAAAAGGAAAACAATTTACAGATATTGTAAAAAGGAAAAAGCAGATTTGATTTTTCTCCAGGAAACCCACTGGGGGAAGGGAAAAATACCTGGGTTTGCGGAAGGTCATTTTGACCTTAGACATCACTCAATAGGGGATAAAAAAAAGAGAGGAGTATCAATTTTTTTCTCAAATAATTTAGAAATAGTGGAAGTAATTTCAATTATAGATCCAAATGGACGTTACATTTTATGGAACGGCCAAATTAATAATCAGAAAATGACGTTGATCAATATATATGCTCCTAATGAGAAACAAATGGAATTTATAAAAAAAGTAGGTAAGCTAATTAAGAAATATGCACAGGGCCCACTCATTATGGCAGGAGATTTTAACTTGGTATCAAACATAAATCTGGATAGGTCCAAAAGAGTGGTGAACAATAATCTAAAAAGAATGAATAAAATTTCTCAAGCATTTACAGAATGGATTATAAATAATAGTTTATTTGATGCTTGGCGAGTTCAGCACCCAAATCAAAAAGAATTCTCGTTTTATTCAAACCCTCACAATACGTATTCACGAATTGATTTAATATTAGTAAACTCCCAAATAATTAATAAAATAACACACACTGAAATAAGTAATATTGTAATTTCAGATCACGCGTACACCACACTAATGGTTGAAATAAATAAAGTTAAATTAGATAGATCACAATGGAGATTAGACGACACTATAATAAAAATAGAAAAAAACAAGGAAACTTTAAAGAAAGAAATCTCTGAATTCTTTGAATTAAACAATCACACCGTTTCTTCATATTGCACAATTTGGAACGCACAAAAAGCTTTCACAAGAGGGTTGATTATCAAACTTAAAGCTCAGTTGATAAAACAAAGAGGAGATTCACTTAAAAAATTACACATAGATTTGAATAAACTGGAATCCAGATTTGTGATGGACCCGCAACCTCAGATTATGATGGAAATCAAATTAATTCAAAATAAAATAAATAAGATTAATCAACACAAATCAGATAGTTCTCTTTGGTATTATCAACAAATATATCATTTTCAAAATAATAGAAATAGTAAATTACTAGCCACTCAAGCAAAAAGAAAAAAAGAAAAGAAAAGAATAGCAGTTATTAAAGAAGAGGGTAAATACCTCTCTTCCCCTCAAGAAATAGGACAAGCGTTCTCAAACTATTACCAGGGTCTGTATAATCTGGAAAAAAACTCTTCCTTTAATAAACCGACAGTAGAGGAAATACAAATATTCTTGGACGGTATTCAATTACCGAAACTATCAGAAGATGACCTAACGGAACTTAATAACCCCATTACAATTCAGGAGGTTCAACAAGTAATTAAAGAAATGAAACTTTATACCACGCCAGGCCCAGATGGATACACTAATCTTTTTTACAAAATCTTTTGCCAAATTTTAAGTCCTTGTTTGACAGAAATGTTTAATGAAATCAAAACAAAGGGTACTATACCAGAGGAAATGACAAAAGCAGCATTAATAATGATCCCTAAAGCCAATCTTGACCCACAACTGTGTTCCAGCTACAGACCCATTTCACTTTTAAACGCAGATATTAAATTATATGCAAAAATTTTGGCACTTAGAATCCAAAAAAATATAGAGAAACTGATAGCAATAGAACAAATGGGTTTTGTGGCTGGAAGACAAGGATCAGAGAACATTAGGAAAATCATGGATTTGAGTGAGGTAGCAAGGGCAAAAGGAATTCTCACCCTGTTCTTGTCTTTAGATGCCGAAAAAGCATTCGACAGAATAGGGTGGGAATACATGCAATTAACACTGTCTAAATTTGGATTTGGGGAATTTGGGGCCCGAGCAATAGGGGCTCTTTACAAATTTCCCCGGGCAGAAGTAACAGGTTTGGGATGTAGAACAACTCCCTTTGGAATATCAAATGGCACTAGACAGGGTTGCCCCCTCTCTCCTACCTTGTTCGCACTGATGATAGAACCATTAGCGGAAGCCATAAGATCATGCCCACAAATTCAGGGGATCAAGGTGGGAGAGAGGGAGTATAAAATCAGTTTATATGCAGATGATGTGGTCTTATCTCTTACCAGACCTGAGGTTTCACTTCAATATCTATCAAATTTAATACAAAGTTACAGTAAAATCTCCTATTATAAATTGAACTATAAGAAATCAGAAATATTGTTTTCCAACCTGTCAACAAGCTTGTTAACGAAGTTGAAAGCTACCTATCCTTTTAATTGGGACTCTAAATCATTTAAACATCTGGGTATCACAATTTTGGGTAACGTTCAGGGTACGGTAGATACAAACTATAAGGAGTTATACTCCAAATGTAAAAACATTATAGAGAAATGGAGAGGAGATAGATTCTCATTCTATGGTAGAATTGCTGTAACTAAAATGATTTTACTCCCAAGACTTAATTATGTTTTGAGATGTATTCCGTATAAAATCCCAAGATATTGGTTAAAGAAACTGCAACAAGCAATTGATTACTTTATACATCATTCGAAATATATGAGGGTGAAAAAAGCGGTAATGGGAAGGAGTTTCCTAAAAGGAGGAATATCCTACCCATCGCTGCAACTTTATCAAGAAGCCAATTGCATAGTGCATACTCTGAAATGGCTAGAACCAGTAGATAAACTACCGTGGATGGCTATAGAAAAAGCTTTAATTCCAGATTACCATCTATCTGCTCTGGTGTTTGGGGAGAAACCTTTATATAAGGATCTGATGATGGGATCATCGGTGATAAAAGAAATCTTAAGAAATTGGAGACAGATTAACAAGAGTAAAAACTTGCTCCCCAAAGGCAGTGTAGTCACGCCGGTGGCAGCCCTGTTACATCCAAATATGGTAGGCACGCTCAAAGTGTGGAAACTCAAAGGTTTAGAACGTGTTAAAGACACGTTGATTGAGGGCTCAATAGCGTCCTTCAAACAAATAAGAAATAAATTTAACATTGCAGTAGAGGGATGGTTATTATATGAAGCGTATAGAACAGCCTGTGGTGAAGTTAACTTGGGCCCACAAAACAACAATGAGCTAAAACCGATGGAAAAAAATCTCCTCAAAACGGAGAAAAAACATTTGATATCAAGATGCTTTAGCATAATAAGATCCGTTGGGGAACAGACTAAAACGAGCAGCATGAAGCAATGGGAACTGAATTTAAATCTGGATGTAGAAATGAGGGTCTGGGAGGGAGCCTTTAAGCTGACTAATAGATTTATCAAACAACCATCACTTAGAGAAATGCACTTTAAAATTATTAACAATTGGTATACCACTCCGTTGAAAATTTCGCAAATTTCACATTGTCCCTCGGACAAACTATGCTGGAGGGAGTGTGGTAACTCAGCTAACCTATTACATATTCTATGGGAGTGCCCCAAACTAAAGTTTTTTTGGGAAAAATGTTTTGAATTGTTATTTAAGATGGTGGGAATTCATTTTCCAATGACAGGAGAATGCAGTTTATTACATTTTTTTCCAGACGAGGTCAGTACAGAGAAAAAAGCACTGGTTATTTTGACCTTTTCAATAGCAAAAAAATTAATAATCAGCAATTGGAAAAATAAGACTGCTCCTCTATTTTCAGACATTGTTTGGAAAATAAAACATTCTCGGGAACTGGAAAGGAATTATACTCAAAGAGGTTTAATTAAATTAGATCCTTTGAAATGGAAATTATGGGATGAAAAACAAGGATTAATTAGCTGATCCTCTATCCTTTAAATTTTTCTTTTTTTTTTTTTTTGTTGTTAATTTTCTTTTCCCTTCTAAGAATGATTGTGGAATGAACGAGTAAGAATGTTAATTTATTCTATGGTATGACGTTTTATTTGTAATATTTATGTTTAAGTATTTCAGTGTATATTTCTTGTTTGTTTAATAAAAAAAAAAAAAAAAAAAAAAAAAAAAAAAAAAAAATCAGATATGTATTTACTTTTGCATATATTTTAAATTTTAGACCACATCAAATATTAATTGAATTTCAGAACCAGAAACAATTGAAATGCAATGTATTATGTAAACATCTGCTGCATGATTGCCTTCATTATTCCTTCTATGTAATTCTACATATTCATTCATGTTATACAAATGCATTTATGTTCTAGATAAACATGCAATTCATCTGTGCTAGAGAGGAAAAAAATCACCCCATGATCTTGAATACTGTTTTATATATATATATATATATATATATATATATATATATATATATATTACATTAGGTTGTATGTTCTATTTTCCATGACCATCGGTCTAATGGAAGCATGGAAATGAGTTTTTAAGCTGTGATTGCGCATATTTCTTCCCAACAATCTTGTCTGAATAAGACCAGGTAGGTCATGTCTCTCATTGTGAAAGCAAAGCCAAGCTCTTTACAAATAAGGGAATCAAATTGTAAAGGTTTCAAGTAAACAACGTTGATTTATGTTTTCTACATAAAATGCTAGGCAAGTTAAGCATTTTACTGTTTTTCTGTAGGATAGGTTATCTGTATATCCTTTATTGAAATAGCTAACCTCTTTCATTTAATAAATTTTTCTTTAAAGCAAAATATATGAGTCTCACAACATACTGAAAGCTATCATAACAATTGTGATAACCAGGACACGTTTTAGGATTAAAGATCCAGCGAATGTTTCATAAAATTAAGCCTGAGTATTTATTTTATGATATAGATAATCCACAAAATTGATAAAAAAAAATAGAACAAATGTAACTTCTGTATTGCAATAAATCCTGGTTTCATAAGCTTTGCAGACCAAACCAATTTGGTTAATAGCTTCAACTCATATAGAAAATATCATAGGTAAAGAGGCACTAAGCTATTTCAATATGTTAGATATACACGTCATTGATGGGCTGCTATGCATTGTAAATATACATTGCCCTTTGCAGTAAATACAAAGGTTAGTAATGACTACATTTTCCCATTGTGATCTACTGCTATCCTTCACAACCAGGGAAGTTTATAGGAGTGTTGCTAGTATAGTAAAACACTAGGCCTGAACATCATCATAGTATTCACTAAACCCTTTCTCGGTTTTCTTCCCACTGTGATACAGCAATGCAAGATTGCAACCTTAAAGGGCCATTTACCTCACTGTATGTGATCCTCATGGTGTGAAAGAGCATAATATTATATGTTATAATTATCTATTTTTTAATTACACTAATAACAGATAAACAAATCTAAAGTTTTAAGCCTCTGTTTACATACAACGTGTATCCTGCCACTGACTGTTGCATGAGTAATAACAGATAGCTGAGCATGCTGTGTGATGATTGTCTATAGTCTTTTCCCTGGACTCAGGACTGCACTGATCATTTAACCTGATCTGTTGAAGCGAGTCAAGCATTCCTTGCCTGCACAGATAGTTCTTTTTGAATGGTTGGTTGTTTTCTTTTGCTCTCTATGTGGACAGCTCTGGGGGCAAGAGAGCAGAAACCTGAATTCTCTGCAATAAGAAAATACAAGAAGTATAAGGTATTTTCCCTTCAAACTGGAAATCTTACCATTGACTTGAATGCGACACACACCCCTGAAACCTGAGTGGCTGCAGTAATGCAAAATCAAGTGGACAGTTTATTACATCCACATATATATAATATTTTTATCTAATTTGATTTCTCAATGAGAAATGCAAAAAAAATGTCAATTAAAAAAATATTTCATCATGCTTTTAGCAGATCTTTACTGTGATGTGGTGCAAACTGTGCTGAATTTCCCTGAACACAACTAACTGTATAATCAGTTATTTGTTGCAAGAAACACAATGTTCTGAATACGTTTATTATTGAATTATATTTGTTATATCATTATTTTTTAAGGTGTGATATTTTTAACTCAGTGGCTTCTATTAAAATAGGAATCATACATTGTATAATAAATATAATTCAAATCTAAACATACTGATAATTTATTAATTAAATGTATGTTAACTCATGCCCATACGTTGCTGAATTCCTCAATCAGACAATTGCACATACTATAGATATTTTAGTTAAAATTAGTAGAGATTTAGTAAGTGCATTGGGCATCTTATTTAAATGAATTAATATGAGTAAATACTATGAAGAGAACCCCTGCGATTTGCTATGATGTCCTGTGGTGTACTGTAGCTCATTGGAGCCATTCTTAGTGAATTTCCATAGTTTTCTTCATTACACCTGTTCCATGTAGTGTAGTGTTATAGAAAACCCATGTATTGCATGTCTTTGTGACTTTTTGGAATATTTGGTTGTTCTGCATTAAGTGGGGGAGTGATATGCTAATTTTCCTTGTCCCATAACGGTGTTGATGGGAAGAGTTTTCTACATATACAGATATTTATATTTGTGTTGTTTACCTATGTCATATAAATGCATACTGATAGCTGATTGAGAATTCATTGGTCATTTAAAATATTCTCTTTGTTGTCCATGTAATTTATCACATTTTATTTTAATTTAAACTGAAATTAGAAGGCATACACATATCATTTTCAATTTAATATTATTTTTTTTATAATAATTAAAGATCTGATATTGTAATAATTTTCTTAACTGTGGGTTATAGTAAAACATGCTAGTCTAAACTTCAATTTTAATATGAAAAAAACAATCATCACTATATATTAATCCCCCCAGACATTGGAAATTACAATTTTATTACAATGTAGAAGAAATGTTGCTGAAATATATAAGCATTTACTTCTGCCTGGGAAACTACTGACTATCAGACCAAACCAGTGTACATTCTCCAGAATTATGTTAACAGTTTTTCAGGACATAAAATGCTTTTGTACAACTCCGAAAAAAATACAATGTGGGGTTTATCATTGTTATAAGATTATTTCAGTGGCATTGTATTGTGTGATATGCTGTGGAGCATATTATTTATTTAGCCCAAATAGAAATGTAGCTTGATATAAATGAAACTGCAATTACTGGGATGATTAAAAATATGTTTGAAGTTTAATGGATGTTGATATTATAGGACTTTGTAATGAAAAATGCTAATTCTTTTATATAATGAGTATCCTTTCTGTGAAACGGGATGTTAGGTCTTTGTTCTGACACAGGATGTCAGTTAGTGTTATCTAATCTAAAGTTCTAGTTCCTGCCAGCTTTTAAGAGAACAAACTGAGGTGGAAAGGTTAATAATTAACAGCATCATCAGGTTAAACAAGAACAATCAATATTCTGCCACTGCTTTTTTTCTGTCTACAGCTACTAAATCTCATGGGAGACGCAAGGAATGACCAATTTCTTTGCTTCTCACAGAAAATATACTTTATAAAAGCATTGTGTTAGAATTTAAATGCCAGAATGATTTATGCATTTTAAGTAGAAAGTACTGTATATTCTACTATGTGCTTTACAATGCATTTACTTTTATTTTATTTCTTATGGTGTGAAGCAAAAACAGCACTTATGCTTACATATATTTTAGCATTTAGCCTAAAGGGTCACTGAAGTCATTACAAATGATCTTCATAGTGTGAAAGAGCACACACTTTTATATTAAAATGATCTAAAAGTTTTTTTTTATTAGACTGAAAAAGCTTTAGAATTATACCATTAAAATGTTTGTTGTCATAAATGCCATATTGACCGCCCGATGTGGCAGAGGTAATATACAGTGGGTGGGTGCAGCGGTGAGTATCACGGGGTATGAGCCACTATGGGGAAAGCCTGTGATTTACAACAGAAGTCTCTCACTCTCTCATGTGAGATACTGGTCTGCCCACTAACAGCCCTGGCTTTATTTCTAAGGGGTTGACTGACATAGAGGGCATGTCAGAAAGAATAGACTATTGAGGATAATGACACTGATCTCCTGTGCTGTCAGTCAGAAACCTTTCCTTAGACTTGAATGGGAGAAACACCCCTACGACCTAATTCGTTAAAGGACCAAGCCCCCCAGTCTTCAGCATGTGGGCAGACTTACACATACATAAGCACAGATTTTATTTTATTGCATTTCTCAGTGAAAAATGCATGTGTTTAAAAAATACAAAAAGTATTTCGACATCTTTTTAAAATATCTTTAGTGGTGTAGTGCTCAGTTACATGCCACTTTAATTATAGAAAAGACGCAAGAAGTCTATAAGTACTAAAAAGTTCCTATTATAATCACTATCCATAATATATAATGTACCATTCTCAAAGGTCAAATGGAGAATCCTAGTAGAGTTTAATTTAAAAATGGTAAATTTGTTGTACAAATCTTTAAGACCTCTATGCCAGTATAACAAATGTCATTTTACATGCTTAGAAAGGTTTTAAACAAAAAATATTTCGATGCATATGGTACTGTGCTACACAAATGTTAACATAACTGCTTTGTGAGTTACCAGTTGCAGCCATAAAGATCTCAAGGTGAATTTATCAAATGTGTGTAGATTGTTGACACCAATCAATAATTTACTAAAAAGGGCTTTAGTTGTAGTGTCCTTATTAAGACTACCAACAATCACTCTGCAATACTGAATATTGTTTTGTACTGTGAATTTGCACCTGCACTATATTTGTGTATGTGCACTGCCCACATAAGAGAGAATTGCATGACTAATTCAGTCTCATGCTCATTGCATGGACTTAAAAATATATATCTGTATACTCACATGACAATATTCTTTTTTTGACAGAAGGCAGAAGTGGGGGGCGGAGGGGGGGGGGGGGTACTGGGATTACAGGCCAATTTTGTCATAAACAAAGGTATACTATAACATTTCACAGAATATGCCAAATATTAGACCTCAATGGCATAATTTCACTATTGGTTCATAGTAATTGTATTTAACTTTCAGCCTCATTAAATTGCTACGTTTTTGAAAATCGGAATCTCGTAGCGTAGCTCTCATGACTTTGATCTATTACATTGGCCTCTTAAACCTCCCCGCAGATTACTTGCTGGGTAAGCCGCAGGACGGTCGAATAATGCCTACGGGACGTGAGCGTGGAACTTCGCAGCCCGCAATTCCTTTGATCTGTCAAGCCCGTAACCGCTACTTGTTCAATTCAGCTATTAAATTGCAACAAAGTCACCCACGAGCTAGCCCGTAACACGCAAATGGAGCCCAAAGCCCAACGTGTGCGGGAGAGGACCCACAAGGGAGGTAAAGTCCAATACATAGCACTTGTAATGCAAATAAAAACACACTATTGTACATTTCTTAAAAGTGAAAGTGATGTTATGTCTTAGAATTTATAGCACAACATTCTCAAGCCCGCAAATCGGCCCCAAAAAATACTTTATTTCACGTTTATATTTTGGGTTGATCTCTTCTTCCATTGGCTCCGTCAAACTCGTAACTACGTCAAACCTGTAACTACACTAATTGATCGTCCGCATGGTCGAAAATCCAACATTCTACAAACGACCTACGATTTTCGTCTGCAGCACGTAGCTCGCAGCCCATTCTAATTTAATAGCAACGTAACTCGGCCAAATTTCAAGCCTGCAGCCGTTATGTGCTTCACGTTGGACTTACGGTCCCCAAATTTAATGAGGCAATTTATTTTCTCTTTTATATTTGTTGGGCAATTTCTCATTTATGACATATTGTTCTTGTGAAAACCAACATCAGTTACCACCTGCCTTTGCAGCTAGGGTGCATTTCAACTTCAATACTGTGGTGGTGATTATGGTTGATGGAGAATAATAAATACATGTATGAGTCTCCAAAGGCCTCTTTTGGAACCGGAGAGCCTAAAAGATTAGAAATTGGTTCCATTGTTTGATGGTGGTTTTTGGATATACAGTATATGTATGGGCAACAATTGATTGGTTCTATACTATTTGTCTCAAAGCAGATGTTAATGTGACCTTATGGTGGGCAATTAGGGAACATTTCAGGCACCCATTTCAACCTTTGTTCTTTGCATAAGTAAAATACAAAAAACATTTAAATGTGAAACCAATTGAACTGAGATGAGCAAGGCAAAATTAGCATGTGTAACAGAAAAGTCTGTGATTAAACTAACATATGCAACATTAAGCTGAAGTGTTATACATACCTTATGTTAGAAAATGTAACTGGAGATTAATGTTTGCCCATAAGCTCTAAGACTAACAATAATAAATATGTGATGTTATGCAAATCTAGCAAATGCTACATTTGCATAAAACTCCTAGGGCTTGATAGAGATAACTGGAGTAAAGTTGATATCTTTAATTGCTAACTCAATATAGGGACAATGTACTGTTTAAATGTATATTAGGTCCATTCCTCAGGATTATTTTGAAAAAGAAACTGAATAAACTTAATTAATATATAGTCATAGAACATAAAAACAAAACCACATTAATCTTTGTTCAGAAAGCTTGCATTCTAATTCTACTCAGCCAATAAAGGCATTGCCTTTACTCTATTTCTATCTTGTAATAGACTTTAGTTAAAATATATATTTCTAGGCACATATTAAGTAACAAATGGTTCTAACATAGTAATATATTTAGAAGGTTAAAAATGTTAAAACATTTGTGAAATGTAAATATGTAATATTTCTCCCTACACATATAAATGTTTAAAAAGATGAATGATAACTGGACACCTGAACATTACTAGTGATTTCACCCACTGCTGAAAATTAGGAAGAAGTGTAGTCAGATTATTTTTAACATATGATTTGTACTAATTAACGACAGTTGCTGAAACGCTATATAACTTTACCATATACACAAATCAGAAACCTGATTAGCAAATAATACAACCAAGGCTCATAATACTATAAGCACATCCTGCTTGCAAATTGTTAGTTTTTGTTGTTGTCAGCTATGTGTTTCAATTGTAACTGTTCTATCAGAAACTATAAAATCTCTCCCTGATAATTGCTCTCAGTCTGTGAAAGTATGGTGTATGATGAGATCATCAATAGCATATCAGCTACTGAGTGAACATTAGAAGGTGCCCAATGGAGTCGGCAAGAAATCTGGTATGCTACAGATGATTTGAGCATGTGCAACCCACAGGAAGATGGATTCTAGTCAAATTTATATAACACAAATCTTAAATTGCATGTGAGCTTTTTATTTTTTGTGATCTTATTTTAAGCTGTATAACATTTATGTTGTTGACCTGGTTGTTTAATTCAAAATAATGTTTAACTCACCTAGCAGTGTTGTTACATGTCACAGGAAGCTAATGTTCTAAAATGTGCAATATTATTAATGTTAAAACTCAGGTAGGAACATCAGCCAATCACTACACTACTCTATTCATTTTAGACAATTTTATTTACCTTTGGTAAATAGAAAAAAACTATAAAAAAAAGGTTGGATGACAAGTTGGATGACAAAAAGGTTGTAGAAATCCAACTCCATATAAAAGTAATTATCTTCAAAGAACTGTCCATCATTTAGTATGGTTTGTTTGAAAAATAAAATAATCAAAATAGACTAGACATAGACATATCTCCTATGCTATTGTTTGTTTGTTTTTTTTCAAAAAACTAGCAGACTCTAAAGCAATATCCAAACATTGGTGGACTTCTAGAGGCCTAGATAGGTTTGGCTCATGGTTTGCTAAAGGTCGCCTAATAACATACGATCAGTTTTGCAACATAATTAATCTACCCCAAAAGGAATACTATAATTATCTAAAAATAAAAAGCTGGGTTAGTGACATTCTCAAAAGCTTTGGGCCCCCTAAACCTTCATGGATCTCACTAATTTGTGAAAATCTCCCACTCTCTAGAGGAATGATAGGGTCATTGAATGATATTTTTTACAAATACCACCTTGGATGAGAAGCCTAAATTTATGTGTAGATGGGAAGAAGATTTAGGAGTAGAATGGGAGTGGAAGAAATAGGTGGAATACTGTTCAAACTTAAGCAGAGGATCCTTTAATTACGCCGACTTAGAAACATCCATCAAAGTCCTCCAGAGGGTATACTGTACACCTGACAAGCTTCAGAAGATTAACCCCCCAGAGAGTAACAAATGCTTTAGGGGGTGCCAACAGATAGGGGATCATATCCACACTTGGTGGTCTTGTCCAGTGGCTCACAATTTATGAGGAGACCTAACATTACTTGCCACATCACTGTTTAAGAAGGCGATCACGGTCAGTATAGAATCCTGCATTTTGGGAATTGGGTTACAAAACTTGTCCCTGAATCAAAACAAGTTGTTTCAATTAATGGTGGTTGCTGTTAAACTACATATTGCTAGCAAATGGAAGTCTAAGGCCCTAAGCTTTCAAGAGGTAATTAGGAAAATTAACTACATATTAATAAATGAGAAACTAACTTGCATTATACAAGATAAGATGTCTCAATTTTATAAGATTTGGGAGCCCTGGTTAGAATCCCCTCTTAGCACCTCATTGACGTGACTTGATTCTAGAATATCAACACAACTTAATAAGAGGAGGGCTCGGGGCGGAGGAGGCTTGGGACTCTGGATATACCCTACAACTATTTTTTTATGTTTAAACCCAGCCTTTAATAGACAAGCTAAAGACCTTTTATAAAAATGTAAATGGGAGCTATGTTAGAAATCTCTAGATTTAGATTAGATTTTTATTTCTTGAAATTAGCCGTGCTTACTTGTCGAGTTTATAAGAGGATCTGTTATTTATATATACACAGTTGTACATGTTTATTTCATTTTAATGTTTTTTGTTTTTTTTTCACAGTTATTGTTATGGTTCAATTATAATTGAAAATATAAAATGGAAAGGCTTAGCCAGCTTAGCAAGTGCAGTATTTTTCTGTTGAAGAAAAAGAATGTATGATGTAAATATTGTTTAATATGTTGGAATTTTGCATATGCCTTTCAATAAAATTATTATAAAAAAAAATATATATAAATAATCTACATTATTACCTTATTTTACTGTTAATCTAGAATATAAATTGTTACATATTAATTTTCTCGGACACTGACGCTACATAAAATTATCTATATTTCATCAGAGATTCCATCAAGCGATCTGATTCGACATTTTTTTGATTAATTACTCAGAAGTATTTTGTAAATGAATTGGTAAAGACACCGGGAGAGGGGGGATTTACTAAGCATCTAAAATGCATTTCATATTATCTCCTAATTTGCTATGTACTTTTTGCCATGGTGAAAACAGCCCTTGCCAACTTTTTTCAGCTTTTCTCACCTCATCCCAGTTAAAAAAGTGCGTACTAAATTACTTCCATGGGCTCAGTTTTATAGAGGGCAACCAATCTTTATATTTTGCAACATACTCTATATCTATCTCCTTAACATAATATTTGTTTTCTTGCCTGCTGCTTCCTGTTACTTTTTTAAGTGGGTGTGCCCTTGTATAATGAGCTTCCTTTTAATAGTGGTAAGAGCACTGGCATGTGCTACTGCCATATTTCAATTCGGCAGGCACAAACTTCCTATGGATTCAAAGTTTCCTCCCACCTGCTGAAAACAAAATGGTAGATCCCAAAGCAGCATAATCACATATAAAAAGTAATAAATTAGAGTCTGTAATTATTTCTTTAAATTCTAAAAACATGTTGCATTTTTTCAAGTGGAGTTCTTCAAACGAATAAATTTTAAAAATATGACTACAGTAGATCTTTAAAGGGCCATTGCAGTACAAATATTTCTATCATACAGTTAAAATATCACATTATAAAGTTTACATTTTTTGTATAAAAATAATTGATCTATATTGTAGATAAATTAAAATAAATGTAGGCAATATGTGATTGTTTCATCTTCTCTGTCCTGATAAATTACAAAATACAAAGGGATAAATACCATTATGGATGTCTGAAGTGCAAGACATTGGTTTTAACATAAATCAGATAAGAAAACACAATTAAAAGCGTCTCCAGGGGTCTTTGTTTAAACAATCTCCAAACTCACTAGTAAGAAGAAGAGACTCTGGGGGAATTCAGTAAGCACTTTTTCACATATAACATGAGAACTGCTGTTTTTTCCCATAGGAAATAGTATTTATTACATCAAGAGATATCGTAAGATGCACTTGAGATGCTTAATAAGAGATGGGGAAGAAAAACTTTTGTAAACTATAAAACATGCTCTTTTTAATGCATATTAGAAAGAAAATACAATCTCTGTTTCAGTGCACCTATGTTAACTACAAGTGTAGTTGAACCATTATAGCAAAATATGTGATGGATATGTTAGCACCTAATTGATGAACAGTGCATACCAGTCATATACATACTATTTTATTACAGCACTCAGCTAAACTTCAAGGAGGGCATGTTAACTACGAAATCGATAGACACCTTTTGACAGAAATATTAACTGTAGTACCAAATTATTACTATATTACATAGACAACACATTTGACAGAAACATATTTTCTGTTGTGTTTGAAGAATCATGTACACACAAGACATCACTATACAATATAACCACTTAACATAAAGCTAACTTTCTTTAAGACCATCTAGCCATTCATATCATGAAAGCACTTGCAAATCTATGTGCAATATATGTTAGTAAAATATTGTCTACTATGTTCTTATCATGACAACCCATGTGAATCCTGTGAACACATCTATAATCCTCTACTGCAATTTGTCTGCTTACATGCTTCTTTAAGGCTCGGTGAAATTACTGATGATGTGGTATAGGTAAAGTCAGCAGCAAAATGTTTTTTGTTGCATTGTCGCACTGCACTGTTCATGTTGAATTACATATTATCAACAGCTTTACTGCAACCCTCACATTACACTTTGGGCAAGCTTTAGTCAGGCAAAATCCTTATGTTAAGTTATAACACCTCCAAGATCATGGAAATCTTAAAAAGCAGACAGAAGTCGGAGAGAAATGCAAACTATACATATTGATTTGCACAAATTTTAAACAAACTGACTATAACAACAGATCAGTTAATTAATGCCTATGTTGCTGGCCACTATACTGTTAAATAACCTACTTGTAAACAACTATGCACATACATCATCACAAAACTGCCTTGCATCAACATAAAATGACAAGGTCTATTAACTGAAATCTAAAACTCATCCACTGGGGGATTTACTAAGAGTCTCAAGTACATCTCATGTAATCTCTTGATTTATTATGTACTATTTCCTATGGGGACAAACAGCCCTTCTCATGCTATCTCATCTGTTCTTACCTCATCTCAGGGGAGAAAGTGCTTAGTAAATTCCCCACTGTTTTCTCTTCTAGCTTTGTATGTTCACTTTCTTTCCTTTTTATGATGCATCAATCAACGGTTATAATAAGAGAATGAAAATAGTTTCCACTTTTATCATTAGGAAAATGATAAATAATGGAAATAATGGTCCCCCCCAAAATGTTTTGGTTACAAGTGGCTATCTAAAATTTACTTATTTCTTCATGCTCTGCCATACATGCATTTATCTATAAATGTACAAACTTTTTACTTACCTATACTCGAACAAAGAATTACATTTTAATATTCAGTGCCCCATAAACCAAGAGCAGTCTTGAAATTAACAAGGAATATAACTTATCTCTTGAAAAACTTACCCAAATCTTCGTTTTAGATGATAAAATAGAGTTTTGGTGCATATTCTGAACCAACTTAGATGACAGTTGTAGCACTTTCTTCATAATACATTTCAAAATGCCAGTAACAACCAATACACCAACTAAAAGACTGCTTTTCCTCTTTGCTTCAAATACTGACATAACAGTTATTCTGATTTACATAATATAATGAACAAGGTTCAACTAGAAAATGCAACAGATTAGCACATAATATATATTATATTAGCTATTACCTGGGTGATATAATAATTTCAATAATATATGCTATGGAAGTTGTTATACATCAATTATGTGTAAAATGTTTTAAAATGTCACTGACTTCGTACATTCCTGGTCCTTTTTTTAATGCTTTTTCAGTTGTTGATCCTAATATAGAACTTTCTATCCATGTACAAAAAAAAATCACAAGTCATAACAGTGCAGTACATGTTTCTTCCATAGTTTGAATACTGTGTGTAGTAGCACTCAGGCTAACATTTAAGTGAATGCAATCAATCAGGTATTCAGAAAAGTATTATTATTAATATTAATAATGATAAGAATAATAATAACGTATATATATCACTTACATATCCAAATATTATCCAAATTTAGGAGTCAAACCAGTTTTGCAAAGTAACAAGAGTTACATCTAAAAATCATTTGGGTTTAATATTTTTGAAATAGTTGAAGGTGAACACTGTAGGGCAATATATACTTCTTTATATATTCTTATTTATATATATATATTTTTATATATGTATATATATTAATGGGTCAAAAATCACCAAGCTTTTCAGGGAATGCAATGACATTTACGAAAGGAAGCAAATGCATTTTCCCATAGAAAACAGCCAACGCTGCTGTTGCAAATTACCTTTTTGGTCAAGTAATCAAATTATTTTTACAATTTAAAATTGAGAAACATATTTACAATTAATAATTATCTTTGTATAATGTATGTAAAATATCATATATAATATTCTGATTAGTAAATGCATCATTATAAATGCCCTGTCATATCTCTATTAGTGTTGAAATAATTTACAAAAAATGTTGCTTTGGGCCTTACCACTATGCAGTGCTATAATATAAGCTATTATGATTTTACAACCATGCTATTTTATATTTTGTAGAAATGTCTTGGTAAATTGATGTAGGTGGATAAGTAAATCTTAGGGCAAGTGAGTCCTAAAGGCAACTGGTATATTATTCCAGTGTGACAACAGATTTCCTGACAGCAGATTACTTTTGCAATGAACATTCCAGCAAAACAGTTATCCATTGTAAACTGAATAATAATTCACTGCTGCCCTTCAATGTGCATTAAATGTCACACCTTAGAGTGACAAGAATGTTAAAATACCAACTGAAGCTTGAATATATTCTTAAATCTGAAAATGCAGATACATATGAGCATCACCATACTTTAATAACTAGGAGGCTCTGTATAAAAATACATTTCCTAAATAGATAATGTATCAAATCTGAAAACTAATCCAAATTCTTGAGCAAGCAATTTTATAATTCATCAATAATTGTATTACTGATTATAATCAATAAATCTTTTGTTGTATAATTGTGCATCTTCTACAAGGTATCCCTTATTAGATTTTGGCACACCACACCTAGCTTTAGTCAGCCTGAGAATGAGTGTTAAGGACTGGCTGAAAATATCCATCACAACACACGCCTTTGTAGCCCTTGTGAAGCTGAGTTGATCTAAGTGTATAATGAGAATAAAATTATAATTACATTATATGTGGATGTGTGAGTAATTTTAATTTACTCCTCAAGCACAAACAGGTGTTTTAAAGAAAATATTCTACAAAATACACAGTCTTTATTTTTCTGATAGAATATTGTTTTGTATCCTGCATGTGTTTTTAAGAAAGTAGCTTGTGACTTGAAACTTTTTTCTTTTAAATTTCAGCCCATCAAACTAATAGGTTTACCAATCTAAAAAATGAAAAAAAATTGCCTGGTCTGATAGTACCCAGATAAAAGAAGTGGCTTGCATCTTCTACTTCTAGATAATGGCTCTTTCATATCAGAACCAACTGTTCTGTCTGAAGTATTTGAAGCAAGGTGAAAATTCCTCTTACTAACAAAAAAAAAGGGCACCTTGACCAGGGAATCAAAGTGATTAACTTTCACAACCTCATTATAGGCTCCTTATTCCAGAGCAAAAGCAACATGAAAGGGAATGTTAAAAATAAAACAAAAAGCAGGGAAAAGAAGAATAAGAAAAATAAAGTAAAAGATAATGTGTGAACTTTACTAAAAAATAACTAAAACTCCTTACATTCAGATTTACCACATTGTGCTAAGCTAAAATAATTATTGGTTACAATTTAATGAAAAGGGCTCTTTACATACTTTTGTTAAGTCATACAAACAAAGATCTACTCTGCTGAAGAGACATAGTATAAACGTTGCTAAGGCTCTCACCAATGATTGTTAAATTTTCTACTGGCTATAAATTGCATTTTACAGAAAATGTGGAAAAGACTGTGGCAATAAACTTTTAGTCACTTCTATGAGGCTGTTATAGAATCACTTTTTACATACATTAATGGAAATTTAATTTGGGCACATAAGTGAATAAAGAGAAGAATAACATTCCTAAATAGTGTAGTTTAAGAGAAATTATTAAATCAACCAATACAATACATTATTTCTAGTTCTTATCACTAGTAAATAGCTCAGCCCATTTTTGATTAGCAAAGATGAGCTAAAGTCATCCTAGCAAGACCAGTTCTTAATGGCAATTATGAGCTAAGTTCGCCATTACCTCTATGGGGTAGTGAGGGGGGGGGGGGGGGGCAAGATGTTAGCACATATATTTATATTTTAACTTTGTTTATTTATCAAGATTATATAATAGTGGTGTCTCCCTCCAATTTTCTTCCCAGTATTTGATTCCTTATCTCCTGTTTACACTGAGAGCTGTGTCTCCCATTCTGAGATCAGTGATGTTACTATATACTGGAACTTTATATGTGTATATATATATATATATATATATATATATATATATATATATATATATATATATATATATATATATATATATATATATAAAATTACTGTTTTTAATTACTAAGAATATTTTTTATTTTGGCACTGTAAAGTGGCTTTTTGAAATTCAATAGGCTATTTAGAGGGCTATGGCTCTCACCAATAAGTGTTGAATTATCTACTGGCCATACATTGCATATTACATCTGCATTTCCTTAAAATGGCAATTTGATTGCATAAATTGTTAGTCACTTTCATGAAGGCATTATCAAAAAAATTGTTACATACTCTACTGAGCAATTAATTGATGCACACAATGGAAGACTGAAACAAACATTCTTAAATATTATAGGTTCGGTTACATAGATTATTAAAACAAGCAATATAATTAACTTCTTATCTTAAATTACTTATTTTCACTAGTGACTAGTTTTGTCTGTTTGTAAACTTTTTATTGTAGTTTAGGAGGCGTCATTGTATCCAGTTTTAAATAAGCTAGTAAAGAAATATTATTTATCCTGATATTTATGAAGCATAATGCTATGGAAAACTGATCTATTTGAGTTTTATTTGTTCATTATCTGATTTGACAAATTTTTTATAACATTTTAATTGACTTATGATCCACATTCATATCTTTTTTCATTCACAATTATTAGTATTTTTTCAGTCTGGACTATAGGAATAGACAAAGAAGATAAATAATTAGTTGCCTAGGGAAATAGGTAGTATATAATATGGCTTTATGACATCCATGAGAAAAGACAGAATTATTAAACCTTTCTTCTACCACTGAATATATAACATTTACTTTATTTTTCTTACATCTAATAAATCTGCTGGCTCAAAATAAAAAATAAAACCATGTAATTCCTTTGTTTAAAATAATTAGGGGATTTATTTATACATTTCCATGAAAAGTTTTACAAGATGCAGGGGCCTATGTTTTAATCAAATACTAAATCTCTTCTAAATCAATACATAATTAAAATGTATTCTTTACATATCCAACGATTGAGTTTAGACAACAAATAGGAACTAATATATACGCATGACTAGTTTACTGTACAAGAAAATAACAAGTAGTAATCAAATTTAACTTGAATTACCTATTTTCACAGTACATTGACTATAATTATGAACAGATAAAAAGCAAACTTGTTTTAAACTTAAAAAGTTATAGGGCAGATATATTGAGGAAGAACGTGTTGGATAATTCTTCGAGAATCTCAAAATTATTTTATCACGTGGCAAGTTTTGACATCTCCAATATTTCTGCAGCACTTCATCCTTTAGTCTGATTTTTCAAGCTTGACTATAAAGCATTTTTGTGAACCCATGATACCTCTGATGATCAAGTTTTATGGCTAAAAAAACTAAAGAATCAAGAGGAAAACACGTACTGAAAAAACGGGTAAATAATGAACCTATGTCAGTATGAATGTCCAGATATTAATAAATAGTAATGATTATGAATTTGCTGACATTCTACAGTTATTTTCTTGAAAATACAAATTATAAATCTTTCTGTGATGCTACTAATTAATGGTCATTTATAGAAAATGTTTTTTGTTCAAAAAGTTGTAATTATTTCTGTTCAGTTAAAGAGTTTTACAGAATCCAGTTTATTTTACTTTGTTTCTAAACAATATATTGTGATCATTATAACTACTGCAAAACACTTCTCCAATGTCCTTGCTTCCCTTTGGATTTCACAGGTCTTTTAATCTTCATTTGTTGGTCTGTTCTACTTATTGTAACTCTGAATCAGCTCTGAACTCAATGATACACTGGAGAGCTCAAAAAGCTGAAAAGGCAGAAAGAAGAGCAGCTATATCTGACAAAAAATAGATTGAACTAGGAATGAAGATTAACATAGCAGATACACAGTAAAATAACAAATACAAAAATTGTATTTCATTCATTTTAACTAGAATAAAATTCTAATCATTGCATATTTAAAGTGATTGCTATGATCCAAAGATTTTGTTTAACATTTAACTTAGAACCGTTCAAGCTAAAATTGTTTTTTTACAACAACCTCATGATTTCCAAGATTACATGATTCTTGCTAATATTCAAATTAAGCATCTCCTCTTACTTTCAATGAAGACCACAGTCATCACACTTTCAGGCTTTTCATTTGTCTGCCTCTTTTATTTATCTCCACTAACTTCCATGTACTATTAACTTTATCAATAGCATCTTAGCAGCCTACTCTTCATACCTCCAACATCTACCGATATATCTTGCCTTACATTTAATTTCTTTCTAATCCTTATCTCCCTACCCAAAGCATGAACTACTGCATCTTAATTGAAGAACTATACTAAATCACCATACCAGAGTAGTAATGGCCTGTCATTGTGCACAGCTAGTACACTTACCATTGGCTTACTATCTCTGTCTATCATCATAGACTTCACTCTGCTTTATAGTGTTTTTTATACTTACTTGGGACTCCCAAACAATGTACTGGCAAAATTCTATAGTATGTAGTAAATTGCTGCTGCTAATAATACAGATATGCATATATACATGGTAACACCATCTCATTCTATATTATTTAATTAAAGGACCACTGAAGTGTCATGTTTATAGTACACAATTATAAAGAAATTGAGTTGATAATGGGCACTTTTTTAAAGAAATGTTAATAGAAATTAATAGAACCTTTGCATTTAATGTTGTTTGAATGGGAGCAGACATTGGATTTTGTTCCTAACTGTAAATGTCGTTAGTTTGATACATACTGCACACATTTGTGAAGTTTCTCCCAAACTGCAGTGGTCCTTTAACATACATCCATTTCCAAAATATTCTAAATACATTGAAAACATGTTTTGAACTATCAAAAAACATTTTTTTCACATACTAATTTATACAAGTCTTCAAATAGTTGTTTAAAAATGTGTGTGATAAATTATTGATAAAAAATATATGTTTATTTAACAGTTCTATAAGAATGGTAATGCTGATATTGTAGTAAGGCCAAGAAATAATTATTGTAATGTGTAGTTGCAATTAAACTAACACCTAAATATAAATGTATTGTTGCAAACAAGATAGTTAGAATTCCAAATTAATGATGGCCTCTGGCATAGTACATGCCTATTTTAAACAATTATTGGTGAGAGCCTTACATTATAGCTATTATAACATTTTAAGAATAAAAGTAGAAGAAAGTACAAGAGCTGTGACTTTTGACAATTATTAGTTAGAAATATTAGGATAATTGCCAAAACAATCACAAAAGTGAGCATGTTACCTGGCTATGACAAAGAGCACACAACTGACACCCAAGTAAGCCAGCAGAATATACATCCAGATATCAGGGGAAAGAGGATTCAGGAATGAGAAGACGCCTGGGTTTGTACCATTGGGTTTTCGGTACAAAATACTTATTCCAAGAGTCATAAATGGCTTGGAAAAGTCGATGACTTGTTCTCGTACATAGGTAATAGCCAGGGGTGCAACTGCAAGATCAGCTTTCTGTTGACAGAAACATAAAGAGAGAAAAATAGCCCATAAGTTAAAAGCAAATGACAGGAAAAGGCAATCAAAGTCAAGAAAATGCATGCTTTTCACATGAGAAGCTGTTTCTTTGAACCAGTAAAGATGAAGTGTAAATCTGCATATTTTAGTAAATGAATGCGTTCTCGTAACATGCGACAAATCCTCAGCTTCCAATTAAACTAATTTGCAAACTTATAAACAGTTGCTATCTATGTATGTGTCTGTCTGTCTATATATGTAATATAACAAAATCAAAGCCTTGAGATATATAATATTAATAAAAACATATCTCCACAAGATTTGCAATATGACAGAGGGGTTTTCTTAGAGTATTTATAATGAAATAGGACCTTTTAGCATCTCTCATAATATAAATCACCTAATATATTAGATCTAATATTTGTATTGTGGGAATATGCATTTTGCTATCAATAAGAAACATAAGCTGCTGCAACACATATTTTTGTTACTTCTATGGTTGAATTCAAATTATAAAAAAAACTAAGTAAGAGGTGCTCATCAGAGAACGAACCAACCTTAATAGGTTAGTTCTATGGCCATGATAAGCCACCCTGAGAGCAACCTCTTTTAGCTCATTTGTGCCCTTCACAGGGAGAAATATCCTGTAGTATATCAGTCTGGTCCCACTCAAAAGAGTGACCCAGCCCCGAAATACCAAGCAATTCTACCCTAACACAGGAGAAACAGCAAACCCCAGAAGCGTATCAGCCTTTATGGGCCTCATCAGTGAGGTGCAGCTGAACTCCCTAAGGCACAGTGAGCAAGGGGTCCACGTCTGGAGTCCCCTATTACCCTTAGGGAGACTAAACCCTAAAGATAATTTGCATATACAACATACCAAAGTCAGAGGTGCTCATCAGAGAACGAACCAACCTTAATAGGTTAGTTCTATGGCCATAATGAGCACCTCTGACTTAGTTGTTTTGAATTCAAATTTTGCCAAACTATTAATTCAGTTTTATTTACTTTGGATAGTTATATTATATTATATTAATTAATAATTTACAGCCTTATTAAATTGCGATTCAGTAAATTTAAAAGGGCTCTATTTAAGCACACAGTTTATTTTTATTACAGAACTTTTTAGTTAGTGAACTTCTATCCAAAAGCATGGTCTTCACTAACTAAAAACTTCTGTAAAAAAATATGCTGTGTGCCTAAATAAAGCCCTTTTAAATTTACTGAATCACAATTTAATAAGGCTGTTACTTTTTTACAGCCTTATTAAACTGCGATTTGGCCAATTGAATAGGACTCTATATAAGCACAGGCCAAATTTTTGTTACAGAAGTTTTTACTTAGTATCCAAAAGCAAGGTCTTCACTAACTAAAAAAAATTAAATATGCTCTGTGCTTATATAGAGCCCTATTCAATTGGCTAAATCACAAATTAATTAGGCTGGAAATATTCTTAAATAAGTCAATTCTTAAATAATGTTTTTATTTGAAAACAAAACTGCACTTTTTTTTTATTAATATCTATCTATCTATATACACAAAATATGAAAATGTACATAGTAAATCAGTAAATAAGTAGATAACATGAGATGCACTTGGGATGCTTAGGAAATCCCCCCCACACACTGTTTCACATGCACATATGTGTGCAATACTGTTTCTATATGAACACGCAGCAATTCGGTTATGAAAAGTAAGAAAAATAATGGAAAACATAGAAAAGCGTCTGAGATCTGCATCCATCACTTTAGTATACACTACTTCCTATGGGAGCAAAAAGTTGAGACGCCAGCCTATTTCAGACACTTAAGATCCTTAGTTAATTTCCCCCACAACATGGTGAATACATAGAGGCTCCCCTCTCCACATTGCTTTCCATTTGCCATATCTGTTATAGTATTACTGACCTATCAATAGTCATGTTTAAGTTGTTTGCCACCCCTTATGTTGCTGAATTAGATAGAAGCACTTCTTATTAAATGGAGTATAGCCACCTTTGAATATAAGGTGATGTAGTACTTGCTGTTGTATTTCACTGCTTGATAAATCTGGGCCTATGATTTAACATTAGACATCTAGGCACTCTCTAGCAATAATTTAGCAAAACTGTTTAGTGAGGCTTGCGGTCATATGACAGTTCAGTAAATATAATGAGGAGGTTCAGTGGTAATGTTTGTACATACAAACAAATCTATAACACACCCATGATGCAATCTGTTCAATATATAGCAGCAATCACTCAGTATTGCAATGGTAAATAGTTTGGTGTATATATCTCCATAAAATGTGCTCTGTTATACTGGAGTTAAATAAAAAAATAAAATAAAGCCAATGTCTATAAACCCGAGATTCAGAGCAGTCTAAAAAACCTAGGTTAATAGAAAAAGAAAAATAACAGGAAAGAGAGAAACGATTGGCTCTGTTCATAAAGCATTGTAGTGTCTGTAAAGTCATTTGCTGATGTTGTCATCGCAATTTCCCCATAAAAAACAACTATCACATCCTTAGCCAGGCACTGAAAACCTTAGTAAATTGTGTCCAATTACATTAATGCACTGATACAATGCTTAGGATTTATTATTTTCCTGGATCCATTGATGATGGCAGCCATCTCGGCAGCTTTATTTGACTTCCTCTCTTTCCTTTTATTTTTCCCTTTCCTCATATGACCCTGGTATTCACAATTAAGCAGAAAAAATACATGCATATACACTCATATTATGGAAAATATGCCCATGATTTAATTGGTAATCACCAATATGGATATTTGCTTCCGTAATTAGTAGGTAAAGCAATTATAATTCAAAGTTATGCAAATACGTCTGCAAAGTGAATTTAAGTTTGAAATTTAAAAACCTCTTAAGGAATAGCAAAACTTAGTAAATAGGATTGACATTCATTATAAGAACCCTGGAAAAAAACTTAATTGGCAGATATCAAAGCAATAAATATTTAAACCAGTTATTCTAATTTGCATATGCTTACATAATTTAGTTGATAATGATTATATATATATACTAGGAAAGTGCCTGTCAAAAATGACGGGAATACAATTGTAAGCCTGGCAATACTATGGCCCCTCTGAGCACCTTCAGCGCTCATCGTGAGCCTCTTCCCCAGTGTAGTTTACAGGCCCAGCGAAGAGCTCCTTTGACGCTCATCGCAAGCCCCGCAATGATTGGCTTTGCCGTTCATTGCCATTTTTGGCGAGCCACAACTTTACTGCTTTGCAATGTTCAACTTCGGCGCTCATTGCAAGCCTCTACCCCTGTATACTTTATAGGGTTCTCGCTTTAGCACGTTCGGAGCTCATCGTAAACCTCAGTGCTCATTGCAGCCTAAGTCCCACGGGCCTCACGATGAGCGCCTGCGCCGCTCATCGCAAGCCCTGCAATAAGCGTCTTCGGCGCTCATTGAAACCTAAGACCCACGGGCCTCGCAATGAGCACCTGCGTCGCTAATCACGTGGTATGCAATAAGCACCTTCTGCTCTCATTGTTGCCCTGCAACTGCAGGCATCGCTTTGCGAGGGACGCAATTATTTAACATTGCGTGACCAACACAGCAAACAGGACCAACGTTCTTGGTCCACAACTATATATGTATAAATTTATTTTTTTGCTTTTGGTGCAAGTCATTTTCCTGTTCCAGTATACTTCCCTAATATTTATATGGCCAAAACAGAGACACTTCTATTCATGAAAACAATGAAAGTATTTGCTGGTGTTATAACTATTTACTTAAAAGCAGCTGTTTGAGTGTTTTAGAGAAACTCTAGATATTAGCACACTCTTATATGAAGACTTTTGGAGACCGTACATAGTATAAAATAATGAACATCAATATATTACAACTCATAACATGAATTAGAATAGTACACACTATTGTTTACACATAATTAAACATGTTAAATGTTGCCAATTCACATATATTTCCTTGCCACCAAATTCAGACATGGTTTTGCCAGCTTGGCAACACCACCACACTGTCATTACGCACACAGCTGCAGCGATGGTCCACCATTATGCTGCCAAACAGTGATGCCAACAATAGCAGTACAAAGGTTTTTATAAACACACCGTTCTTCAAGGGAGACTACGCTTTACAAAAGAGAATCTGTACACAATGTCACCATTCTGAAACCACTTATTAATTTTTGAACAATGATAAGTCTTCGAATATATTTTTTTCTGAACAAATAGATTTTTATTTTCTGGTATTATTGACACTTGTTTTCTATTTATTTCAAAAAGCTAATACCAGTAGAACAGATTCTGGAAGAAGCACATAAAGTGTAAATGAGAATTGCTATAGGGCTTTGTGTCAAAACATTTGTGTGCTCTATGTCTCTGGTAAAAATGTCTCTAGATAAGGTCTTAAACTTTGTATTGGATTTTCAGGGAAAAATAAACAACAACACCATGAGCTGATATTTTAGACTCACTAAAATGGTTTATATTTGTAATAGTAAAAAATGTGAATAGTATGTGTATATATATATATATATATATATATATATATATATATATATATATATATATATATTAAGTTTCAGGGAAAGATTGCCTAAATTAATTTTTTTCTGTTAGGCGCTTATAAAGTTATTCTTGTTTTTATTTAAATATATGTTGGTGAAAGTTGAACGATAGCCTTTCCTTAGCAACTCAGACTACAGTGTCTCATTTCAACCACCCATGCCACAAGATATGAATTACTAATATTACACTACACCAATTTTAGAGTAATTTCTTATTAACCTTGTTGAGCATCATTCATAGTCTCAGGTTGATTCAGCCTGATATGCCCCATTAGATGAGATTAAAATTCACTATACAGAGTGATTAATTCCTTTGTGTCAGTAAAGGACTTTATTTCCTCTGTATGAGATGTTGCAGTATTATGTGACCAATGAGTTTCAGCAAAATACTAAGAACATACTTCAGTTATGCCTTAACGTAACAGTATAATTCAAAAGTTGTAAAAGTCACAGCACCTACAGTATCTATTCCTTTTCCCTGATTTGGAAACTGCTCTAATTGTTTAACCCCTTCTGGATTGCTACCTTGTTGTAACGAAGAGGCTTGTGTACTTGTAGGATCAGCCAAGATGGACAGGTCATAGCAGAGAGGTCAGACAAATTGCAGTCCACTGGAGAAGGAACTGGCAAGCCATTCCAGTATCTTTGACAAGAAAACTATATGGATAAGCCCAACCAGAAACACAGACGGATGTGCCTGGTGCCTTGTCACCAAGAGTCAGACAAGTAAAAGACTGAATAACAATAACAAATAATTTTTAAAGAGTTCAATTTTACTGACATTATGAATGTTATCTATTTGTAATATAGATTTGAATATCCTGGCCTGCAACCTTCCTATAATTGGGCAAGGGCATTTGTTATGGAGAGTTTGAAATGTTTGTCATGTAAGATTGATTGCAACCTATGTGAATGAATTACCTTGCATCTATACAAGTACATCATGAGTAATAAACAGCCATGTAACATTATTATTAGTCAAAGGTTTATGACAAAATATGTTTGGATCTTTGAAAGATGAAAACGAAATGCTCAAAAGAAAACAAAAAGTCATAAAAAATCACCCATTCTGTATGAGACACCATAGGGTATATTTATCGAGAGGGAATAAAAATGGGGTAAGAAGGAATAAGTGGTCATAAGCATAGTTTAAACATAAACAGCCTTATTAAATTGCAATTCGGCAAATTCTAAAGGGCTCTATATAAGCACACAGCATATTTTTTACAGAAGTTTTTAGTTAGTGAAGACCTTGCTTTTGGATAGAAGTTCACTAACTAAAAACTTCTGTAAAAATATTATGCTGCGTGCTTATATAGAGCCCTATTCAATTGGCCAAATCGCAATTTAATAAGGCTGATAATATCCATACTTAATGTTTCCTAATGAACCTATTTATCAAACAGGTGTAACTATAATTGTTTGCTTCAGCTGCTAAAGAAAACATAGAAAATTGTGATATGTAACTGCACTTTTTATCCCCACTTTTAAAGGGAATACCCATTGCAGCCTCTGCAAAGCATGCCACAGCTCCTGCAATGCTTGATGCATTTACCCCAATACATACTGTTTTCAGCTTTTGTATGTAACTACTGTTCTTCTTCTAGCATAATTTCTAAACTATCTACTGTAACAACAGTACAAATGTTGCGACTGAACATTTTAATTTCTGTTATATTTAGGTGTATATGGAGTACTAGTTAGTATTCCATATTTATGCTATAATTGTCATTGTTTATTATAGATATGGTTCCGAAGCTTAAAATGCATCAAGCTTAAAAATCTAAACGTGGATAACACTAACATTTTAGAAGCTATTATGTATCAAGTAAAGAAAATCTGACATGATTTTAGTACATCAAATGAAAGAAAAGAAATGATAAAATATCACAATGTCTGTTTGCCTTTCAGATGTGCCAAAAGAACATTCCTTTTTAATATCCCAAGGTGCTATATAGAAAGATATATGTAGCTTCTATATTTGTTGTTGTGTAAACTAAGAGGTTGCAACATACAAATCAGTGGTGGGAGTTTTACAATAACTTTCACATCTGCTACAGTACTCTTGGTTCGTCTGAATGATGTTAGGAGCATGAAAGAATGTTATAATATGCTCCAAGCATAAACCCTTGGAGTGATTCACAAGAGTAATCATCCACCAGTGTGTCTTAAGGATTCAAGTGAACTTTTCCTCTTTTATCTGCCTCAAAGGAAAATCTGAGATTAGTGTATGTTTCATATAGTCACACAGCTGTAGCTTTTCAACATACAATCAAGAAAAAAGTGACATGGCAGAACAAAAGGCACTTGGTAAAGTGTGCTATACTAAACAAATACAGCATTGCTTTGTTAAAATATGAATGAACCAAAGCATTGCATGCATTTCCAATATACAGTATATTCTATCCACTCCTCTATTCCTCCATCCATACATCCATCAATTCATCTATCTATCAGTTGGCCTGTGTTTCTGCCCAGATGGATGGTATGTGGCTCAGTGTCACTGGCTAAATCCCTTCACAAGTGACTGCAGAAATGGATCACTAGCAAAAGGTATGGACACTTTTTAAAATACATTATAAGACTATAATACTATCTATCTATCTATCTATCTATCTATCTATCTATCTATCTATCTATCTATCTATATTATTTTAGAATGCATTCACAATTGTATTTGTAAAGTTTATTCTTTTATCTGTATGATTGTAAGCAATTAAATATTTAATTATGTCTACACTTACAATTATTTTGAAAAGTAAAAGTAAAATATCTACAACAAAGACACTAAATAATAGTTGTTCATCTACTAAATGATATGTTGTGGGACTCTTATAATTAATATTAGCATCACCATGACAAATAAACTATTATCTTTATTATTATTATTATTATTATTATTATTATTAATAATAATAATAATAATAATAATAATAATAATAATAATAATAATAATAATACCTAAACCAACAACAATAAGACTCTTTATTTATAATACACCAGCATAATACAAAATCATTAGCGCCAGCAAAACATGAAACAAATTCTAAGGTATGTGCAAATACATATACTATGCAATAGAGCAACAGACATTTTAGTACAGGAGAGCTGAAGTTAATACTTAAAACAATTTACAATATCGAACTAGCAATTAAGTATATTCTTTGTAAATTAGCATGCGTCAGTCAACTGTAATCTGTGAATGGGACTGCAGCATTATCCCAGCTATGAAACAATATTTTAGAAGTTACTACGCACATAATATTTAGTAAATCCCCATACAAAGCTCTGTAATTTCTCTCAGTTCAATATTAAACGTTTGTGATCTGCAGATTTTGCCCTAAAATATTTTAACATTCAGAAAACCATTAGTGTGTATTTCCATAAACCATTGTTCATATAGATAATTTTGTATAGATTATCAAACTAGTTTATAATCAACATTATAAAACAAAATACTAAAGGACCTTAACATGTATAGATTAGAGGAAAACATAGAACTGTTGATATAAATGCAGGAAGAAAGAGAAAAGTTAGTGGAACCTTTAACTAGATCATCAGCGTAGCTGACAGAGGATAAAAGGGCATTTAAACATGCTAAGTGCAAAATACTTAATTTGATAGAATGGCAAAGTCCAAATATAGTCAGAGTATTAAATACATTTGAGCCTTCATTCTCATCACTGCTGTGTGTTCTGTCTAGAAGTACACAGAAATATATTTGTATATGCATAGAATTGTCTATATGCAGTGATATTTTTGACGTTAAGCATATTTGGGATTTCCTGGCATACTATACATACATAAATAAAGGAGGCATTGTAAGCAGAGTATGGGGGTGCACAAATCTGAATGGCCTGGAATAGCATAAAACTTAAATACGCCCATGGAAGTGAGTTTCACTGTATTGACTATGATTTCACATTATAACCACGTTGAAGAAGATCAGTTATTCAAGTGCATGTTAAATTAATAATAATAAGATTTGCATTTATTAATTGTGCATCATACTGCAAATCACAGGATTGAATACAATACAGATTAATTGGTATGTAAACATAACGAGAAAAAAAAATAATATATATATATATATATATATATATATATATATATATATATAAATATATATATATAAGCATACAGTATTAATAATCATTAAGGCAATAGATACTGTCCACTAACAATAAGGCAGATGTTGTGTACAACTATTTTACATCCAAAATAGTCCAAAGCCCACCACCAATAAACATAGGTAAATCTTGGGTAGAGAAATATAGCAAAATGATCACTTAATTTTTACTCATTCACCTGCCCATTTGTGAATTCAGATCATTGTCTGTAGATAACAATCATTTGGATCTCTCAAATTTCCTAGCTGTGTATGTTTCTAAAAGTAATCAAGTGTATACAATGATGCATTATAGAAAATATAACTAGTTGTTTTCCTACTGCCAGGTCCACAACTGGACTCAGTGAGTTACAGAACATACTACCACGTTCTATCCCCCTCAGCATTGGACTGTATATTCTGAGGCTTGTTCAACTGAGTATGTGGCTCCTAATTGTGTAGATGATGCCAGACCCCTGCTGTTCCACTTGTAGCTTCCAATGCTCACTTGTGTTGCACTCTGCTGCAACTCAGGGTTCCTGTATATTTCAGATTGTCATTACTGGTTCTGACCTTCGCTCTGACTCTCAAGTTACTTTATGTCTTCCCAACATTTGCTTCTCTCTCAGACAGCACCAACCATTGCACTGCTACACCAACCATTGCACTGCTGCACCAACCATTGCACTGCTGCACCAACCATTGCACTGCTGCACCAACCATTGCACTGCTGCACCAACCATTGCGCTGCTTTACTGTTCTCCTGCCTTAGGCACTCTGTTACTTCTGTTCTGAGACTATCTTTCCCATCTTCTACTGGTCACCCCTTCACTGTGCTCCTCCTTACACTGGTATACTGTAACTACTATTGTTACTGCTTCAAATTATTTTCCTACCTGTTCACAAGCCAGTGATAGATATTATTTACAAATCTGCACATGTATGCAGCGGATGCATGCAAGCTAATCTCTAACAAAAAATGACCAAGAACTACTGGATGTGAAAGCTGGATTTGGCAGAGGCACAAGAGATCAAATTGACAGTATCTGCTGGATAATAGAAAAAGCAAGGGAGAAAAGTATTCACCTCTGCTTCATAGACTATTCTAAAGCCTTTCATTGAGTGACAAAAATCTGGAAAGTTCTTAAAGAGACAGGAGTACCCACGTGTGTAGGAACTGGGTGGGTTGGGGGGGGGGGGGTTGAGGGGGACAAATCCCCCCCCCCCCCAGATTTTTCATTGTGTGTAGAGAACCAGTTGTTTTGTATTTTTCTACTATATGCAGCACCAACCCCCCAGATGTTCTTTGGCTCCTACACCCATGGGAGTACCTGTTCATCTCATCCGCCTCCTGAACAATCTGTATGTGGACCAAGAAGCCACGGTCAGAATCGAACATGGAACAACTGAGTGGTTCAAGATCAGGAAAGGAGTGCAGCAAGATTGTGTATTGTTACCTTATTTATTTGACTTTTATGCAGAATACATCATGAGTAAGGCTGGTCTCGAACTATCCAATGACATAATTATTATTGCTTGGAGAAATATCAACAACCTCAGATATGCAGATGATACTAGTCTAATGGCTGAAAACAAGGAGGAACTCAATGGCCCTTTGATGAGGGTGAAAAAAGAGAGTGCAAAAGATGACCTTCTGCTCAGCGTTAAAAAAACTAAGATCATGGTAAACAGCAATCTTAGTTCCTGGCAAATAGATAGAGAAGAAGTGGAGACATTGACAGATTTTATTTTCCTGATCTCCAAGATCTCTTCAGATGATGACTGCAGCCATGACATTAAAACATGTTTCTTTTTAAGGAGGAAAGCTACTGTATGACAAGCCTTGACAAGCTATTAAAAAATAAAATATATATCACTATCAACAAAGGTCCACACAATTAGAACTATGGTATTACCAGTAGTAACATATGGATGTGAGGGCTAAGTACCGAAGAATCTCTCAATACTACAGGAAATCAAGCCAAAGGGTTCACTGAAAGATATGATCATGTGACTAAAGTTTAATGAACAGAGAGGCAGTGGCTGACAGATGCATGTTGCAGTCTTTATGGTCACGGAGAGTCGGAAACAACTGAATGACTAAACAACAAAACCTTTACAGGAGAGAAGAGGGAGATTGATATAATAACTCTCAAACATAGTACATGGAATGGACCAAATAAAGATGGATACATTTTCAGAGAAGATAGAAAATGCAAGTGATTCATGTAATTGCCCTTTCTCTGTATATTTTTCCAGTTCAAAGACACTATGAAGTTTCTATTTTTAATGCACAGAAGATATACTGGTATGCAATTAGCAGATAAGCAAAATAAGCAATACAGTATATAGCAGTATTGTTAAACTACTATATGTTTTTTTTCGTGCTGTGTATGTTCAACAAAGACATTACATTTTGGTATAAATACGTTTTTTAAATGAAACAAATATATTAAGTTGAATGTAATTTTAACAAGCATCAACAGTTTCTTGTTCATTACAAAGACCACTTAATTGATTGAATACTTATAATTATGTGTTGTTTACATAAACTGGACTGCATTTGTAAAGGGACTAGAAAATGATCTGTTGTTGATTGCACCATTTTCGTATGAATCACTAAAACAAATAGCACTCCTCTAATTCTAATTTACTTCTAATGATCACTTGCACAACAAAACTACTGAAAGGCAAAGAGAGAAATATTCTTCTGTTCTGCAAAGAGGTTTAGAATGTTTTCCGAATAGGCAAAATGTTATGGTAGCTCTGGGGCTTTGAAGTAAGGACCACAAGGCATTCACTGTATTTACATATTTAAATTCTTAACTCTTTTTAACTCAGCAGCTATCTACAGTGTATAATTAAAATATTTGGTGGTTCATTGCTTGTATCATGTTATATTACCTTTATTGCACATCATATTGGAATTCTTTTTTACAAGTTTGCCAATATATTTATACATTTCTGTCAGTTTTTACCTTAGGACAGAAGTCTTATCTTTTTTGATTGCTTTTACCTTTAACAGAAGACTTATCCCATCCTATATCGTATCCCATCATATATTTAGTATTGCTCTCACCCATACACCATGTTTTGTTCTCCCCTCTGCCAGAAATCAGTCATCAAAGCCATGCAGCCCTATTAGATTCCCTCAACGTGTAAAACTGTAGCCAGTAACGTAGCCTGCAAGACTTACAGCTATTAAATTGGCCCTGTAAAGCGACCCGCTAACGATCTGCAGATCGCTTTTAAATTGCTACAAATCCACTGGCATTCAAACCCGTAACCCGCAAATGAAGCCAAAAAGCCAACGGGTACTAAAGACGACCCACGAGGGGGTTAAAGTCATATCCATAGCACTGTAAATGCAAATATAAACACACTACTGTACTTAGAATTAATGGGAAAGTGATGTTAGGTGTTAAAATGAATAGCACAACATTCTCAAGCTCGCAAATCTACAATAGAAAATACATATTTTTATATTTAATTTCCGTGTTATATCGATCCCAGCAATCAATGTGTAAATACATATAATGGAACTCACATGGACTAGAATATCATATTTTCTGATTTTTTAATATTGAAACTCGTAATTGAAACCCGTAAGGCTTTGAAATCTATCCTCCATTTTTCAGTGACGTAATGATGACGATCTCATTTGCCATTGGCTCTGTCTAAACCCGTAACTACGGGTTTGACTAATTCATCATGTTCACGTCTGCACATGCAACCTGCGCAAGAATGGTTTACCTGCTTGCGTCTACGGCCGGTAACTAGCGGCATGGTTCAATTTAATAGCTCTGTAACGCAGCGGAATTTCAAGCCTGCAGCCTTTATGGGTGTGCCGATGCCGCTACGGGCATCGCATTTTATGGGGTTGTTAGCTTATCACTGTGCAACCCCTACAAAATGTCCTGATTTTTGTCCATTTTCTATCTACAATAATGCCTTTTCTATTCTATTGTTTCTAGCAGTAATTGGTTATATTTATTAAGTGGAGATAAATGTGTGGATAAATAAATGGAGTTAAATACTTCCCTTTCCTATGATTTCTATTGGAATTTTTAGTTAAACAGTTTATCCTTACTTGATAATTATAATTGCTCCAATAGAAAACATAGAAAGCTGAGGCATTTTTTAAACTCTGGTTAACTCCACTCATTTCCACTTTTATACCCACATGATAAATAAATCCCCAATATAACAGAAATGTTACACTTCTAGTGTTGAATAAAAAGTTTGATTTTATGTACATAATAATCAAGTAAAATGTACTTACTGTGGATTAAAACTTTGCTTGATTTATGCATTATGTTTAACATTTTATTTGGGCTTATAGTGTGGGTATGGGAAATATTTAAATACATTTAACTACATGGCACAATTTGCTTAAATTATCTTAACACAATAAACTGAGAAGCTGTTTATATTGATCTCCATTACTAATAATTTGTGTAATTGGATCTATAATTTACTGGGTTTTTTTCTCAACAAATTTACTTAAAAAGTGCATTAACATGAAATATATAATACTAATTATTATACTACAATGTCTAAGACTAGAAAGAAGCTTAAGTTAAGCATATTTCTTTGTTTTTGTTAAATCTGTTGAAAAGTAGGAAAATATTACTAGTTACTTGGATAGCTTCCATGCAATTATTCTTCTAAAACTAGATTCTGTATTTGAAAGATTGCATTCCTTTGAATAATTTCTTGTGCCTTCTAAACTGTCAAGACTTTCCTCTGGTTGATTTATGCCCATTACTGAGATAAAACCATCACTGACATATTAAAACAAGCCATATAAAAGAACAGGTAATGCAGTAAAACAATACTAATATTTAGCAATTTAAGTCATAAGTCAAACTAAAATTGCATCTTCACTGCAGCTATTGTCTACCAGGTTATGATTTCAAACAAAACATGTCAGCATAGAGTAGCCCTGAAACAAATGTAATCAATAAATAATTGGTACAATACAAGTATGTAACACTGACAAATATTTAAAGAAAAAAAGATCTAAGTATAATGTTAATGCAGGGAAATTTCCAAAATAGGTATTTAAATGAAGTACACAAATGTCACAAGGATATTACACATATATTTTAGGGAAATCTCAATTTTCATTTTTTTTTGTGTTAGGGCCCGATTCAATTGGCCAATTTGTAAATTTATCACACTTAAAATCACTCTTAATTTTGCTACATATTCGGCAAATATTACTTACTGGCACCAATGAATTCTTAAGTCAATAGAATGCATATAAACATTTATTAAAAAAAACACCCGAAGACAAATTTATGAGTTCAAGACATTTGCAAGTAGTTAATAGAATATGATCCTTAGTCTATGTGATGAAGGCTGTGTCTGAATTTGTGGGCAGAGCTAGAGGCTTTTTATTCTTACTTCCCCATCAGCTAGCACGCATTCAATCACATAATGTAGCTGAGGTACAATCATATTTCTAGCCATATGTTCAATTCTCTGCAATTTGAACACTGTAACGCCTTTTTGCAGTCATGAGTACGCTTGCATTTAGTCCTTATCTTGTTTTCCTCATTACATTATTTGTAATGTCACACACATTTTAACTAGGTCTATTTCACTCAGGTTTCACTTACCTTGCACACAGATTCCATCAGACCTTCAGTATATCCTTTCATTCCACATTCAGACACATTAAATTTGTTCCATATATCTGCTCTGTCAGTCTCTTCACCAGTGACCAATTCTAATCATCATTTTCAGCTCCAAATCATTTCAGAATCAATATCTGGTCCTCATAGAATCATCACAAACACTCACACTTACAGAAAACATTCAATATCTGGGCCCTCAAAGCAATCAATATCAAGCTGTCATAGAATCATAACATACACCTAGAATTACAGAACCATTCCACTCCTCTGTCCTCATACAAATCACCTCTAAACTATCTGACTATTAATATTAGGCCCTCATAGAATCATCACATTCAAGCAGAATTTCAGAACCATTCCATCCAAATGTCATTATAGCAATCCTGTCCACACCATTTCAGTACCAAAATCAGGCCTTCAAGGAGTCATCATATACAATCAGCATTAGATACACCATTACACATCTGTCCTAATAGCTATCACCTACAGACCATGGTCCCTATTACACTGGAATCCTTTGGCACTTCTAGGTCAACTTGACGTGTAACTTGTCAACTTATTGACCCAAACCCAGCTAAAATTCAGAGCTGCATGTAGGCAGCGATTAATGGAAGAAAATAAGCAGCATTGGCAAGTTACACATTTAAATTTCCCTCCAGGTAACCCCAATCAGATCTTCCAGTGCTCCCACATGCAGAAGGGAACCCGGGTGTCTTGACCCCCTGGACTCATGGACATTTGCATTTTAAAAGACTATGTAACTTGTGGAATTGTAATATGGTATAATGTGTTTTCCCCAAACCCGAGTTTCCAGGTCATTTAAGCCTAGAGGAATCTGGATAATTTTTGCAATTTTTAAATAGATATTTTGTGTGCTCGGGTACAACTTTCACACTGGGCTCATAAAAATATTTTGGGGTAGATGCTTCCAGTAGTCAACAGCGATATCCAGTTCACTCCCAGTCACAGGGCTAGACTAAGCTGCAGGCTTGGTTTGAACTTGCATTAAGTGGTACATTAGGCTCCATAGACTTCTATAAGAAATTCACCAACCTGATTAAGCTAATCAAGTATAATTAACAAAACAACATTTGAAACACTTGTTTCAATAAATATCAAGTATATAAAGTCAAGTAGTGTCAAGTACTCTGCGAGTGATACCCCTTTGATCCTTTGGCTTGTAGAAAAGTGAATACTCCACTAGTCAACTCCCTTCTAACTCAATGGTATCTCTATCCGAGAGGAAATTGGCTAAGGAGCGGGTATACCCAACCGCATAGTCCATGGAACTCACTGGGCCTTACAACTACAGTGACTGGATAGCGGAAGGTAAGTCTGTATATTAGATATCACATAGTATTTTTTTTTCTCTTTCAAAGTACCTATTCAAGGTGGGTATGTCATCTATATAATTTTCTATATAATTTGTTTGGATTGTAAAATACTTTTAAATGTCAGAATGTTCAATATTACTTTCCTATTAAAGATAAGTACTTACAGTACCTTGATCTGAGTATTGATCTGAGTATATGCTTTTTTTCCACAGGTGAGTATAACACTGCATTTGCTCTCTGTGAATTTATACATTATTACTTGTGATGTAATAAATGTAATAATTTGTTAAGTGTAATGCATATTAATCATAGTCATCAGCATGTTTTGATGCATTGAAGTAATTCACATTTTCATACTTTAATATTGTAGTTTTATTTTCTGGAATTTATCAATATGTCACAGTTTCTCCTGGGAAATTTCTTCCCTTTTCCAGCTGACACAGTTCTTGCTTGTGGCCAGACCTCACCAGTTCAGGCTCTCTTTGGCATCAGTTGCTTTCTGGAAAGAAACTTGATGTTTTGGTCCATGGACTGACCGCGGCAGCAGCATGATATCTTTGGCTGCTCCACTCTTTAAGAGGGCTATATCTGCTCTTGCCTGTGACCAGATATCGCAACAATATGCTCTTTTCAGTCTGGAAGAAAATTAGCTACTTTGACTGTAATTCAATAGTAACATGATATACATGGTAGCTGTGTCTTTCTCAATGGATTTCTCATTTCTCGGTGACTGGATCTCTTTGGTGACTTTACCTTTTTGGAGTAATATTTAATACTATGATTCTGATCGCACATAAGCAACAGATTAGGCTTGTCTGTTAATGTTCGTTCCAAATAATCTAGTTTTAATTTTGCTTTATTATTTTCTCAACATTAATGGACCACAGTAATCATATATTTAAAAAAACTTGATAATAAGCAAACCATTTTTATCAAGTAAAGACAATATTTAGAATATTTAATTTCCTATATTTTGTATTGAATTATGCTCCATTACAATCTGCCATTTTGTTCTCTGCTATGCTACTTCCTGAGATGAGAGTACCTTTGTTTAAATTGTGTTGATTTTGTAATGTGGACAAATGTCTAAGATTAAATATAAATTAATAGTCTGTTAAATAATCCTGTATCACATACATGTAACATGTATGTTAGGACAGTTCATGTTTTTTTGTAATTAGTTTATTAGGGAAAAAAAAATGTGTAATGTTTCAAATGATGCTATAAAAAACATGGTCTATTGCTTAAAAAAGCAAACCTAACACAATTACAGCGCTTTTTTTTCAGAACACATTGCAATGGTCTATGTCTAGCCAGAAGATAAGTTTTTCACATAATAATTATCATCCACATTGTCATGATTTAATTGTTTAAGGACTCATATTGCCAGTAATTTATGAATATGGCCAAGGGAGCATGACATTGTTGCATTGGGATTATGTATTATTGTGTGTGGTTATATATTGCCTGTACATGGTTATTATGTATACTAGTTATAACATATTATAAGAGGGAAAATGTATTATAGAACATATATGGAATTGGTAAAAATGCTCTGCATAGAAGTTAGCTGCAGATCATTGCACACTCACACATACAGACCTTGGGTCAAGACAGATGTATGTACTTCAAGTAGTCCTAAGCAAACACTTGAGTTTAACATAAAGGTTTTTTCACTAGCCAGCTATAGATATCTGGTGAATTTGATCTCAAGAGCTTTGATAGCCCAAGGTTGCATGCCAGATGGGTTGACATCACACATACACAAATGTACACAGGGGTGTGGTATTGGAGAGAATAAATATGTTGTTTTGATCATTCAATAAAGTTTGAGAGATAGTTTTCACATAAACAAGGTGTGAGACTATTTCTGTCTGTTGTATCCTGACTTGGGGAGTTGTATTGCCATGGGCCACTAGTAACCTGTATGCAGTATTCTCTGCCTGTGCCTCTTCAGAAGCCATCTTTTGTGCCCCAGAGAACTTGAACCACATGATTCTGCTGGGGTAGGTTTGAACTAGGTTCATATCAAGCCCCTTGAAGAAGCAGATCGTGACACATATGTTGTACGTTTAAGACGAATATGGCACATTTGGTAATTATATTAACTGTAATTCAGGTGTGAGAGGTTCTTTTCTTTATCATTGCAAAACTATAATTTCTAATTACTGCCAACTAAAAGTCTGCACCAACTAAAGCCAATTGCTTTTCTGCAAGCAGTTGTGCCAGAAATATACATACAATAGGAAAAACAAGAAGCTAATGGTCTGTAAAGAATATAATGAGATATTAATTATTTCACTATTGTAAGAGATCAGTAGATGTTTCTTAGAAGAAGGGAAGCAAACCTACCAAAACTTTCAGACTATTGGTTCGATGAGAAGGGGCTTCCTTGTCCCGACAGTTTCCCAAAATGTTATCAAAAGCACATGCTCTTTGAATGCTGCTGCAGTATTTGTGTAGGAAGTGGGTGCTGCCAATGAGCAAATAAGTGTAAGTGCTTTCATTTTTGTAATGATACTTACTTTTCTTCTAGTGTGATTTTCGAAATAAATGCCCTAAACTATTGAGCTTTGCCCTTTGTGGTCTCTTGCTAGATTGTTTTTAAATGGGTAGAGAGATAGATAGATAGATAGATAGATAGATATATGTAGTAATGATAGAATATTTGTAGTAATGAAAAAAAGATTATTATTTTTTTACACTGTAAAATATTACTCACACATTTAAGAAACGGCACATTGAAGAATGCCTTTATGATGGTGTATTTCCTTTGCTGTATCTTTGTTTCATTATGTCTTATTAGTTCCCAAGTGGATAAATAATGTCTATTCTCATTATGTGAGCATTTTGGATATTTGTAAACTGTCACCATAATGTCAATAGAGCTCCTGTTATTTGGGCTAAATAGTTTCAGCTATTTCTCAAAGGTGAAATTTTGTAGACCTCTAATCAATTTTCTTCATTAATTTGAGAGACATTCGTCTCATACAATTCCTACTCCAAATAAGGCCAATGCTTTAAAGAGTAAAAAAAGTAAATTTTCCTCTGTATGACTGTTTTATTTTACATCTCATTGCAGCAGTTTAGCACTACTCACCTTGCAATGTTAAGCTTAGCTGCAAGGCGTGCTAAACCACTGAATGTGAAAATCATGTATTTTAGTCTTGCTAAGCCACCTGGAACAGGATTATATTTGTGATATATTATTTTGGATAGACATCATATGCTCCATGGCTTTAAAAAAATCAGTCAGGTTTGACCCAATAAAGTTTTTCCTGTCAATTGCATTTTGGCTATCAATATATATAATTGCAAAATTAAATTAGTGACAGGAAATTAAAGCATAGCAAATTTCCCTCAAAATTTAGTATTATTATGAAATATAATTTCCGTAAATATGTATAAAACAAGCAATGTGATTTTGATGTTATAAGGGATTCAATGCCAAAAAATGTTATTCAATATGGTGATACCATTGTTATTTTCTTGTCAGCAATAAATACTCTCATCCTTTTGCAGCTCTTACATGTTTACATATACTGTATTTGTACTAATGGTGTGGTATAAGTGATGTTCTCATTTTGTTACAGACTGGCATTTGACAGTTGTTAGCTATGAGCGGCCAGGTAGGAGAAGAACAATCAGGGCTCTATCAAATTACCATCAAGACATATATATATATATGTATTAGTAATGAGCTTAAGACATACTTACTAAGATAAAACTCCAGTTAAATTGTCTTAATATTAGAAGCTTAAGATTGGTCTTAAGTACTTATCCAGGGAGTGTTTAGCAAGTGCTCTCCCACATAGAAAATAATTAAATTTAGTGAAACTTTCATTAGTCTCTTTAAATTCGAATTATAATTTCAAGGATCCCTGTACAATTGAAAAATATACATATTTTTAAAAGAGAATAATTAAGCAGAGGAAAAAGTCATAAAGCTTGTTTATAATTAGGAAATAAAAGAGATATCTTTGCTGGACGCTGGTAGCATTCATTAATTATTGTGGTAGATGTGTGTGAAAGAGTAATGTTTACATTTCTGTAGAGCAATGCTTGAATTTTCTGATGCAATCAGCGTACTTCTGAGCCTGTGAGGGGGAAGGGGTATTTTGGCATTTTAGTCAGGTCCAATTATCAAACAAAGCCTTCAGTCTTCCCCGTTCCTTCCTCTCTATCCATGCCCTGTCTTTCATTCCTCAAATACAATCACTCACAAAATGTTGTCTTTTTCAACTAAAAACCATTGCCAAAATACGTCACTATCTTACACGGGACACAACTAAAATTCTAATACACTCTCTTATCATATCTCCCCTCGACTACTGCAACTCTCTACTGCAACTTTCTACTGCAACTCTCTACTGCAACTCTCCATAACCTCCACTCCAATCCATTATGAACGCATCCGCTAGACTCATCTACCAAACTCAACGATCAGTAACTGCAGCTCCTCTCTGTCAGTCACTCCACTGTCTTCCTGTAGCCTCCAGAATACAATTTAAAATCATTACCCTACAGTTTAAAGCTCTCGTTATATCTCTGCTCTCATCTCCTTTTGTCCAGTTTTGTTGTGCTGTATAACAATAATTTACAGAGAACTAATATTTATATATTATTTTGCTTTAGATTTTATCTTGGATAATGATGTTTTAGAGCTATTTCATATATGTGAGCTTTAGTTTATGCAATTATGATTAAATCAGCGAACATATATTTTAAAATTAACAGTACTTCTTGAAAAAGGTAAAAAATGTTGCATTTTACGAGTAGCTAACATTTTTTTTATTATTCATAGCCACATTTATTTATTGATGGGACATTAGATGTGTGTGAAATGGGTTACTGTAATTTTGAACTCTGATCCTAAAGGTATTTTATATGGTACTTATAATTACCACTTAAATAAAGCTCCACTGACGCAGGAAGAATGCTTCATACATGCATGCACACATTTTATCTGTAAAGTGCATCTAACATATTCAAAAATAATAAAATATAAATGTAGAGAAATTAGGAAGCAATCTGTTAAGTCAATTCAATTTCTAAAATTTCGATGTTAAAAGATGTTAATCTTGGTACTAATATATATACATTTCACTAAATGGGCAAATATGTTTAAAAGCCGGCAGAAGAGAAAAAAAAGTACAGGAAGAAACTACTATTTTGTCTTCACCACTTAGATTTTTTGCTGTTACTAGTGTAATTAAAAATGAGATAATTTTTGCATATGATATTGTACTCTTTCCCATCATGAAGAGCACTTACAGTGAGGTAAATGGCTCTTTAATAGGAATAAGAAGTAAGGACAGAACAGAATTCTTAAAAAGAAAGAATGTGAAGTATTCATAGTGGAACTAATATAACATGTCTAGCACTGGAAATGAATAAAATGTGAAGTTCCATAACCTGTTGGAATTTATTTCTCTGTTATGAAGTTAAAAGTACTGGAACAAGTAAGAGGCACCTTGCACTTTAGCTCAATTGAATACAACAATATTTTTTTAATTACTTATGATGTTTATATGGAAATCTTTTGATTCAGAAAGTGTTTAAAATTGTAAAAACAGTGGTGAATCTAATCTAATTTCATCATCTAATCTGCTGTTAACTATTTATCAAGCAGGGATATATTTTAACTCTGTTAGTAAATAGCTCCCAGTGAAATATAGGAAGTGTGGATATTTAACTCTACTATTTGTTCCTCACTTTTACTTTCACTAGATAAATGTCCCAAAAGGGTATCTTAGAGGGCAGTAAAGGGCTAGGTAGCAAGCCTCTCAAGCACTTTGTCATAATAACTCTGTTGTGAAGACTTTATTCCTGGTGATAAGTGATAAGACTTGGCAATTGTCACCATGTATTATAATGAAAATTATCATTATAATAAAAAATGTAGTCAAACTAAATTATATTTATATACAACAGTGATCAATTATATATTAGCATGGTAGATGCTATTTCTAAAATAATAATATTTTCTGAGTATATAATACATATAAATAAAACATATGATTTGTACTGTAATTTAAATTCTAATAGATGGAGAACATTGCCATGTCACTGGAGATACAAGGGTTATATGAGATGGCAAAGTTGCTAGGTAATGGGGGGAAATTTACTAAGAGGACTGCATTAATCCGGAATTGACCACTGAAAATCACCTATTACTGCTAGTCACATCTATGTGCGATTTATGAATTGTCATGTATAATTAGGTCTGCAATGCTGTGTGATAATGACTGGTAGAGTCAGATGTAGCTTATGTATACACCCCTATCCACCTCATTATACATCACTTACAGAGTAGCGCGAGCATGCACAGTTTAACAGCTGTTTCCCTCAGACCAGGTACAGTTGCATTTAAAATAGTGATGCTATATGGGGATTAATTTAGATTCCATTTATAAACCATCAAAGCTGAGGTAATGCTTGACAATGGAGCAATGGTTGGCATTACGTGACAACACGCCCGACAAAATGATAACATGACCATACGTAATCATCAGCTCCACATATTATTAATTTATGTAAGTCTGGCAACAGTATTATATTTGTAAAAAGTAAAATTAATAAAAATGAATTTTACACAGACTATGTCACATCAGACATTATATACAGTATATATTTTTAAAAACTGACTATGTTATGAAATTAATTAGGACCCTTATTTTTATTTTTCGTTACTACATTGTGCAGTATGTATTAACTTAAATATAAAAATGCACACATATACAAAATGTCAGTTACATGTGAAAGCAGTAGTATGTTTTCACATATAATTTACATGTTGTATATGTATGTTTTTTTACATTAACATTATATACGGATTCATGATAAAAACACAATACAAAGTATTGTGTTTTTAATATTGTCAGATGGTTTAAAAATACATGTTCATTTTTAATACTATATAATTTTTAAGGTAGCTTATATTTATTGTATATTGTATTATTAATCAAGTAAAAGTTACTTACGTGGTCCATAAGTTCACGAACCATTCCATTCCATTGTTGAGTGGTTTCATCCTTGGCTCCATATTTACCATCCTCTACCAATCTAATATCATAAGTGAAATTAAGAATTTCAGATATCTCCTTGATAAGGTCAATGCAATAGCCTTCAAATCTATGTATTCCATAGAGTGGTTTATCAGATTTCTTGAACATCACATAAGGTTCTTCCTGAGAAATGAAAGAAATAGTTTGGCAGATTAGTATTTTCAACCACAGATTATAAATCCAGTACTCCCAAGTGGAGACACCTGTAATGATTTATAAGATTTAAAGAACAACAAAAAGTATTTTTTTTTTTTTCATGGCCTTTTGTTTAACTAAACAAGATAGTAATAAAATGTTATAAGAAAGCAAAAAGAAATCAAACAAAAACAACCATTACATTTTGCAACTGTGATATGTAATTTTTCTTCCATTTTTTTTTCTTACCTCCTCCTACCTATTACTTCCTGGGGCGGGTGTGTCCTTGTAAACTAACAAGCTTCCAATTTACTGCTGGTATAGATATATAGATAGATAGTTTTATTGACAAAGATATATTACTATTTTGCGTACATGTTTTCTTTTAACTGGCTGATTTATTTTAATTAACCATGTGTTTCATGTTAGGTAGGAAGCACATTGACACTCTGAGGATTAGAAATTGTTTATAAGGTTCTTGTTCACTTATGTCTTGACAAAGAACCAAAACATATAAATATCAAGAAATATGTTGTGCTGGTTATCTTGCTTTTCAACACATCATAGCTTATTTATTACAGTTTATTTGTGAGTGTCTTCATCTATCTATCTATCTATCTATCTATCTATCTATCTATCTATCTATCTATCTATCTATCTATCCACAAAAGATGTTCTTATTATGATAATCTATACATTCATATGCAAATATGCGAAGCAGATATTTGCACTTAAACAGTCAGATGTAACATCATGCATGACTTTAGTTCAGATAGGGCTTTTTACCCAAAGCGTGGTTGTGCATTTGGAATGATGTAAGATCTATGCCGCAGAGATATTGGCATAGTGATTTTAATTAAATTCTCTATGGTTTGTGGTCTTGTTTAACACTTCAGGCACCACATACATTTTTTTTACAGAATTATTATGTAATGCTAGCAATGATTCAAGCTTCATAAACAATAGGAATACATGCTGAATGGAGAGCCTTGAACATTTGCTCCATAGTTCTAATTGAAGGCACAGTGAAGTCACAAATATTTGATTCTGCTTTTTAAAGAGTATGTTTGAAATGGTACACAAGTGATTTGCATGAATACAATAATGATCAATATTTAAAGATCTTACATTACAGTCACACAATAATAGCTTGTTTGCTCCTTTTCTTACACTGGCATGTTAAATGAAAGAAAGGGAGAAAAAAAAAGCCTCTGGATTCTGTTGCAGTGAATGAATACCATCATTTTGACTGCACTACTAGCTTAGCAAACATATTTCTGATTACTCTGCAAGGCTTTAGTTCATTTAACATTTCAGGCTAGAGGACAATGGAACAGATAACTGTAATTTTTTGTATAGTTCTAATGTTAGATTTCTAAACCTGAAAACACCAACAACTTTTTAATATATAATTTTGGGACTTTCATATTCCTGTATTAAGATATAAGATATTCTGCGTAAATAGAATTCTTCTTCTTAACTGTTCCCCTTCTTTTCTCCAAAATAACCATCTCACCTTTCATGCCCTCCCCTCCTCTCTTATGCTCCCACAAGCTACTTTTAGTTAAGCTGTGTTCACATTGTGTGTCTCCTGAGTTTCCCACTTGCAGTTTACATTATCTGACCACTAGGGGCAAATAACATATTGCATTCTAGAGCCATTCACTTCACAATGACTTTACATCAGATCTCTTCCCTCTCCAACTAATGAGTCACCTTCTAACTTTTCATACCTTCCTACCTGGGTAACTTTCACTTCCTTCATGAACCTTGCTATTTCTTGTCTGCTCCTCCCCAGGTCTCTGCCTCTTAAATTCCCTTTAGCTTGCAAGTAGCGAGTTTCCATTCTAGTAGGGTGCTTTAGGAAAAAGCACTTTTACAAGACTTAAAGCTCAAAACAGGCCCATCCATTTTCTACAGTTGTTAATGTTTGTATAATGTTGTATATTTCCTTTTTCTTAACCTCTGTACAGCACTACAAATAAAAGATAATAATAATATAATAATATTGTCAAATGATGATCAGAGTATGTATATAAATAAGTTATTAGTGCATGTTAGGATTAAACCAATTAAGTAATATGCTTTATGATTACACACCCCTATCAAGTGTTCAGTGGGAGGGAGAAAGGACTGCCCACAAAAAATTCTGGATAGGCTTCTAACAGCAGACATGCCTCTCCCATATAGGTGATGGAGAGAGGCATGCCTGCCGATAGCTACAATGCTAATTTCAAATGTTAGTTTAAAATCTACACTGACCCTAAACAGAGGAGAGCACAGATTAAAAGACTTACTAGTACTAGACCAGGAAGGTTATGAATACATATATTCATTAAAAAGTTTATGAGAACTAAAATGGACTTAAGTATTATGAAACTCCTCTTTACATTTTCCAATTTGCATTCACTACAATGAAAGCCAACACAGTTACATAGGATGGAAGTTAAGAAATTTGCATCAGTTTTGCTCCAGCTTTTATAACCCATGATATGATAATTGATGCTAATCAGGAAATGCATTTCAATTATTATTATAGGGGAATTTAACATGACCTTTAAAACTCATTAATGTTATGCTGATTGTTGCATTAGAAAGTCTATGTTTAATGAATAATAATATAGTGACATAACATTTCCAAAAAAAATTAAAAATAAAATGTTTATACTATAGATTTTATATATACATTTTTAATAATTTTTATGTTCTGATATAACCCATGGTGCTGAAACTGTTCTTATTGTACATAGACATAAAAAATAACCCAGTGTAACCTTTTTGGGGTCTCAATTTGAAAATGTGTTTTGAATGAAAATGAGATAAGTACTTTTTTAAACCCAGAGATGAGGCTATAACTTTCCTCTGCTAGAATATTGTTCATGTATTACAATACGAAAATCTACCAAATCCCAATTCTTTCATTATCATTTGAAATGTGTCCAACTCATATTATATAAAAAACTGCATGAACAAATAAATAGACATTTCCACATCTTCATGGTGTAGAAGTGATATAGCATATTATTGGGGAATCTAACATGCCACAACCTGAACATAGCTCAGTGAACTCAGGGTAAGCAACAAGGATGCTGCAATGTCTGTTTCTGCATGCTGTTGTCCTCATCAAATTTTAATGAATCTAGCCATATAAGTTTAGGATTTTTGCTGAAAAAACCTAAACCTTCATTCTTTATAAAAACAAAAAAAATATATATATAGTACAATTTTAAGCCGATAATTTACTGTCCAAGTAGATTGTGTTTTTATTACGGTATGCATGAACACATTTTTTTCTTTTTGAAAAGTAAACCTTTGGATAAGTCGTTATGGAATTAAAAACTAAAATACTTTTATCTGACAATTCACATATTTATAGTGTACTGCAGAACTACTAAGTCACAAAACATGTCATCTTTTTGTTTAATGGTTCCTTCTCTGTTACATTTCAGCAAGAAACAGTAAGAAAAGTAAGAAACAGACGACCAGTTTTAATAACTTTTTTACCACATTTAAAAAGCTAAAAAATGCCTTTTACATAGTTCACATACAGATTTGACCTCCCTATTGATTGTTTAAAAGGCTATATCAGATAGCAATTTTAGGGCACTTGATCATTGCATCAAGGTATTTACAGATATAAACCAGACTAAAACTATGTATTTTGTAGAGTGAACCACAGTTATACCCCATGGGCACAATTATTTTTATTCTATTTTGTTGTCTCATTTCAGCCCGAAGCACACAATGTTACAGCAAGTGCACTCACAAAAAATATGATTAATATATCTATTGAAGCCCCACAGGGTGTATTCAGTTAATCTAACACATACATTTATTTGTCTTAGGAGTTTCAGTGTTCTGCCCATTGACTACTGAGTTTTGTTTGATTTAGGTAAGTCCTTGCATTAGAAAGACTTAAGAACATTTGCTATAGGATGCTAGAATTGACATGCAGGACTTTTTTTAAGTTTGTACCCACATTGTCCATTTTTAAGCAATTATTGGAATACCTTTACTGTTATTTCCGAAGTTTATTGCAGGTTTTTGATATTGTTTTAGGCAATATGAACAGATAAACTAAATGTTTCTTTTGCTAACTGCTGAAAGACCTTTGTCTTTAAGTAGGGTCATAATGTTTTATGTTTTACTTTTAAACTTGCAGTCTACCTATTTTCCTCAGTTTCTAATATTTATTTAAATATTTATTAAATAAAAAATCTATACTTAAAAAAATACAGTTTCCATGTTGATAGTTTTTCACCAAATTCAACAATTGAGAGATTATCAATAGGAAAGTAAAATGAAAAGAATTCCACATACATTTAACTGTGGTATTTACAGTTATTACATTTGGTAACAGTATTAGATTTGATATTTTGATAATATTTGGTTGGGCAATAAGGTTTTAAAGTCCAATATATTTTTTCGATTCTATCCATTTTAAAAATAATTACGGTAGCTTAAATCTGAATTCCAGAGTAAATTCACCAGATATTATCCAGCAAGAGAAGATGCTAACATTCATGAACTTAAATTATTATGGAAGCCAGTTGAAGGACACTTCAAGGGCAACTGATGATCAAAATATCATAACTAACAGTAACAATATCAACATCAGCTTTTGTATAACCCTACTTGTGTATTGTTTATTTCTATAGAATGTTCCAAAGTGTACAGTTTTGTTATTGATTCTGTCTTGGCGTATTTTTTCTTCTTTTTCTCCATTTTTTGCTATTGACGCTGATATTCTCACAATATTTTTTAATTTGACAAAGATTACTTTATACAACAGATGCTTTAACTACTAAATGTATTAGTTAAAATTAACATTTTAGTTAGAACATTTTAATTTGCATGGTTTAATTATAAGATGCAAGTATCAGAATATTTAATAAATGTTACAAAATACCAATTTACTACAAAAGCTATATAAACAATAGTGTTTAAATAGCTGTTTTGAACATTGTGTAAAATGAATTAAAATATATTTAACAATACCTAATTATACAAAAGATAATTATGGTCATCTAGCTATTGTTTAATTAGCCATAATGATATTATAGAGAAAATATTTGTCTTAGAACATTTCTTACTCTATTTTTAAACTTTCTGACTATGAAATGTTCCATACAATAACGTGTCACTGAAAAGCACCAAATATGAAAATATAATTAATTGTACCATAGATTTTTTTAAATGTGCAATCTGTATTTTTCAGTGATAAATGAGAATTGTAATAACAAAATATGTTAAAACTTTATGAGTTTTATTGGTCAAATGGGGTTAACATGGGGAAACAACATGAAACATCTCTATTTCCATTCTTTTCTATGGAGCTTATGTATGAAGCTGGGATATTTACCTCCATTTTAACCCAGCTTATCACCAGTTTGATAAATATGCATCTTTGCACCTATGATTCATTCAACTGTTTACTGTTTATGATACTAAATATAACATTTACACTACGTAAAACAATGTATGACATTTATGTACTTGGTATTTCTTGGGGGAAAACAGGTTGAGGGTATAAAAGGACAATATGGTTTGATGGATCTGCTTTATACGCATGCAGTGATTTATTTAGTCATTGAGCACTGTGTAGACTGAAACCACTACACAAAAAGTTGTATAAGGTTAAAACAGAATATGGCCTGTCCTAGATAGAGATAACTGTTATAAGCTTACATTAATGGAAATATAGTGATAGTACTAGCTGTCATAAAAATATGTTAGTTTTAAGGATTTGCTCTTTCCCATCTGGTCATAACCTCTATGTTTTTCATTATTAGTCATCATTCATTTACAGCAACTCACTTGACAATTTTCATTTTATTGTAATTTGAATTATGCATAAAATTATAAATTGTCTTCCGTTGGGTCAAATACACATTATGTATATGCATTTGTAGTACTTGCCAAGTAAAGTGTAATACAAAAAAAGAGAAAATGTATATTTCATATTACAAGATAAGTACTGGGCAACTTTTATGGAAAACATTACCTTTGGATTAACTGCATTTTAACAAAATATTTTGACCTTGCTCACCATGGCTGACCAGGTAAAATTGTAACTTTGTATAACCCTTCTGGCTGTGCATTATCCTGACCTTTTGTTTGCTACAGTAAATAATTCCTGAGAAATACAGTATTTTTTTGTGGATAATTTGGACTCAACATGCTAACTCACAATTCAGAGTACATGATAAGGGTGGGGTAGGATTTCTAACTGAATGACAACATTGGGAGTCATTGTTTTGACAACCACAGTGATAGACAAGTAAACTGTGATTTTAATTACCACATAAAATCAACTAATTAGTATTCATGAGTCTCTCATCTGCATACAAATAATCTGAAAACTAAAATGGATTTCTCAGCCTGTAGACAACACAACACACTCATATGGATATAAAAAACAGTGCAACATACTGTATGGTGGAGGGGCAGGTAGCCACAAGGGTATGGATGGTATAGTCTTTTACTAATAGGTGTGAATTTTTGCTTACTTCAAAAGCCATGAAAACTGAAGCAAAAGATTGAAAAAAAAAAAAAACATCTCAAAGGATAGAACTTGATTTGCTCTAGTTATGACTATGTTTTGAAGTAAGGAGACTTAGTACATAGGTTTTGTCACTTCAAATATTAAAAAGATGCAATTTCCTTAGGTTTGTCACCTATTCATTTTTTACCCTGAGCATCCCTTAGACAAGAAAGAAACAAATAAAGAGATCAGGCACAGGTAGAAACTACTGAACTGTTGTGTACAAAGCCATCAGTTGCTATATTATGGATGTGCTAAAGCGTTTTCACCTTGATAGCTGAGGTTTCCTTAATCATAATTTTAGTGTGATAAATATCTTGATTGACTTGAATGGAAAAGAGAAAATAAGTTGTTTACTTAACCTAATTAAGATATTGCAGAAAGATACAGAATAAGGTTTAGCCTATCCCTACGTGCTTACCAAACACATGTGATGTATCCAAGCGGTTGTGGCTATTGAGTTATTTTGTCTGCATAGATTGTATGTTTCTAAAGCTAACACTTTCTTTCAATCCATGCCCACTTTTCTCCTGCATTCTTCTTCATTCCGTTTAACAAGTGTTCCTCTCTCATTGTTTTAAATTCATAGACTACATTACTGGGTAAAATAATTTTATTATCTAAAATCCTTTGCACACACATTTATTTTTTTCATTTGGAATATAACAAAGATACTCTTTATTTTTGATCTTCTACTGCTAGGTCCATTTCCCAAGCCATTATATTACCTGGTCAAACTTTTACTATCTGGTCTTCCTGCTTCTCATCATCATTGCTCTGAAATCAATACTTAATGCAGCTGCTCGTATGATTTTCCTCTCTTCTAAATGTCTTCTTTATGCTAAATCCCTAAACTGGATTTAAATAAAGTCAAAATGCATCTATTACATTCTTATCCTCTACTCAATGCTATTCACTCCTCAGCTCCTTATATATTTCTTCTCATCTCTCGCTATACCCCAACTTGTCTTGTTTTGTACATTGTCTTGTACTTTACTAGAGCTCCTTCTCAGCTTAAAACGTTCTTATCTCTATAACTCAATGCTGTATAACATAAACAGAATTCCTAATTTCAATTTGTTCAAGATTATGCTTAAAAATCACCTTTTTTAAGTTATCAAATGCACCCTTCTAGACCCTTTATAACATCTTCTCCTCTACATGCTCTTAATCTTTTACCATAATGCATTTGCATGTGTTTTTCCCTCTATAAGTATAATGTAAGCTCTTCGGGACAGGGACCACATAACACGTTTGTTATTTTTATGTAAATAAAAAGTACATCTGTGTTCACATCCGAATGTCTAAAGCAAGTCAAAAATCCTGCTTCCAGCTCAGAGTTCCGAGAAAAACAGTTATTACACTGCATTCTGGGAAGTTGAGCTGGGACACTCAAATATGGCCACAAATTTTTATGTTAAATACACTTCGATTCTCATTTAATTGTATTGCACTTTGTCTCAGTAAAATGCTGTGCATACTGATGTTGCTAAATAAATAAAAAATCATACATATATACATTAAATATTTAATGCCAATGTGCCTTGCTTGGGTAGATTTATAAAGTAAAATGGTGAAATAACGACAGAGTCTGTACATTTTTAAATATTCAATATTTAGTTTGACCTATATAAATATATATGCACCTATTTGCTATATTTTACACTCATTTCAATGACCTATCTTCATAAAACTAGGGAATAAAAAGTAAAAACTTACCAAGATGGTTGTAACAATTAATGAGCGGTTGGACAAAGAGCCTGTTATATTTGCAGGTTTTCCTTTCTGGCTTTCTGTCATGTTAAGGCCACTGGCTGGATCCCAAGTTCCAATCTGGTAAAAAAGCAAAGTTTGCTTAAAACTAAAAGACATACTATTTTCCAAAGGTGTCATTATTGCACAGAAATACTGTAGATTTAAAATGATAAAGAATTGTTTTATTATTTATGTACTCTTTATGTTTTTTTAAATGTATATTAGGACACAAGGGGAAATAATACAATAATTAAGAAAGCTTCACCGTTTAAATTGTCTTTTGTACAAATGAAATATTGCACACATTTTTCACAAAGTAATGAGAAAACAAAAGTGTAATGACCCAAAGATATAGTTTGTGTAATCCAGCATAGTTGTGAAGTCTAATTTAAAAAGGCTTTGGGCCTCATTCTATTATCGGCCGTAAATAAGGCTGCGATTCCTTGCGAGGGTTCAGTTAACTCGCGATTCTATTATACGGCCCCGCAAGGATCTCCTTTTACGGCCGGCCGCATATCTTGGAACCGGCCGTAATCTGTGAAATATAAAAACGCAAAAATAAATTCAAGCCTGCACTGTACAGCTCTGTAAATGCTAGGGATCATATTGGGGGACATGAGGATATATATATCTATAGTAAGGTTGGTGCCCAGGGAGCCATGGGGAGGCCATACATACATATGGCACCAGTGGGTTGCTGGGGGGTCAACACACTGGACTCCTCATTCACTAGCTTCGCCACTGATAAGAGTATCTAAATAATGAGACAATCTTATAAACCAGCTCTTTTTGGTCCCTTGCTCTAAGGTTTTCACATTATTTGGTTCTTACAATCAAGAATGTCATGAACATTATATGGACAACAAGCATGTCTTTAGTGTTAAACTGATTTAATATTAAACATGTATAAATAGTAGATAAAGTGCATACATTTATTTTTCATGTCTGAGGTTGTAGGTAGGTAGGTGAAATATGTGGGGATAAGTGGAATTACACAGATGTTTTCTAATGAAGCTGTTTATGACATGGGATAAACTTTACTAAAGGATCACAGTGGCTGGGATGGGCTGTTTTAGCAATGTTAACCATACAGGAAGTAGAACATGTTTATTACAGGGTTGGAAATCACATCCACTGTGATGCTCATTAGATCTCACTCCTTATCACAGCACCTATGATAGCATATTAAATATCCCTATCTGACAAATAGCTCATATAGAAAACATAAATCAGACATGCATTTTTTAAATCAAACTAATGACATCCAATGTATTTTATATAGTAATTTGCAAAACCAGACATTCCTATATATTGGTACTCCATATTCATTAAAAATAAACAAAACCTTTCAACCATTACTATGTTATTTTTTTTTCTGGCAATGCCACTACAGTACATACTCTACAAATTATAGCATACCCACAACCCTCGTCCTGCACAACAAAGCATAAAATGTCAGTGCTAATGATATGTAGTTAAATACATCTATACGTTGATAACCTTTCTATTATTTGATCAAAAATATACTATGTATGACTTACCATTTCTAATTTCAGTTATATGGTCAACAAATACAGCATGTTTTAAATTAGAACAAAAATTATTGTCTTAAAGCTTATATATATTCACATCGTTTTTAATATAAATGAGTGTAAATTATATATAGCTTGCATCTTGAAACAGACCATCGTGATCAGTTTATGCATGACTACAGTAATATGTTGTAGTATGGTTCTAAATTATACATAAATTGCATCTTAAAATAGCCCATTCTGATCAGTATAGGAATAGCTCCATGCTGTAGTATATTGTATGGTTATACCGCCTTCTATAGAGCTCCCTGTAAGCATTTCTTAGTCACTAATAGTTAATAATATCCGTTGAAAATACTAAAACAGGAATTATCCAATAATGAAACAGAGATTAGCAACTTGGTTACTTCCTCTAATGTACTTTATAAATGCCACTAGTTATTTCTGTGCCAGTTCCGTGCAAGTTATTTTACCATATTTTGTGTAATCAAAGAAAATAAATATATGTTATTATAATTGGGTTTGGCTGCACCTTTTATAAACATTTAATGGGATTGTCATTGAGAAAACAAAAGATTTTAAATATCTGCCTTGGATCGGTAATGGAAGTTTTTCAGCCTTAAGTTACAGTAATTTAATTTTCATGGATGATAAACATTATTATCATATCTGAAATATATATTATGAGATGCATGTTAAAAAAACATGAGTCTTTTATACGCCTACAAACTTTTAAACTGTGGTATAGTCTATCCCTAGTTGTCTTCCATATTCTGTTGAATAAAAAGTTGCTGAATTAATATAATTATGATGTTAGTTCAAAAATAGTACTGACAGCAATTCTATAAAAGGTACTGGTTGATATGTTGGTTTTGCAGGAAACCAAGTGTTACATTATGCATTCTGGATAAATAAAGCAACATGATATCTGAGCAATAAATGACAAAACAAGGCATCAAACTGCAAAGTTTTTGTTGTTTTACTTAAAAGACCTCCACTTACTACTCATTCAACTACATTTAATATTCATCTGCCCACCCCCACCTCTTACCCCAAGCTGTATCACAGTGCAAGAGTTAGTTAACCACTTTAAAAATAAATTTGAAAACATCAAAAATGTTTTTTCCTGTGGGGATGATACCATTCCCAGGAAGTGGTTAGACAGCGAGCTAACCGGGCAACTGGCGGCCTAACATTAGGGAGCTGCAAAATGCTATCTAGAGCTACAGCGCCATGTTTGAAAAAATTCTTTGGTAGCATAAACAGTTTGAAGTGCTTTTTAACTGTGGTGGTACCTTGAAAGAGTGGGGCAGGTTTCCTGGCAGAGTTGCTTGGAGGTACGCCTGGTGTCAGCGCTCACTGCAGCAGGAGTTCCAGCGTAGAAGCTTGCAAACTCCACTTAGCCGAAAAGCTGCTAATTATTTTTTGGTATTAAAGATGGGAAGGAGAGGGGAGTTGGGGAGAAGAGTGGTTTTTTTTCTCTCTCTCACTTTATTTATACACTAGATTGAATAAAAGGCTTGGAGCAATTAGAACTTGACAAAATAATTAAATAATTATCAAGTTTTGATTATTAGTTAGACACAGATATTTTCAACATCTAAGAATTCTTAAATTAATTATAAATGTACATGCGATTATGATAGTTTTGCCTCACAATAGAATTGTTAAGACTTCAGCATTTTTTTTACACTTGAAAGATGTAACTGATTGTAATAACTAGAGATTAACTAATTAATAAATCTTTTTTAGATTAGTGTTTGGTAATAGAACATTTTAAGTTAATAACATATAGTAATATTCCTTTTTTGAATTATTAATACGTAGGTCAGTAATAAATTAGTTATCCACTTAGAATAAGTAGTCCACCTAGAATAGTACCTTTCCTACAGATACACTCTCCCCTTCCTCTTGAAGTTTTCATAAAAAATTTTTTTTTTTGGGTTAAGAGAGATATGAATAGAATGGTTACTCTTGGTGTTTGTTTATCTTTCCCCCCTGCAAAATGAAATGTCAGATAAAGGTTATTAAAACTAAATGGGTCACCTGGACATGCAAACATAAAGTAGTCTGACACTTCCAGACCTAGTAGAGTTGTCTGTTTTAAGTTTTAGGAGAGAATTAGTACTTAGCAGTGAAGAGGTATACAACTTTTACATCTTTTCAGAAAGAGCAGGCAGTTATTGTATGTATTCAAGAGACCCACTGACAAAAAGGGAAAATTCCTAAATTTGGTGACAAGGTGTTCACATTGGGTTATTATGCCACATTTAAAAAGAAATCCAGTGAAGTTTCCATTTTCTTTAATAAAAGGCTGATTGTAACTGTGGACTTTGGAGAAGTAGACTTGGAAGGGAAGTTTATATTATGGTTTGGCAAGCTTAATTAGACATTTACAATCTTAAACATGTATGCTCCAAATACCAGACAACATAGATTTGTCAATTACACTTTGAGAGTATTGGAAAAATATGTACAGGGCTCTTTCATAATATGTGGAGATTTCAATATGTATGTTTCAATTCAGAAATGAACAAGAAATCTGTTAAAGGCTATATACCTGATTCTAAAACTATGAGGAATTCTAAATTATTTGATAATAGCCTAACAAAATTTAATCTATTTGATGCCTGAAGGACATTCCAGCCGAAAGAAAGAGATTACTCATACTTTTCCCATAGACATGAATCATACTCGAGAATTGATTATTTTCTAGTTGATCCCAATACTTTGAATACAATTGTAGAAGTAGAAATATGGTCTATAACAACCCCCCGACCATGGTATGATAAAGATGAAAATTAAATTTAAGAATTCCAATGTGTATAGACCTCCATGGAAATTAGACAGCTCTCTAGTTGAAGAGCAATCAACAAAATCCATTTAAGGGAGGAGACTGAGAAACTCAATGAACATTCCGTAACCTCAACGGTGCTGTTATAGAATAATTAAAAGGCATATATAAGAGGTGTTCTAATGAAATGGACTTCACAAAGGAAAAAACAAAAGGGGATTATCTTTGAGGTAGCTGTATGTTCAATTGGGTATGGTTGAAAATAGCAACAAACTTAGCCCAAATAAAAATAATATTGAGGAAATCAGAAAGATCCAAGACCAAATTAAAAAGATTAACCAGCTTAGGGCAGTTAAATCTACTTGGTTACTGCAACAAAAATTACATCACAATAGAAATAAAGTAGTATCATCTGCCTATCTGAGGTTGTTCATATTTCGTCCAGCAATATTGATTCCGGCTTTGGATTTATCGAGCCTTAAGCATGATTTACTCTGCATATAAGTTGAATAAAGAGGGTGACAATATAAAACTTTGTTGCACTCCTTTTCTGATCTTGAACCATTCTGTTGTCCCATGTTCGGTTCTTGGCTTCTTGGTCCACATACAGATTATTTAGGAGGAGGAGGAGATGATCTGGTACTGCCATCTCTTTAAGAACATGCCACATTTGGTTATGATCTACACAGGCTTTAGAATAGTCTTTCAAGCGGAAGTAAATGCTTTTCTGGAACTCGTTTGCTTTTTCTATTATCTAGCGGACATTGTTTATTTGATCTTTTGTTCCTTTTCCTCTGCGGAACCTGGCTTGCACATATGGTAGTTCCCGGTCCATATCAGGCTTGTAGAATATCAAGCTTATAGAATCTTAATCATTACCTTGCTGGCATGTGAAATGAGTGCAATGGTTCGTTAAATGGAGCACTCAGAGTTTTGGCACTGCCTTTTTTTGAGATTGGGATGTAGAGTGCCCTTTTCCAGCCTATTGACTATTGTTGAGTTTTCCAAATGTGTAAATGTGTTGGCATAAGGCAAGCAACACTTTCACAGCATCATCTTGTAGAATTTTGAATAGTCCAATTGGGAATCCAGCTAGTTGGACAAACTACTGAGGTCATCACTTCCTGTATGGATCTTCAGTGTATTCCTGCCACATCTTCTTTACCTGATCTTCTTCTGTTAAGTCCCTACCATTTTAGTATTTTGCAAGAAGGGATGCTTTTGAGAGCCCCAATTTTCTTGAGGAGATCTCTTGATTTACCTATTCTGTTATCTTCTTCAATCTCTTTACATTGCTAATTGTAGCATATCTCCTTGTCTCTTCATGTTATTCTCTGGAATTCTGCATTCAGTTGGACAAATCTTTTGCTATCTCCACTACCTTTCGCTTTCCTTCTTTCCTGAGCTACTTTTAAAGCCTTATCAGATAGCCAGTTTGCCTTTTTACTTTTTTTTTCTTTTAGGGATATTCTTTGCTGCTGTTTCTTGGATAATGTTGCAAACTTCGGTACAAAGTTCTTCAGGCATTGTATCTTCCATTAGCCACATAAAAATGCCTTCAACATTTAAAACCGCAGCCTGTAATGTAGCTTGCAAGACTTACAGTTTTTAAATTGGCCCCGTAAAGCAACCGGCCGCCCACTTGCGGGGTAGGGACGAGAAAACCCTACGGGACGTGAGAATTCAACTTTTGCGCCGGCAAGTACTTTGTTCTGTCAAGCCCGTAACTGTTACAAAATTTTAACTTGGAAAAACATTCCCAAGAGTTGGGAATAATTAAAAATGCCAGAATCCAACGAAAAATTTGGATACATTTATACAAGGGGAATAGTCCTCACATTATCCTTATTAAGAGTTAAACCCTCTCGGATCTCAGAACGCTGGGGACAAACATTCACATTGTTTTGTTTTGGTTCTGTGGATGTGTATGCTTTATAACTTGATATTGGTGATACTGCTATAGAACTGTTATGTGAATTCCATGCATTTGTGGGATGACAGACATGGAACCAGAAATGGGATATTATGTTGATTTATTTGTTTTTCATGTTACTAATTGTATCAATGAGTTTCAACGCATTGTCTTTCGTTTAGTAAATAAAAATTCAAAAAAAAGAAAAAAAATGGCCTTTTCTCTCAACATTTCAGTTATAATACCTAAAACTGGTATATATGCTATTATTTAACATTTTGTGCCATCGTATTCTACTGAATTTATATGACCATATGATATATTTTAAAGAGTGAATTTATGATGTCAAATTTCAATACAGCACATACACAATAGGATAACACTAATACTGTTAGTGCATAATGAGACTAGATGAAATCCGCACTAGCAGCCTTATTAAATTGCGATTCGGCCTTATTAAATTGCGATTCGGGCAATTGAATAGGCCTTTATAAAAAAAACGGAACTTGTTAAGGAAGAAATTTGAGTTAGTTATGCACTCATTGGTTTTATGAAATTAGATCTAAAGTGATCCAACTAGATGTATAAAGACAAAATGAGCATAATAAAAATTAATGTTTATTGTGATAAGGTAAAAAATAATGAAGAAAATATTATTTTATAACAATGGCAAAACTAAGATTTTGACCTGTACTCTGAGCTATAATATATACTCATATAACCATAAAATACTGAACACAGTATATAAATACAAGTAGTTTACCTGTCTAGGAGTAACCTGTCTAGTAGTTAGATGATCTTACCAATAAAGGAATACATTAAAATATATCTTAGTATTATTGACATTAGGGAAGTATCTCAAATATAAATATATGTGAAATAACCTTGTATAATAGAATATATCTGCTATATAAATATATTGTGAATAGACCTTGTTTTATGCCAAAAACAAAACCCATGGGAGATTATATATGTGCAAAAATTGTTGAACCAAAACTAAAAAGTGATACTTAAAAATAATGCCATAAATATGTCAAAGAGATTTCTACTGCAAAAAAAATAATTGTTTGTTCAGTTCCTATGTATGGAAATAATCAATGTACTAGTCTCACAGGCAACTTATATAGTACTTTATAAACATTACCAAATGTATAAATCGATGCTGATATAATGTAATAAATGTCTTGTGTTCAACATAACCACATGCAAAAAAATGATATGATAGTATACAGAAATATCATCTATAGTCTGTGTTAATAGAAAATAGGTCCAAAGTTTGCACATCTATGTACATCTAGTTGGATCATACATCTATGGACATCTAGTTGGATCATATTTGAAATTTGATAGAACCAAGAGTGCATAGCTAACTCACATTTCTTTCTTAACAAGTTCAGTTCTCTAAGAGAACCTCAATATTTTATTACATATATCTCCTGCCCATTTACATACATTGAAGGTTTGCTATACTCTATATTATTTTGCTATGAATTCACACTGCATTGAAATTGCACGTTATGCGCCTGCCAAAGAGATACTAGGAAACCAAATCCCACTAGTGATTAACAATGTCAATCTAATGCACTAACAACTGTTGGGTACATTTCTTTTAATAATTCTAATTTTATTTTATTCACAAGAACAGGAACGAAAATGTAAAAAAAATTAAAATAACTTAAAATCTATATGCAAAAAGCTCCATTGACATTTTTTTTATCTACCTTTATTAAATAGCAATTCACTATTTCTATATTTCCGAGAACACCACTGCGTCTTAATGTAGATCAAAGATAACGATTATAGAGGCAGTTGCAATCGGTGAAATTACACCACTCTTTAATATTAAGATCTAATTATTCATTTAAAATTGAGACTATTTCTAGGCTTACAATTAGCCTATTAGATTTGTGTCTAATTTTCTTTAAAAGAGACTGCGTATATTTGGTTGAGCTAATCCAAACGTATGAATGGGCTATTGGATCGCATACCCCTTTGTACTTCTTTTGTACGTTTCTATCACTATCACACACATCACATATTTCACCAACGATAAATATATCTCATCAAACTATGCGTATCTAGTGTGATACATCATGGAAAATTATTAAATTGTCACCCATTAGTATGATATAGTGTGAAACATTGTTTAAATTCATTAAAATATTAAAATCACTGTTGATAAGTTTATTTTATTAAACTAGGTGAATCCATTTTTATATACTGGTGCAAAATATCAAATTTTAGTTTAAGTATAACATTTGGTGACACATTTAAGTTATTTTAATGTTTTTAATTTTTGTTGCTGTCCTTGAGAATAAAATAAAATAGTTATTATTAAAATAAATGTACCCAAGAGTTTTTAGTGCGTTATACGCCTGTACATAAATATCTATTATTGTAACTTGGACATATGCAAATTTTATTTTTAGAGTGATCATTAATCCAACTGATATCACAGACTAAGAATTGTTTTGTTTAAAAGTTTTGGTGCCTAAAAATTACACTTTATAAAATGAGGTATTTCTACGCTAACGCATCTAATTGAAAGATTAACCTTGACAACAAATTTGTTTCAGTCAATTTGTTTACTACATGATTTTTAATTTCCAAGCCAACTTGCAGGCTGGATAAATTTAGCAATGTATGTTTAATGAAAAAAATAGATAGTTCCCTAAGGCAAAAATGCATGCAGTAAATTCAAGAAAGCCACAGCAATGATTAGCATACTCACAACATTTTAATTTTTTTTTTTATTAAATGGAAATTACTTTGAACACTGTTCTATACTAATATCATCCATTCACACTTTGCAGGTTTAACTTTTTATCCATCCGTAATGATGGTATTTAATGTGTATATGATGCCTATATGGCATCTAATGTTTACTAGTTTACTTACTGTATATGGGGTGAGTAATGGCTTGTGTTGTTAGTGATTATTGTCACTACAAAATCTTGGTTAGATAAAGTATAAATGAAATATAAAAAAATTATGATTCATATGAAATACCTTTGATCAGAATAATGTCTTGTACTTAGTTTAATAAATACTGTTACTCCTCCTTATATCTTTTAATGCCACTTAATGTTTGGTTCTGGACATTGCATATTTTTCACTTTCAAAATAAAAATAGATATATTTGTATAAAAATATTTTCAGTGAATTCATTATAATTGACAAAGAGATGGAGAGTGAAGGCTTGACATACATATATAAATATTTGATCTACCTGACACTTATCTCTCTGCTTGGTGCTTATTTACAGTAGACTCATTAACTAACAGAGTGAAAAAGTAGTTCACGATTAGTGCTTCAGTGGATTAATAAAGAAAAAAAATTAATTATCAGATGTTAAAAATTAATTATCTTATAATCCAAAAAGGAAAAGTCTTAAAGTATAAATAACTATACTATACTATACTATTGACTATTGGGGGGAAATGGACCTGTCTCAGTTCATCCCTTGTTGGCTCTTATTGCTGTTATTATTTTAGTGTACATTAGTGTGTATGGGTGGACAAACACTTCCATTCTACATGATCACATAAAATATATGCTAAATACTTCCCTGGAATATCTCATGTGTGTCTGTCCTATATACCATCTTACACTTTCTATGCAAGATAAGTCATGGAAATATCACCTTTCAGGATTTCAACCTTATGTCATAGGTAATCTCTGCCCTGTATACATCTGTCTTATTTCCTTAGAAATGTCTCACTTATACCATTTATATCTAACATTTAATGAAAAGAATAACTTTAACTCTATCTTATTCAATACATTATAGCATGCTTCAGAGACAAATTCTGCCAATCATAGTACCTGAATAATATATGGGAATAAGTAACCAGCAGAGATTATTTTTAATATCTGAGAAGAATATTGCCCAGGTTTACTTCTTTCTTGATAATTCATATATGTATTGCTCTCAGGAACCTATCATAATTTTTGATTCTAAGTGAGCATTACCATGAATGTAAAATGTGCAATACTAATACTATTACTCTGTATTACATTAGCATTTATATGTTCTTCAAGTTGTAATTAATAGTTAAGCAAAAACTATAATAGTTAAATTAAGATAAGAAATATTCAGGGAATAGTTTATTTTGCATTTCCATTTCCATTTAACAATTTACTTGAATCAATCCTTAAGAACACTCCTGGGCATGTTCATTAGCAGTTCATTGTATTGCTAATAGTTTAAATAAATTTTAATATCTCAGACTGAAGCAAACTATAAACAACTGCAACATCAAACGAAAAATCCCATAAGAATATTCTTCAGTATTTTATGTTAATCATTCAGTCCATAGGTTGAACATTTCAAGTACCTTTTCAAGGCCTTCTTCCTTGAGACTGATCACATCTAAATCAAAATCTGTCCGTAAGCCATTGGTTTTGTTGAAAGTTATCCTGCCTGTGAGGCCTTCCCAGTGAGCCTAAGGTAGAATAAAAATTTGCATAAGTAGGGTACATAAAAGAGAACATATTAATGTCTTCCAAAATAGCAACATAAAATATTCATCACATTTAAATAATTTACCTTGTGGCTGATTTTTGTTTTGTCAATATGCAAGTGTTTGTAAGATTTTTTTTTACATATTTTGATATTGTAATTTGAACATATTTTTTGGTTGTATGCAAAAGACTTTGCAAGTTAAAATCTGCTTCTGGTGTTCATGTTAAGAACAAGCCATATGCAATACATGTATAATTAGATGAATGTAGAGATTGCACTAGATTGCAGCTGAAGTTATGCCAGGTTCAAGCCTAAGCATTAATTTGATTTCCAATGCCTTTCCTTTGAAACATAGGGTAGGTACACTACGCCTTTTTAGACGCAGCAAAAGACCATAAAGAACCGCGAGGGTATTTTATCCATGGAAAATAGACACTGCAGTCTTCAGTGAACCATTTTACAACCACTGTGAAGTTTACTGAATCTAAGAAACAGTTTAAAGGCCATTTACAAATGCAAAGTGGATCTAAAGACTTGAAAATTGCAATAAGTGATTGTGGGTACAGATATGTGAGGACAACATTTGGCATACATTTCATTAATTTATAATAATACAGGGCATGTACTAACAAAATACACATTAAAAATTGTTCTTCTTACAATAAAACCCCAAGCAGTTGCAATATGAACCATGTACTAAAGCTGTTACATCTGAAATATAAACACATAACAAAATAAATGTATGAATATTAGCTACGCCGTGGCTGTTTAATCACCCCTTCCAAAAGATAATCAAATATAACACAATTATGCTTCCTTTGCTCAAGTTAATAATTTAGGAACAGCATTCAACCCTTGTCCTAAAGCTAACTATGTCCCATAAGTTGCCAATGCCCCTCTCAAACACCACATCCCTTTTAACACGTCATAAAATACCCAATATCACAATTAACTTTATTATCACTTACAATTTTAATGCGGCATATGTTAAAATTCCAAGAGCATTTCTTTCAATGAACAGAGAATAATGAAAAACACTAACACAAATCAAATTAAATATGGATGATTAATACATGTAATAATATAGAAAAGCAAAGTAGGCTTTTCATATAAAAGTACATTAAAATGTTTGTTCATCTATGCGTGCTGAAGAAGCTGAACGACCAGCATTTTATTATTTCAGTTTCTTTGAGTTTCCTTAGAAACATGTATATGGTTGTAGTCTCTTTAAGCATGCAAGTTATATATTGGGTTATATACCAAATCACAAGTACTTTTCAGCTGGATATTGCATCATACATTTTAAAAGTTAAGATGCAATTTCAGTTTAAATTTAGACTGCATTGGTGCAATTCCCTAAAAGCTTCCTTTGTCTTTTTTAAGGCTCAGTTGACTATATAGAGTTGGTATGATTACATTTTACATGAAGAATCAAAACAAGTTCTGAATATATGGTGTTGAACACACGAGTATGTAATTATACGTTATAAGTATTAGTCCTTCTTGGCCTTCCCACCACTTTCTTATCTCTACTCCAGTCTATTATGAATGAGTCTAGACTCAACTTGCTCTCACAGCACATTTGAAATCCTGACTTTAACATGTAAAGACTTTAAAGGACCAGAAACGTTTCTATATTTTTATATTTTAAAATGTATTAGGAATTCACTGAGATATTGTCATTTTAGTTTTTTAAGCCCTCCCACAAGAATATGCACAAATAAAGGCTGGAGTCTGTTTGTAAAGAAAGTGTAAAACTGGAATAGAACGTGTCAAAGTTACCAAGTTTGTAGTGGTAAATGTTCTGTTTTAAACCATTTTTTCATTGGTAAGTCATATGTTCAATTCCCCTGCCTTCCACTTGTTTTCTTTTTTTTTGTTTAACTAATATAGTTAATTATTTATATATATATATATCAATCATATGTGTGCATGAATACATTAGTCAGTTAAAAAAAACAAAAAACTGGAAGGAATTGGATTAGAACCAATGGCTCACCAAGTACTTCCCTGGGTTCCAAATTACCCAAACCTTGAACCACATTGAACACCTGGAGACCTTGATCACCATGTTCGCCATATGGATCCTCCACCACACACTCTTCAGCAGCTGCAGTCTGCATGGCTCCAGATACCTTGGCCAACCTTTCAGCATCCTATTGACTCACTAAACCACTGTCTAGCTGCTATCTGTGCTGTGTTATTCAGGTCTTAATAATGTGACTGGATTATATATATATATATATATAAGGCATTTGTCCAATACAAAAGGTGATACAATATACTGAAATACTCATTATAAATCTATAAATACATAGAGATTAATAATTATAAAATTACTAGATTACTGGACATACTTCACTCTTTAATTATGTATAAAGTTATTGCAACTACTTATTTGAAATTATATAGTTCATATAATTATTTAAATGGTTATTTTAAACTCAACTGAAAATAAACACAGTTACCTCATATTAACATATGCTTTATGATATAACCAAAGGACATATTTCTGATTGTTAAACAGCAAAGTAAAAAAGTGTTTCCAGTAGGTATTTGAACCCAGGACCCTCACCACTACCAGCTGCTTGAATATAATCAAGTAGTTACAAGGTTGTTATCCACTGCCTGATTCAAAGCCTCTACACCTGATTTTAATTAATATTCCTTATATCCCATCCAGTAAAGAGCTCATTACTCATTCTGGCAGAGGCAACACCTAAAATAGCCTGACTGCCATTGATTATAACTCCATGAATTCAACATCAATTATAAAAAGGAAAAAAAAAATCCACAAGATTTTCTACTCTAAACCTAATTGTGCGGAGCACATATGGTGACTTTTGTGGTCCTTCAATAATACAGTCAATTATATCGCTGCCCTCATATCTAAATGCTCTGAAATAGCTGCCTTTACTGCAGTCTGCATCCTTCTTGGTCACTGTCTATCAGACCATGGTTACCTTCTTGTCTCACACACCCAGTCATACCCTCTAGAGTGTAAGATCTTGAGTGCCGTAGGCGCTCCTGCGAACTGAGCAGTTACGCCATTGAAGCACGCAGGACTTAGGCTGCAAGCACTTGAGGAACGCGGGACTTAGAACAAAAAACCTGACCTCAGAATCTCGGGGGCAACAAAAATACCAACTTGGAAAAATATGAATGTAATGACCAAACCGCAAAATTAAATTAAATTAAAAATAAATTTAAATACACTCACGCACAGCACAGGGGGAGAGCTGGGAGTGAGGTTGCAAGCGAATTTAAGCCGAATTTGCCGTGTTTCATCACTCTAAAATCGGCTAAGCAAGAAAAATAATGGAGGACGAAAAACTTAAAAACAAAAATCTTAAAATGGAATGAAAACGAGGACCTCGGAAATAAGCCGATCTCGCAAAAATATGCGGGACTAAAAAAATACACAACGGCAAAGACACTAACACTTGCATGAACAACGCCAGGCACTCAGGACTATGAAAATATAAGCAACGGAAAGATTCATCAGACACACAGAGGAGAAGCACACAGGGAAAGGGGGAGACACGGGGTAGATGCTGCAAAGAGACACCTGGCATTCCAAGCACAAAACTTGCAGGTTGATGAACCCTGCAATGAGCGGCCCGTAGGCAGGAGGAAAGGTTCGCAGTGAGCACCGAGGGGTGATCATTGCAAAGCAGGAAAGTTGATGATTACGAGGGAAGTGGCTCGCAATGAGCGCCGAAGGTGCTCAGAGGGACAAAAAAAATCATATTGTGTGGCAAACAGCATTGCCAGGCTTCAAATTTTATTGCCATCATTTTTGACGGGCAAGTCGCTAGTATATATATATTTGTGGTCAGTTGTTATTGCAGCTATTTCCCCGGATGCTGCTTTATTGTGGGCAAATTTAAGCAGTGTGGTTATGTTTATTTATATTAGTTCTTAATAGTTGCTGAAATACATAAAATATTTTAATCATGTGTTACTTTACAAATATACAGTATGCTTTATAATAAATCTGAAATTTTACAAAATCCACAACATATTTTACACCTAAACATTAGAATCGTTTAATGTTGATTTGAATTTTAGCACTGCTAAGGCAGATGATCTGCTGTGACAGTAGGGATGGTTTTGTTCCAGCACCACGCATATCTGAGTTGGAACATTAAAGAGTAATCTGAGTCTTGGAACATTTGTATCATAGTTATTTCAGGCTTTGTGAGACTTTCAAAATGGCAATTTGAATACAAAATTATATCTTATGTCAGCATCATTTCGCATATAATACTTGGCTCTCTTCATCAGGATATTTTGTTAGTAATTATTTGTTCTCATAATTCCTGTCTGATTTGAATTGAATGCACCACAATATATTAAACAAATCATATGTATTGCAATTTCCTTGTTAAAAAAATAGAAAATAAATAAAGGAAAGATTATATGGTGTCATAAGCTGGATATTTTTCTTATGCATCCAAGATGTATAATAAACATCACATTTAGGAAACATGTTTACACCCGCTTAGCTTCTAAACAGCTGGGAAGGAATGCAGTGCAGCAAAAGCAGTCCTGGTGGCTTCTTTGTAGCCCTCTCAGTATTCTCTAAGCACACTTTTGTAGTAACTTCTTATCTCAAGGCTTTATCATAGGGGCATGTAGCTGTGATTGTTATTACAGTATTGATTAAAAATTCCAATTTAGCAGTAACAGAGATTTTCCAAAATGTTAACTATTGTTATAGTTGTATATTTGACACATATTATAATACACATTTTCAGAAGACCCATATTACTTTTAGATATTTCCTATTGGAAGCCTGATCTTTATTATACTAGAACCTGAGAAAAACTCAGTCCAGTCCACCAGCTAATAACCAGAATAATCCCCAAGAGCAGCACGAACAGCAGCTAGATGGCGTGGTAGTGAATCAATAAGATGCTGGAAGGTTAGCAAGGGTACCTGGAGCCATGCAGACAGACTACAGTGCATCCAACAGCTGCTGAAGATTGCTGAAGAGTGCAAGGTGGAGGATCCATATGGCGAACATGGGGTTCAAATTCAGGGAATTTGGAGGCCAGGAAAGTACTTTGAAGTCTTTGTTGTGATCTTCCAACCACTCCCGGACAATTCTTGCCATATTACATGTTAAATTGTCCTGCTGGAAAATCCCATCAAATCCAGGGAAGACAATCAACATGTATGGGTATACTTGACCTGCAAGAATGTATTGATAACCCAATCAGTTGATAATGCCTTTGAGAGGTATGAGTGGACTCAGACAATGTCAAGAAAACATTTCCAAGACCATAACACTGCCGCCACCAGCTTCCAACAAGGGTTGCAGAGTGTTTGTTCTCAGAGGTTTCGCTCCTGACACGTTAATGTCTGTCCAGTCAATAGAGCAGAAAATGTGACTCATGGGAGAAGGCAACCCTACTGTCATGCAAACTGAAGACATTTCTGAGGATGAATCCTCTTCAGCATGGGTGCAGTGACCAGCCATTTGCTTCTGAGCCCCATACGCACCAGGGTTCGCTGTGCTGTCATTTTAAACACAAGTCTAGTAGCCCCTTGTTTCGCTTGGATGGTGAGTTGCTCAAATGTATCATGCCGGTTGACCCTCACACACCTTTGCAGCCTCTGACAATGGTGGCACATGGTGCTCAGCAGTTTCCACGTCAATTCTTCACAATGGTGCCGTTTGTCCAGTCATGGTACACTTTAACCACAGCATCAGTGGAACAGTTTACAAACTGCGCTGTTTCAGAAATATTGCCACCCCTGGCCCGAAATGTAAAGAATCATTGATGGTTCATGTGTTTGCAGAATGTTTACATGTCACCTTATATACCCATCAAGGCAGCTTATGAAATGTGCCATATATGATTGGCTACGTGCTGCTGACGCAGTGGTCATAAAAGTGTGACTCTACCCTGTATATCTATTTTTACCTTACAACCTCTCTTGCAATTGGAATGATGCATCAAATGGCAAATATAATAGAATTAGTAAAGTATTATGCACTTGCTACTGCTTTTTATTATATTACAAAAATGGCAAATATAATAGTATTAGCAAAGTTTTATGTACTTGCTGCTGCTTTTTATTATATTGCATGCCAAATATCCAGTTCTTCAGTATCATTCAATTGTACTATAAGTTGCCTCTGCACATTAACAATGACTCAATCTACCATTTAACCAAAATGCCAAATTATAATATGCCTTTTTTAAGCCCATTTAAGTAATAATAGCATGCAACTTTTAACTACCATGGAAAATTATCCAAATCAAAGCTGTCAAGTGTAATAACATAATAATATAAAAAAGTACTTATCTGCAAAGTCTACTTGGGCAAGCAAACATGAGCCAGAAATATTTGGCTCATTATACAACATATACATTATTGTTGATATACATTTAAATATGTAAAACTGAATTATTATTGATTTAACAAAGATCCTAATATTGACTTGAAATGCACTTTATGTATGATATTTTTAAAATATCTCATTTGCATTCATACATGCAGTTTTAATTCTAAATAATATTAACAACACAATATATTACACATAACTTGTATAATGTAGAAAGAAGAAGATAGTGGCATTAACTTTAACAGTATTCAGTAAGATTACATTATTATAATGAGATTGCGGTAGAACCACAAAGCATTCTCTATTTCTCACCAACTTTCTTAGTTCATCTTTGTGAGTGCTTGCAAAGGAGCATGCACATTGAACAGCACAAAAAGTAACTGTATATGTGTAAGTGATTGCTCTCGCTAATAACAGTATACCTCTATGCTTAACATCTATTATAAAACAAAACACACAAGTGCATTTCACATAATAATATTTGGCACACAGCCCATAATTTGCGCTATAATATAAGCTGCAAAGTAATAGACGTTTCTTTTACAATATAAATGACTTGGCAAATAGTGATTAAAATTAGGTAATTTAAATTTGTTGATACTGTGTGTCTTAGTAGATGGTGTGTATACAGGTATGCAATAGTTATAATGGGAAAGTCACTTTCGGACTAACATGATGGTAAACTTACATTGCAGATTTTTGGAAAAGTGTGCTGAGAATTTCAGCTAGTATTCTAAATGTGTAAAGACCTTGATACATCCCTATAATGAAGGCTTGTGACGGTAATGGGGAACATAGCTCAGCAGGCACTGGAAAGGCTGTGATACTGCAAAAACAGGAATCTCAATTCCTTCTCAGTGGTAAAATGTTAGTGGGAAGGAATTGGATTTTTAGAATTGTGCTCCTTATTCAGCTAAAGGATTACAACTTCTAAGTTATTCAATACATTCTTTTAAAGAACTCAAACTAAAACATGCTGTGATTAATTGTGTACTAAAAGGACAGTCAAGGATAAGAATTGTATAATAACTGTATAATAAAAGGAATTATCTAGGAAAAGGAATCCCAGATTATTGATACATATGTACTGAAATCGAAGGAGGATTTCCAAAATCAATTTCATAGGGCCAATGGGTGAGGTGTGGTAGCTAATTATTACAATTCATGGTGATCATGTAAAAAGATTTAGAGATTATGGAATAAAATGTATCAGGTCCGACACTGATCATGAAAACATTTTATTTAAACTACATAAATGTGGAAATATGTTTGTTTGATACACGGAAATCTTTACATTGATGGAATTACAATGTAGTTTAATGAAAAAATCTAAATCATTTTTTAAATTAACTATTTTTATACTGACATGTCTTAGTGCTTAAACTATTTTTTAATGCACCTTTAAGATAAAGTGGTAAAAACTGTAGAAACATCAGTTAGCTGGAAGCTAGGCAAGAAGCCCTTCACAAGTTCCAAGATAATGAAAGATAAGAATGAGTAGATAACAAAAGGGAAGAATGAAATTGACAAAGGAAAGTGCTTGAGGAGCATAAGCTGACCTTGTACTTTCATAATATTAATGTAATGGGTGACCTTGACATAAGATGTTTCAGCACAAACATGATTGCAGAGTTTGAGAAAAAAGTGGGAGCTGAAAAAGTAGATTATAAATTGCAGTAAGTATATCAGTTATAAGGACAAAGGTTAAATAATATACTTTAGTTAGAAATATAATCTGGAGTACATTTAATTAAAACATATCAACATAAACCAATTTGACAGAATATCTATATCTTAAACAATGGCTTACCTCTTTAATGAGGCTGATGAAACGGGAACCAAATCGCCAAGGCTTGTGGCGGTTACACTGTAATGAACTGACTGTCATTTGTGGAAACTGTTGAACAGCTACGGATACCACATGGACTGCATCATACATCAGCGCAGCATCAGTCTGAAATAAAAAGGAAATCACTTCAGTGGAGAAATGGGTTCATGCTGGAAGAATGATGGTAGATTCATGTTTAAATAGAAGTTCTACAAATTAGTAAGCGAGGCAAGTCTGATTGTCCCGAGTGCTATAATTGTTATTACTTTTTCCCATGCTGTTATATCAAAATCAAAAATAAAGTACAAAAGTGCATTAGGACTTATAATTTCCTATATTAAAGGACCATTGTAAGCACTTTTCAGGTTACATTTGTTTTTTAGTTCACACATAATTAACATTAAAAATGCATGGGCAACCAGCAGCAAAGAAAAGCTTTCACCAGAAAATATAATTAGAAAACACAATTTCCCTCATTAATGGTTGCTGCTGCATTGCTCCTCCACCTCTTTGTTCTGAACACTGTTGTCAAGATGGCAAACACAATCATCATAGACTACATTAAACATGCAGGCCATATGACCAGAAACATGCTCTCAAGGATAAGGGAATGATGGCTCCCCAAAGAGAGCAGGTAATCTAGCCTGCATAACTAATGCAATCTATGGTGATTGTGTTTGTCATATTAACAACAGTGTCCAGGACACTGAAGATGGGGGACAAATGAGGCAAATTGTGTTTTTATATTTTTTTGCTAAAGTTTTTGCTACAGTTTGCACATGTATTTTTAATGTTAATTATCAGCGAGCTAATACAATAGATTTAACTTGAAAAATGCTTATCCTGGCTTTTTTAAATCTTTGTATCAATATTTTTATTTTTCATTTTTAACTTACAGTGAAAAGGATTAAAAATAATTGTGCATATAATATATACGTAGAACACCAATGGAAATGTCTATGCTATATTCTCTAGGTCAGCCGATAGTGATCCCTGTGACTATGATGCTCCCTTATCTGTCAGTTCTTAGGGGCAAAGAAGTTAATCAATCATTAGCCATAGGTATAGACAGTTAATTGCAGTACTTGTCAGAGGTTAACATATTTGTATCAAATTCAAACTAATGCAAAATTTGATAAACATATAGTGCTACATGTAATATTACTCTGTTCAGAATATTCTGTCTCAAAATCTGTATCATGAGCAATGGAAAATTTCTACTTGGCTCCAGATGAAAGAGGTTGAGAGCCACTATAATAGTTTAATAACTAGATGTCAATGACCTTACAAGGTTCCCAACAACTATATTAACATTAATGGCAACTATCTTTTATTTTACACATTACAGCTGTATAGTTTTTTTTTTTTTTACAAGGAAAGCTATTTTCATAGATTTTATGAAGCATGACTAGATTTTTTATGAGTACAATGAGGAAGCACCACTTTATATAACCAATGGTGGGTACATGGAATAGTCTTTCCATAGAAATTGTAGAGAACACTACAGCAAGTATACTAAATATATATACATAAATGAAAAGAGTTTTTAAAATGTCGAAAAAATTAAATATTTTTTTTTTAAACATTGTTCCTTAAAAAGCTTCCAATAAAATGACTTCAATTATAAAAGGCAATATCATTTTTTATATAGTATAAATTCTGTATAATGAACTAAACTCTACTGCTTATGGTAACACTTATTGAAGACATTTTAACTACACTGAAGGAAAAATGTATACACACATTATGATCACAAATCCCTTCTTGGCAGGAATTCTAAAGCAGTGTAACTAATTGCAGAATGTACAATTCATGGATAAAAAAAATCCACACGACCACTCAGCAGCAAAATATCTACCCAAGCATCTGTACTTCAAATAGTTGATTGATGACTTTCCAAAAAATATATCAAAGTCAATAGTTTCATAGATTCTTCCATAATCTCATTTAGAAAGAAAATTCATCAGTTTAAGTAACATGTTGATTAAAGTGACTAAAATGCATAATTTCTGGTCTAGGAGACAAATCAACCATACAATATAAATAAAGCAATGAAACACTGAATGCACTTTACAATTAAAAAATGAAAATTCATAATATTTTCAATACAAAATCAACAATAAAAAAAGATCAGTTTGGAGCATAGAGGATGTCACGACCGGCCAATTTGGGGGACCACGCTCACCCCAAATCTCTCTCTCTCTACGGTCGCAACTTTTTGTTCAGATCGCGACACCAGCAGACACTTTAGATGACCGCATCATTACCGCAGAGACAGGCAGCATCAGATCTCTATTCTTAGGATCTAAGAATCATACAGCAGGTACCTTGGATTAGTACAAGCAGACTCTGACACCACCTGTGTTTAGTGTGTCCAAAGTCAGACTGGCCATTTCTTTATTGTTTCAGAGATATATATAAACACAGAAAGATAACACAAAACACCAAAGATCTTCCCCAGTTCTAGCCCATCCTCCTAGGTAAATAGCTTGCTATCCCCCCTCACCCACATGATTTCCAGATGCATAGAGGCATCTGACTTTCTTCTAATTACACCTTTTTTTTCTCCTCTTACAGAGCCATAAAACTAGTTCCCCCTTTCAGGAATAAAGCCAGAGCTTTCACACGTGGCCGATTGCAGGGCCATAAAAATTATATAGAAGATTACTTCTTTGTCACATAAGTGACTGCAGTATTTTTTAGATAATTCTAGCATCCTAAGGCCTACTTCTATCACAGATGCATTATTACAGTGCATATAACGTGATCTAGTAACCACCAAATTAATTATTGTAGGCCCAGCATCTCCTACGGCTGATAATAGAATGAGGCCCTATGTAACTATGTAACAACAAGTTTCAGGTCCGTTGTAATAGTTCTTGACATTAACACCCAGTGTGCCAGCATTCTAAATAGCAAAGTTACTTGTGGGTTGCAAGGGGTCTCATCATGGCCCCAAATCGTTCATGACAGCTTGCCCCCATTTTAAAATGCAGAATCCCGGCTTCAATCTTTAATTGGATGGATGCCGGCATTTTTGCGACTTAGAGATACCATCCCAGGAGAAGCATTCTGTGGTTCCCCCCTTTCCTGCGGCTGCAGGAAGCAACAAGTAGTGGGGTGGGCAGGAAATAGCATCCTGTAAACCCCTATTATAATCCATAGAACATGGTACATCCAGGCTAGCAGGCATCTTGAAGGGTCAAATACCGGTACAAGCCCCCCAATCCTGAGCAGTAACCCCATCTGCCCGGCTGAAACAAGAGGACCACCCAACTCCATTTGGGCCAATGTGGAAAATAATTTCTTTAGACCTCCACCAGCACGGGGCCTTATCCTGGGTGTGCATGGCAGATTCTTGTCATTATTCCCCTATACCAACTCCAGGGAAGAATTAAAAGCCAGGGGAAAGTCCTGTGGATTCCTGGCCAGCACAAACTCAACAGGCCAGGGCAAGTACTCATCCTTGGCTATTAGGCCAGGAGCATAGTCATTTTCCTTTGGAACAAAAGCAGGCATTGTCAGTATGTACTGGCTGGCATTAGAAACCTGAGCCTTGGGTGTAGCCTTTACCCCCCCCCCCCCCCCGTGTTGACACATGACCTGAGCACTGTATGCCACTTTCCCCTGAACTGCAGTCTGGGCACAGTAACCCATCTCACCTGGAGCAATGGTCTGGGAATAAGACTCCATTCCTACATCTCCTTGGACCACAGTTGGTGCGCTGTATTCCATCTCGCCTGGATTGGGCACACAATAAGGAATGTGGTCCCTCTTTAAATGATTTGCAGTGTCTCAGTTTGGCAGGATCTCAGGGATCATAACCTCCCCTGCCCCCTTGTCTGTGGCTAGCTCTCTGATATTTTTTATCAGCTGGAGCTCCATGCTAGGCCCAAAGTCCATTCCCAGGGCACAGTGAACATAGCTGCTCCTATCCAGACTGTTTGCTTGGCCTGGGTTCTGCCAACAGTCCTCTGTGCCAGGGTAATCAATACAGTCCAAGGGTGTCATTGCCAGCCCACCCCCCAATAACCAGGGCCCATACACACTTCTGCCCTACTGCATGGGTAAAACACTCCCCTGGGGTGCCCAGAAAAATAGTAATTCCAAGGGGAAATTTACTGGATGGATCTGGAAGCCGGCAACCAATGTTGTGGTCTGGTCTAAAGACTCCAAATATCTATGTGGTATCTGGATCAGCACATCCCCCTCTCTCTGGAACCACCGCCTGGGCACAGCACTCACCTCCCTTGGGATCTTTGGTCATGGTGTTCCCTGGCAGGACCTCACAGCTCTCATCCAGACATCCCCTTGGGCCATCAGTTTTACAGACATTCTCTGTCTTCTAAACTGGGCCTGACCCATTTGTACCTCCACATTGGTATTGTCCTGGTCAGAGTCCACAATATCCTCTCCCCAGACCTCTGGTAACCAATCCTCTTCCTCCCTGTCCGCCTGACAGGGTTCCTCCCAACTGGCTGGCCAAAACCCCTCCATTGATGCCTCATCCAGTATACAACATACTCAGCCTCCAGCTGCAGCTCTTGCTGAATCAGGGGTTCCAGCAAATTAGCCTCCGGGGACCATGGTTCTAGTCCCAGACCATGACAGCGTTTAAGAAATAAGTTATTTTTCCTCCTTACAGTCCCCATGCCACATTCAGGATCACCATAGGCGATCTCCCAGAGCCCATCTATTAGCTCCAATTGAACATAGAGATCCTCTTCAAGGGCACCAACAGGCCCTATCCTGGCATGATACTGTTTCTCCAAGGCAATCTCTTTCCATACCAGTTTCTTTAGCCAGCCTGAAAGCTCATGGCCCTGCCACAATCCCAGGAACGCCATCCATTGTTTTTGAAGGGCCATTCCTCTGCAGTCCTTTGCCTCCGTCACCTGGCTCTCTTTCTGTCTGCCTTTGTAAGTAGCCATCCTTGCTGCTGGTAAAAATGCTTGAGATCTCCCACCGCTGCCACCAGCTGTCACGACCGGCCAATTTGGGCGACCACGCTCACCCCAAATCTCTCTCTCTCTGCGCAACTTTTTGTTCAGATCTCAACACCAGCAGACATTACAGATGACAGCATCATTACCGCAGAGACAGGCAGCATCAGATCCCTATTCTTAGGATCTAAGACTCACACACCAGGTACCTTGGATTAGTACAAGCAGACTCTGACACCACCTGTGTTTAGTGTGTCCAAAGTCAGACTGGCCACTTCTTTATTGTTTCAGAGATATATATAAACACAGAAAGATTACACAAAACACCAAAGACCTTCCCCAGTTCTAGCCCATCCTCCTAGGCAAATAGCTTGCTATCCCCCCTCACCCACATGATTTCCAGATGTATAGAAGCATTTGGCTTTCTTCTAATTACACCTTTTTTTTCTCCTCTTACAGAGCCATAAAACTAGTTCCCCCTTTCATGAATAAAGCCAGAGCCTTCACACGTGGCCGATTGCAGGGCCATAAAGATTATATAGAAGATTACTTCTTTGTCACATAAGTGACTACAGTATTTTTTAGATAATTCTAGCATCCTAGGGCCTACTTCTATCACAGATGCATTATTACAGTGCATATAACATGATCTAGTAATCACCAAATGAATTATTGTAGTTTAGTCCCCAACAACAAGTTTCAGGTCCGTTGTAATAGTTCTTGACATTAACACCCAGTGTTAAAGTGTTAAAGTGTGCCAGCATTCCAAATAGCAGAGTTACTTGTGGGTTGCAAGGGGTCCCAACATGGCCCCAAATCGTTCATGACAGAGCACAACTGCTATGGGACAGAAAAAGTGATATATACCTAGTGGGGCACCTTTCTAAGTATACAGTATGTATACCACATGCTTTATGAGTCTGAGGTGACCAGCTGTCCCATGTTATCTTGCTCATAGATCACATATATAGTTGTGAGCATGTGGGACGTTGCTAACGCTGCGGGTTTGCATAGCGAGCCTGCGGCCCTCTCAAAACAAGGGCTGCAGTTGTTGGCAAGGAGCGCCTAAGGCGCTCCTTGCCAGCAACTGCGGACCTCACAAAATTTACGGACTTACGACAGACAAATACGAGACGTGTTACGACCCATTACGACCTCACAAAAATACGACCTTACCGCCCGAAACCCGTGCACATGAAAACATGAAAAACACAATAAATACACACAAAAAAAACATAAAAAGCTTACCTACAGCAAGGGGAGGCAGCCAGGACCCCGAAAACTGAAGTTACACCTCAATTTCACTTGAAATAAAAGAGTTTAGACACCCGAAAATCCCCTAAGCGAGAGAAAAAATGGCAGTCGAAAAAAACGAAAACGAGGCTACAGGACTCTAAAGACGCAAAACACCACCAAACACCTACGGATTTTCCGAAAAAGATGTACGAGATCCAAAAACAAGGACGCAACTCGCACGACCCGAAAAACATTAGAAACACAAGAAATACACACAACAAACACATAAAAAGCTTACCCACAGCAAGGGGGGTACCCAGGACCTCTGCAAGTAAAGTTACACCTCGATTTAAGTCCAAATTACAGAGTTTAGACACCCGAAAATCACCTAAGCGAGAAAAGAAATGGCAACCGGACAAAACGAAAACGAGGCTAAAGGACCCTAAACACGCAAAACACCACCAACCACGTACCACACATTAGACGCCATTTTAAAACAATAACTTACACAATCCGGAAGTACACAGCTACCCAACGGATTTGCCTCACGCACTGCACACATTCATGACACTTACACAGCAGCTCCACAGCACTGATGCTGCAGCAACATGAAAACAGATTGCCAGCTCTTCAACACAATGCTGCATATATTACTTCACAATAGGTAAAGTATATAAATTTCTTATTTTATTAATTATTCATTGCCATACCAAAAAAAAAAAACGCTGCTCATAGCACACAAACAACCAAGAGCCTCGCAATGAGCGCTGAAGGATCTTGGAACACCAACAAAATTAATTTCGCACACAAACAACATTACCTGCCTTACAATCTTATTGCAATCATTTTTTGACGGTCAAGTCGCTAGTACTCATAGATTTGCTCTTCCTCACTGAAATGTACCTTATAATGAACTGGGGACAATGAACAGATGAGAGAACAAGATTTTGATTTCAATCAAAAGTATTACAGGTGATACAGAAACATTATATGGCCATTTACAGAAATTTTCAAGGTTACTGCATTCTCACACGATATCTCCTACTGGCAGATTGGCAAAGCTCTGTGTTTATTGGCAATAAACTGGTGTTCCTGTTTGCTCTTGAAATAAACGTATTCATCAGTACTATATACCCCATATCTTTCAAGTGAAATATAGAAAACAACTGACAAAAACATGATCTAGCTCCCAGGAAGTAATACACATAAAATGGATTTTGTATTCATAAACAGTCTTTGAATAATTATGATTTTCCCCAAATAAGTTTATTACCATAGCTTACCCAGCTGCTAATGTTATTAGTTTGTCACATACTTCACTAACAAGTGCATTTTATCTTGAAGTACAGTTGTCCTTAAGGCTGCAAACCCATGACTTTCACCAAGGAACTTTCAGAAGCATTCCCAGAAAAGTTATGGATAAAACAAAAATCTGGGATGGGTATAAAATGTAAAGCCATTGAATGTCCATTGCATCAACCTTTAGATAAATAACAGATATTAGAACTTATTCTCCACCCACCTAGCTCAGGCATTCTTCTAAACTAGACAACTGACCAAAAAGGAAATATATCAGGTTACCAAGGACCAATGTCAACTTTGAGGAAGCTATAGGTTTTTAAGGTCAAGACTAGTTTGTAAAAATGACCAAGTACTCCAGAAATCTGGTCAGTACTGAATATATTATTTAGTTGCTACTTACATTAATGCAATAACAAATGTATGTAGAGAAATAAACGTGAAATAACTACACACCAAAACAGACTGTAATATTTTCTGTATTTGATGTGTACAGTGCAAAAGCATAAGTTGTTCCATATTCAATGCTAACTTTTTTATTTGGACTAAAATTAATTATTCATAACTAACACATTTGCAACTGAATGTCTGTTAGAGTAGTCATATTTTTTCTAACAAACTGAATTTAAGTTTAAAATACTTAAAGAAAACAACTTATCCAATGATGGTATTGGAAAAAAAACAAGTAATTTTGGGGAAACCCTTATTGTACAATACAACAAAGCATGAGCTATGATTGTCAGTGCAACTTCTCATCGCTCAGAGCCTTTCAGAAGCTGCACAAGGTATGTCATTTTGAGGAGCCTATCATTATTTCAGTTGACAGTTTCTTTTCTCAAAATCTGTCTTAGACAATTCTGAAATATACAGAACTATCATTAAAAGTTATAGGACATAAATTCTAGTGAACTGTCAGCAGTAAAGTGCACACAATGTGTATTTATAAATGTCTACCTGTTTTTTTTTTTTTTTAAATCCCCCTGATTGGCACCTGACAACTTTAGTGGGTTGATTATCCTCTTTATAATTTGCATGTTAAAATTGTTCAATGAAGACAGAGAGCAAATATTTACTTTTTAGGACAGGGAGTTAATTCTGTCATTTGTATCACAAAAGAGGGTTCACATTGCATTGGGATTATTCTGCTAATTTTATACTGGCTTCCCAGTATATATACTTATTAGTACCACTAGAAGTCATGATACATTGATAATGCTGTGTAAACTGTGATATACATACTAAAAAGTGTTTGTATGTATAAATGCAGAGCAAGATTTTTTAACCAAGTTCTGGTATCTAATCAGATGATAGAAACATACATTTAGATTCAGTCAATTTCACAGATATTGCAAAGTGGTCTTCTAAAGCTATAATTTCTGTTTTCTATATGGAAAAACTGCCATTGTAGCCCTTCATGGTCCATACCATCTTCTGTAAAAGGTTTGCAAATCCACCCATAGAAATGTTAAATTAACAGCAATAAACTCATCTAATCTGCAAAACTTACTTATGTAAACGTTCAAGGTTAGCACTCTTTATATAATGACCTCTTGTTCTATTTATTTTTTTCCAATTAGATGCATTAAAAATATCTAAAAGTTTTTAAGCATTCGGAAAAATGTCCCTCAGCTGACCAGCTAGTTTTTCAGAGATGACATACAGAGGTTATGAAACACTTTTCATACAGTGGTAGTCACGGTCATGAATCGTTTTTTAAAATAAAAACATTACAAATTCTGTGTACGTTTGTTGGATAATTTGCCTGCTATGTAAACCTGATGGAATCACTATTAATCATAGCATAGTAGTTAAACTATCAAATAACTTAAAATAATCACATTTCCTACCGTTAGGTACACTATTTCTTCTTCTGATTCCTTGAACTTGAACATTAGAACATAAAATATGCAATGTATGTTTGATGTATTTTAGTGGATTATCATCCTGATTTGTATACTTCTTGATAATAAATGTATTATAATTTTTGTGTATTATACCATTGGAGATTGTATGTTAAAATTGTACTTTAAATACAGGTTTCAGGATACATTTTAATAAAATGTTAGTATAAGTAATAGTTCAAATTAACCGTGGAAGACAACTATAGCTTGTCAAGTCTGGGAATTTTCAAATCAGGTAATTGACAGGGTTCCGATACAGGAATATATTTGACAGCTGCTCTACCCCATTGCTAAGAAGCGTTTTTATGCTTTCTGCCCTGTCATACTAGCTTAAAACAGCAAAGCAACATATTGCTTGAATTTACTGACAGACTGCTAAGGACTACGGCACTTCTTTTCTAGCAAAGTGCTAAGCACTAGTGATGTGCTTATTCAAATACACCTTGAGTTATATAGGCTCAAGCAGACACACACTGCTTTCAGGACTCTAATGTTTTAAAAGAGTAGTCTGGCAAGTTACCTGGGGGAAGAGAGACAGTCCTACTCAGTCAGCATCCCCTCCGTAAAAAGAAACAAAGAAACTGACAGAAGGCAAGAACTGTTGGCCATCCTTGTATGCACTTTTCCTACCTGTTTCAAAGTCTCAGTCCTTAACTGATTTTTGGTCTCCTTTTTATGCTCTGAAGTATGTCAGTTTCACTGTGTTTGAACTAACTAACAATGTTACCCTCTGCAACCTCCACTGGGAGACTGCTGATAGCCAGAGGGCAGAGGGACAAGCACATGCTGCCAGCCCTTTGCTGTAACTGCAGACCTACACCAAACCCTTTGCTGTGCTCAGTTATCCACATACTTGACAGTGATGTCTCCTGAGATTAGGGTATTGTGGATTCAGAGTTGACACAGCTAAAACTTTGGAAATCTTGTGTATAAGAAATGACTAACCATCATAAAGTAATTAAAGCTAGATGTGAAAGATCCAAATATATCATTGGATGTTTCAAACTTGACTTGCAATACTTTTGGCATTATTTTGACACTTCTTTTCTCTTAATATGTGAGTCACTAAATGTCATTTTTTTTCAGATTGGAAACAGCACTGACTGTATACCATCATCATATACCTTGTGTTATATTAACTGGAATTGATACCAAAGATATCATATTTATTATAAGAGGTCTGATGAGTACTTGCTAATGATTGAATCAAGAGTTAGGATGCTCTGTACATAAATGATTGTGGTTGGTATGTGACTAGTATTGGAAGAAAATGAACGCGATAACTTACATCGAAAATGAAACACTTGTTACTCACCCTGCATAGCTGGTTCAAGTTAGTACCACTGCATGGTGCAAATCATTGTGCATTAAACTAATTCACGGGATGATAGAAGCAGTCTGAAACTTCTAACAAAAACGTATAACTCAATCAAATTTGGCAGCAATATTAAAAAGGAAAACACTTTTCCATGTGCTTTTTAAACCTCTATCTTGCAATGTTTCTCATAAACTACTCTGTTATTTGACTTCTTTAAATACGTTTATCAAGCATTTGATGTAAAAAAAAATGTTTTACAGATTGATTTCATTTTAACTAAATTGATAAAGGGCAAGTGACAAAGCCTCAAACATTTTGTAGAAGATGGTATTAACAGAATTGGGGATAATGTGTACATTTGAATATAAATGTGTACATATGGTGACATCTAAATGCAGATCTACATGACACACTGTATATACATGAACACACATACACATATGCTGTTATATAAAAGTGTGTGGTTATTTTTGGATTGCAATGAGAAACTTGAAGTAGTAAATGGATGTGAGAAACACATAAGCATTAATAAGCCTAGATCAGGACCTAAGTAAAGCCACAAACACTTTAAAAAGGATTTGTGTTAATTAAAGTTATATACTTATGTTAATAGCAGAGTGTGGCTAAATACTTTGGAGATTTCATTTTAGTAGATGTTCAAAAAGTGATATGTACAATTAATTAATTTTTGTAGTTTGGCAGAAAAATATGAAATATAATAAGAACACTAGTAACTATGTAAGATATTTGCATAAAAACATACAACCTTATTAAATTGTGATTCAGTAAATGTATAAGGACTCTATTTAAGCACACAGCATATTTTTTTTACAGAAGTTTTTAGTTAGTGAAGACCTTGCTTTTGGAAAGAAGTTCACTAACTAAAAACTTCTGTAAATAAAATATGCTGTGTGCTTAAATAGAGCCCTTTTAAAAAGTTACCGAATCACAATTTAATAAGGGCTGATGTTTAGTAAAAATCTTAATTTTAGCAGACCCTGGCTGTGGTTTTCTTAGCTGGCCTTCTAAAACTCTCAGTTTCGCCTTAATCAAAATTAAAGTCTGCAATTTATTTGTTTTTTAACTTTCTAAAATGTGTTTGTCCTGTATCATGTCAAGCTGTTTCAAAAAGAGTCTACTATAAATATGACACTTTAGTGTTCTTTCAAACTCAGTAAAACAATTATATTGGCTACTAAACATTTACAGCCTTATTAAATTGTGATTCGGCCAATTCTAAAGGGCTCTATATAGTCACATAGCATATATTTTTTTTACAGAAGTTTTTAGTCAGTGAACTTCTATCCAAAAGCAAGGTCTTCACTAACTAAAAACTTCTGTAAAAAAAAAATGCTCTGTGCTTATATAGAGCCCTTTAGAATTGGCCAAATCACAATTTAATAAGGCTGTTATCATTTTTTTTTTTTTATTAGATAAGCTTCAGTGTACTGAAATCAAACTTGAATTCTGAGGACATGCTACTCTGAATTCAGCAATCGTCTCTACTACATATAATTAATGAGAAGAATTAAAAAAAAATGTCTCTAACAGTTCCCACTATCAACAGGTATTAAAATATATTGCCCCTGAAATCACTTTACTTAATTCACACTTGCTCACACATCCCACACACCATTTTATTAAGTGAAAAATAATAAATCATACTGAGCGAGATTTAATTTTATTGTTTTATGACCTGTTAAATTGCATTCTCTGCTTAGTGGATCTAGTGTACTTTCTGCTTTTCTTCACAAATTCCCAACCTTTAGTTACAACATGAGAATGTAGGATTACTCCATATGATCCACTGCTCCATGAGTTTTAGATAGTTAGTCTGAATCCTAGAAATTAAACATCTTTAAATGAAGAAACTTGAATGATTTAAAAATATATAAATAATATTTTATTCCACAGTAGATCATGCTAATTTGCATATCAGTGAATGTCTCTTGCTTACAAATAAGAAGACCTATTTCAAAATGTTCTAGCAACATCTTTATCCATCTACCTGAAAAGATTCAAAAGGCTGCAATTATAATAGTGGATTAATACATTTTACACTGTTCTGATATATTTATTCAAGAAAATACAAATACTATTTATCAGGCATCAAACGCTGATGCAGAAATGGATAATGGGCTAGGAGTTCACTGTATGGGCAGTTTCTCATATGGACGCATAAATTATGGGCAAGTAGATACTTTTTGTTGCCAGTCCTAAGGATGGATTGCACTGCTATAAAATTTTACACACACTACCCCAGTATACCATAAGCATTCCAAATATTCATCTAATTCAAGGGTATATGATGCTATTATTATTCTTATTATTATTCTTATTATTATTATTATTACTACTACTATCAGCTGTGAAAAAATGAGGTGATAGTGCTAAACCTACACTATAAATTAACACAAATCATAGATTTCTGGGTGTAGGTGGGAGGGTATGTAATATAAGTTCATTGGCAGAAGAGCGGTGGTGTGGGTCTGAGGCTCTAGGTCTAGAGTCAAAATAAACCAAGGTTTGGAACTGGGAAAATGTCATTTGGTGAAATTAGGTGGATAGTATGAAGCCCAATGTAATTTGCTGAGCCGCTGTAGAAGTGACTACTTAGTCCTGATGGTAAATGTTAAGGCATTATTGCAGATAGTCGCTTTTATGGTTGAACCTAATACAGCTAATTACAGGTTTACCTACTTTGGAGATATCCTGTACATAGGTCGTTACTTTGTTACTGGTTATCTCCTTTGATGCATCTGTGAAATAAATGCATGTTGTTGATGCCTGCAAGACAGTATATCTTTTGCAGAAATTACACTATCAAATATGGGCTGAAAGGCAGAGATTTTTCCAATTTGAAATTGAGTTTGTAGGTCCTAAAGTTTTTTGTTTTTACCACCTTTTCTATTCTTCAGTTCTCTTTTGTGCCTTGCATGTCTCTTATCCTTCGTTCTGTTATATTTTCCCTGCCTATTTTCTCCACCACAATTTATCTACCCCTCTCTTTGCCCTCCTTCCTTGCTCCTACTCCCATCACCATGTTCAGAAACTGTTCCTCGTCACTAATATACATGTATGTTATGCACAAACTAGAGAACATTACATGGACATATAATGGTACATTTTAAAATTAATAAGCACATACCACAGCTAACATTAATTATTCTCATACTTCTCCCCTCCAGGATAAACTTTGCACTATTCTGTTGCATTTATGTGATAAGTGATATATGTAAGTGTTAAAACTCCTTATTTCTCTTATGTAGACATAGTAGTGTTCTTGAGGAAAGAAGCGAGTCCACAACCGCTTAGTGTTAAATAGCATTTCACATTCTACAGTCATACTTCCAATTTAAAAATAATAGATAAATAAACTGTACAATGGTATTCAGACAATATCCAAGTAAGTACCTATAAGTTTGAGTGAGTGTGCATATATTGGTGTGAGTGCAGGAGTTTATGTGTATCAGTTCATTTCAGCATTTTATAGTTTTATTCTGCTTAATAGATAGATAAATAGATAGATAGATAGAAAACAATGTTGTTCAATTAGGAATAGAAAAAAACATTTCATATTTAGTACACAAAAGGATATCAACATTATATGCCCTTTAATACTTCATGTATAAAAATATGTAGAAACACAATTGTAATTGTAATTAAGTTCATGAAGTGTCACAGCCGGATATATATTTTCACAAAAAAATGTCAGGTTGTTAAATATAATTATTATGTTACATTATGATGAGATATATACTTCTTTCAAGGTCCTGTTTTGAACATGGACTGAAGTTTCCTTGGAAACCATTGCAATACTGAGCTTCTAACAATGGTAATAAGACACTGGTTTCTGCATGAAAGTGTAGCTTTGGAAAAGGAAAATATTTCATGGTTTATGGAGCATTGTTACGGATGTATGCAGTTTCATCTTATAGTGCAAAATTGAAAACATGTAATTCACAAATCTTGTTGAAAAGTGGATAAACATGCATGAACATGATGACAAGCATTGTGAGTTCTGCTTTTTTAAAGTACAGCTATAGCAGGTTCCTAATCACCAGGTCTATAGATCATTTCTTTAACGCAGCATAATACTATACTACATAATAACTGGTGTAATTTCTGAAAAGACTGCTGGCAAAAACCATCTCCATACCATAACAATCATCTTGGCTTCCCATATGTAATTTGAAATGTTATGTTAAATATACATTTTCTGTACACACACAAGAAATTCACAAGAAAGTAAGCAATTATCAGAAATAAATGTAAATGGGATACTGATTGATTGCTAGAAGGTGGGCACATATTTTTATATGCCTAAAATTACAAATGTTTCTGTTCTCAGGTATAACATTAGTCTTATGCATATTTGAACAATGCTAATAATATTGCTTTTGTAATGTAGGTTAAGTGCTGCTACAGTTTCGGAAAGTTAGTGTTGGGAAAACACTCCCCACTATAATGTAATACAAAATCGAGATAAAAGTGGTTATTCTTGCTCTCTGAATGGCTCAAATGCACACTGAGTAAGTCGCCATATTGGCTTTGTTTGCTTGTTCTCAACTTGAACCTGGTGATTTGTCTTTGCAAAAAACTCTTGTCACAGATCACCATAAAGGTTAAAATCAGACATGAATGTTGTGTCTACAAAATCAACTGTATCTCTATGATGGGGAGCAAGATGGCTTGAGGTTAACTGCCTAGTAATTCAAGACTGCATCATGCCTTGTCTGTGGAGGGAGCTGAAGGTTCGAGTTGCCAAACATCAGCCTCGAAACCTTAATGACCTGGAGACGATCTACAAAGAGGAGTGTGACAAAAGCCCTCCTGGGATGTGTGCAAACCTGGTGGACAACTACAAGAATCGTTTGACCTCTGTGATTGCCAACAAGGGTTTTCCACCAAGTACTAAGTGGAAGGCGTCAAATACTTATTTCCCTCACTGACCTGCAAATCAATTTATAACATTTTTGACATGTGTTTTTTGTTATTCGTTCTCTCACTGTTAAAATACACCTACCATTAAAATTATAGACTGATCACTTCTTTGTCAGTGGACAAACATTCAAAATCAGCAGGGGATCAAATACTTTTTTTTCCCCACTGTACATCAGCTTCCCAATATAATCTATAATTGTGTACCTTGCTTTCCACATCATTATGTAGGTAAGCATTGACTACAGACACCAACATAGCTGTAATATTACCCCTCAATACATCCATTTTTCATAAATTGGTACCATAAATATATATCCTTAGTTCTTCTGTTGGATCTTATGCCCATAGTTAACTCCAGCACCTCTTTCAGTGATATTGCTAAATGTATCTCATGTCTATTATTAAAAAAATATATATATATGACATATCTATTAAACTATGTATTGTACCTTCCGTCAACTTCCTATATTTTCCCAGCATGGATGAGTTATTGAAAATGGAGATAAACATTGGATAGTCACTATTGAACCCTACAGTAACGTTTGACTACATTTAATTTTCCTTTCCCCATATATAAGGTTCACATCTTATCTAGAAAATCGAACATTTAGTGTCTCCTTCTCTGGCACCTCTTCATCTCCTCGCCCTCTAACTGTCGGTGTACCCCAAGGCTCAGTCCTAGGCCCCCTCCTTTTCTCCATCTACACATCCTCCCTTGGTGCCCTTATACAATCTTTTGGATTTCAGTATCATCTATATGCTGATGACACCCAAATCTACATCTCTGCACCTGAACTATCCCCCTCTCTGCTAGCTCATGTTGCCAATTGCCTCTCGAGCATATCCTCATGGATGTCTGCCCGTCAACTCAAACTCAACATGTCTAAGACAGAGCTCCTTATTTTTCCACCCTCTACTACAGCTTTCACTCCACAAATATCTCTCACTGTTGACAATGCCATCATCACTACCACCTCTCAGGCCCGCTGTCTTGGGGTCCTACTAGACCCTTCCCTCTCTTTCATTCCCCACATCCAATCACTCACAAAATCTTGTCACTTTCACCTAAAAAACATATCCAAAATACGCCACTACCTCACACAAGACACAACTAAAATTCTTATTCACGCTCTCATCATATCTCGCCTCGATTATTGCAACTCTCTCCTTGCTGGCCTTCCTATCTCCCGTCTGTCTCCACTCCAATCCATTTTGAATGCATCCGCTAGACTCATCTACCATACTAAACGATCAGTGTCTGCAGCACCTCTCTGTCAGGCACTCCACTGGCTTCCCATAGCGTCTAGAATACAATTCAAAATCATGACCCTAACATATAAAGCCCTCCACAATAGTGCCCCCTCCTACATCTCTGCTCTCATCCCAAAATACACTCCCACCCGCCCTCTTCGCTCTGCTAATGACCTTCTTCTCTTCTCCTCTCTCATCACCTCCTCTCACTCCCGTCTTCAAGACTTTTCACGTGCTGCCCCAATTCTTTGGAACTCTTTACCTCGCACCACCAGACTATCTGCCTGCCTCAGATCCTTCAAAATCTCTTTAAAAACACATCTATTCAAAAAAGCATATCATCTTTAGCCTCTTCATTCACTATGCATCTCTCACTCTCCTGTACCTCACCCATACCCTTTAGAATGTAAGTTTGCGAGTTTTAATCTTGTGAGGTGCTTTAGGGAAAGCACAGTGTATATCAGATTGAAAGCTCAATAACAGAGTCTTCCATTATTTTCATTGTGGGGTATCGTTTATACTTGTACCTAACCCCTGTATTGCGCTACGGAATATGTTGGCGCGTTATAAATAAAGGATAATAATAATAATAATAATAATATAAGCATAGTGTCACCACTGCTGCAACTAATATTTTTCTTACTTTAGGTGGAAAATGCTAGTGTCCCATTGACGCTGGTAGATAATATTATCTGAATTCAAGAACTCCACTGATTGTGTAACTGCTAAGAGATATCAAATGTACCCTTTGAGGGTATCAAGTCCAGCACAACTGCACTCAAAATAATAGCCTTTTCTATTTGAAGTCTACAGCAATCAGCACATTTTGTGATGGTACAGAGAGATACTGTACATATACATTAACTATTGTTACTTTTTCAGATTTTGGATTGTGTAGGATGACATACCAGTAACCACATAAATCATAAAAGACTAGAGATCCAAAGAGGCACTGTGCAATACAGAATATATTCAGTAACTACACTATAGTTTTAATCTAATACACCTTATAGAACTTCAGCATAAAAACATACTGTCACTGAACATCTTACCGTCTCTAACTCTGCAATATGGTAAGCATGTGAGGGAGATGGAGGTTGCTACTTAGTATGTTGGACTGTGTCCATGTTAGAATTAATTAACTTTCTCCTGTATGTGGGTTAACAAGCTATGAAAACTCTCCATGGGACTGATCACTGTCAAGCGAGGCACTCAAGTTAACTCCCATTTAAAGGAATATAACCAATATTGCTGCCAAGATCCATCATGCCAGAAGTATAAAAACACAAATATTTTGTAAACTCCTAAAACAGCAACAAGGATGTTTTTTATAAATATTTCATGGTGGGGGATTTACTAAACATCTCAAGAACCTCTCACATCAACTCTTGATTTACTATAGTGGTTTTCCTACGGGGTAAAACAGCCCTTTTCATATTATCTCGGCTTTTCTCATCTCATTTCAGGTGAGAAAGTACTTAGTAAATTCCTCAACCTTTACTACTATGGTCACTGACCCTTATTGTTTGAATTATTTATTATTATTATTATTATTATATTTTATCTGTAGAACATAAGCAAAATCTGCAGCACTAACATTATATATGATCATATACAATCGAAAGAAAAGTGAAAAGATTTTGATGTGTTGTTAATAATAATCAATAAAAATTCCATAAAGATAAGTAAAGAGAGTTTTCTCTATTTCCAGAGGTCATGCACTTGTCCTCAGGATGAAAACATGATCTGTTGTCTTTAGCTTTTGCCATTAAATAGCAGTTATCTGTCTCCATCACAACCTTTCAATTGCTCTTCTTTTCTATGAATCAATAAAGCATTTGCCACAATAGCTCATCTAATTATTTTCATCCTATATATCTTGTCATCAGTTTAAAGTCTTCTTGATTGTAATTAATTTTAAAAACATTGATTTGCTGGCTTTTTATTTTTTGTGGTTGCTAAAATTAATAATAAAGAACATGGGAAAAAGGGACGTGCTAAAAACATCTGGTGGACAACAAGAATGGTTTAATAAATATATACTGATTTTTTTTTGTGAGTTTGTTGTATAATAGACATATTCTCTACAGCTCACCTCTCATGCTAAACCATTTTTAGCATATTTTGTTAAAAATGCTTTCAATGATACAAGATGTGAGCACAAATAAATTAGCTTCAAACACAACATTTACTAACAATAACAGCATAAGTATATCACTTTTTAACATATGAATAAGGTATAGTTGACAGTGATGATTAAAGGGTAATACACATTTTAAGTTTTTGGTATTTCTGATTTCTGTCTATTGTTGTCATATATCCTGTCATCCCTGTTGTGTGGATTGTGGACATATTTTTAGTCAATAGCAACTGTTCATGTCAACTAAATTACAGCAATTACATTCAGAGTAGTAAACAATGGCAAAAAGCATCACCCATCATAACACTTGATGGTTTTTCTGACAAGTTATAACCCTTCAGGTGTAAGCCAGCATAAAAATGTAATGGCTGATGCTGTTTATGGAGGAAAATAAACACTTTGCACAGAATTTCTATTTTGAGCTGGATCTTAAAAGAGTTTTTATCTTAAATTGTTTGTAAATACCAAATTGCTAAAATAACCTGTAAGGAGAGGTTTTGAATTAGCTAGCATTTTGGGAAAAGAAAAATATTTTTTAATAGATCCAAATGATTAATTTATATTACAAATTATAAATTATATCTAAATTACAAATATGAATAGATTTCTATGTTAAGAAGAGATTCACTAAGCATTGCAGGTCTGCGATTTGCTTTGCAGGCTTTTTTCTTCATTTCTCACCTATCTCTCTACATCAAGACCGCTATCTCAATTTCTAGATAATTTTGCCACCCGGCTCCTTCACTTTCTCTCCTCCAACGTTCCTTCACTTGTTCTTGGCTATTTCAAATTTGACCCCCCCCCCCCCCCTTGCTGCAACTAAACAACTTTCGCCTACCTCTTACCTCTGCCTCTCACAATGGACAAATTGCTCAACTCACCATGCTCGAAAGTGCGCGACTTTTGGGCGCACAAGACATGTGCGCCGTCATCTGCGCACCATCGAACTGCGCGCCTGACAAATGTTAGCAGCGACATCAGAGCGGCCCACGTCAACACCCACTCGAGTCGCAGACCTCTACATTTACTGACAGGTACAGAACTTGTGTGGGGATGGGTTTATGAATGACCAGGGGATAGATGTGCCACTAATGGCTTGCAGATATACTTGGCTTGTCATACACATCCATCCCCTAACTATCCCCCATCCATCCCCCTGCCCATCCTCACATCTATCCCCTGCCCATCCACAAACCCAGCTACTTACAGTGTCTGGGCCCCCCTCTGACAGCAATCTCCCCCTTATCACAGGCGCCCTGTATTCGGGCACAATGGTGTCGCTGCTTCCATTTCTCAGACGCGCTGTTGTTGGTGTGCGCTTTTCACGGGGCTCAGATCTCTGGACCACCTCCAGCCTCATCATCTGCCCATTTTCTCTATCTGACCACCACCTCCTAACCTCATCACACCTTCCTCTAACCGCACTTTTCCAACCTGCAAGCACTTGACTCAAGACATCCTTCCACTGTGCTACAATCCCTTCTCAGCCCCCTCACCAACCTTACCAGTCACACAGTACAACACAATTCTTACTTCCAACCTTGATATTCTTGCACCCAAAACCTCTTGCAGATGCCCTCACTCACATCCACAAACATTGCACACTACATAAACATGCGACATCCAGAGGTGCTCTTGTGCTGCCAAACGATTATGCAGGAAATCTTGCACTTCAGCTAACTCCTACGTCGCTGCCCTCAACCTTGCCACACTTGCACTAGTTCTCATCACTAGTAACAAATCTGTTCTCCAACCCCAAATGTTTCTTTGCAACATTCAACATTCTTCTCCGCCCTCCTGCACCTTCCGCCCCCTCCTGTCTCATAGCTGGGGACTTTGCTAGCCGCTTTAAACATAAGATTGAAAACATTTGAAACAAATTCTCCTCTCAACATGGCTCACACATTCCCTCCTCTCAACAAGCCAACAAACACTCAACCTTCACCCTTCCCTCTCGCCTTGCAACCTGTCCACAGGATCTTATTCCATCACAACTGATTCCTCCCCTCTCTCCCACACTTATCCCAGCTCTCACACATATATTCAAGCTTTCCCTTAACACTGTAAAGTTTCCATCATCTTTTAAACATGCCACAATTACACCCATTCTTAAGAAACAATCATCTGATCGAGCTACTGCATCTAATTATCGCCCTTTATCACTACTTCCCCATGCCTCAAAATTGATTGAGCACCTTGTCTACAATCACCTTTCAGAGTTTATTTCCTCCAATTCTTCTTGACACCTTTTAATCTGGTTTATTGCCCCATCACTCTACTGAGACAGCTTTCACAAAAGTCACTAATGGCTTACTCACCACCAAGTCAAAGCGTATTTTCTCTATTCTAATACTCCTGGATCTCTCTGCTGCCTTTGACACAGTTGACCACCATCTTCTAATCCAAATTCTCTACTCTCTTGGCATCCATAACACTGCTCTCTCGTGGCTCACATCATACCAACATTTAGTGTCTCATTCTCTGGCACCACTTCTTCACATTGCCCTCTGTCTTTAGGTATACCCCAAGGTTCAGTTCGAGGCCCCATCCTCTTTTTCATATACATATCCTCACTTGGAACCCTAATCAAATCTTGCAGATGATACCCAACTTTACCTCTCAGATCTATGTCCCTCTCTTCTAGCACAAGTTTCAAACTGCCTCTCAAGCATGTCTTTCTGGATGTCTGCCCACCATCTCAAAATTAACATGTCAGAGACTGAGCTGATTGTATGTACCCTCTACTACAGTGTCCACTCCTCAAACATCTCTCACTGTTGACAATGCCATTATCACTCACACCTCCCAGGCCCATTCTCTTGGGGTTCTACTGGACCCTGCCCTCTTTTTCATGCCTCATATAAATTCAATAACAAAATCTAGTCTTCTTCACCCCCCAAAAAATATCTCTAAATACATCCGTATTTAATACAAGACGCATCTAAAATTCTAATACATTGTCTCATCATATATCGCTTCGACTACTGCAACTCACTCCTTGCTGGCCTTCCAATCCATAATAAACGCTTCCACTTCAGGACATTTCTCGTTCTGCCACTGTTTTTTGGAACTCTTTCCCTCGCTCCACTAGACTATCCTCCTTACTCAAGACCTTCAAAACGTAATAAAAAATGCATCTGTTTAAAGAAGCTTATCACCTTCATCCTTAATATGCACAATGCATGTTTCTTCTCCTTTACCACACCCAAACCCTTTAGATTGTAAATTTACAAGTTTGTAATCCTGTAATTATGTCAAATTTGTTGGGTGGGAAATCCAATAATGAAGAATAAATGGAGTCAGGTCTAATCAAGCAGAAGAGCTGTTTATTGCATTGTGTACACAGAAGCTTTGGAAAGCTAACATTGATATTGGGGATTGTTTAAAAAATGAAGATACTAGAGCATATCTTACATTAGTTCCTGATTTATTATGCACTATTTTCTATGGGGACAAAATACCCTTCTCATATTATCTCAGGTCACAGAAAGTTTAGTCAGATCCCCTAGAGTTACATTACTATGGGATTGGAATCTATATTTTTGTCTCTATTATATATTTAAAGTATTTAAAAAAAGATAGAATACATAACATATTGCCTTTTTTTCACACATGTATAGATTACATTTTATTTCCTGTTTGTTTTTTCACCGGAGAGTGAAATTTATGTGGTAGCTCCATTTGCAGCAGCCTCTTACCTGTACCATTGTCATCATGCATCTCTTACCCTTCTGGCTCACACTCCAACCTTATCTTCTAGATTGTTAGCACTAGGAGTAGGTACCTTAACTCTGTTACACCAAATTGTCTCTTGTTTTATTGTGTTATAGTTGTATTTCTACACTGTTTTACCTTTGTATTTTGTGTCTTGTACCCACTCTGCTTTATTCTACTCTTCTAAATAGAGATATGGAAAAGGCTGAATCTTTATAACTACAAATGAATAATTATAATCAGAAAGTGAAAAAGAGTTAAATATCCTAATTTCCTATGTTTTCAATACAATCTATTTTTCAAACTAAATTAAGTTAACCCACATTTCATAAATCAACACCCAGAGAATATGGGGGGGGGGGGGGGTTTATTAAGGCTATGATGACAACTTCCCCAATAGGAAACATAGCATATTAAAGCAAGGATGCCCATCAGAGCCAATATGTAGAGATATTTTATGTTTTATGTATTCTTAACTACCTAACTACACGTTTAACTCCACTTGATAAAGATACCCATATGGTTCCTGCCATTTGATAGACCCTAATTGGCAGTGAATTGTCCAGTCCTTGCACAAATTATGAACACATTACTGCTAAAATATAAAGAATTGTGGTCATTACAGCAGAGCTATAGGAGGATCTGCAAAGACTTCTTATATGTACAACAAATGTATGTAATATTTAATAAAGTGAGATGACAACTTCATTTTATCAACAGTATAATTAACCTGAGTTGTCGAAATATAGTACTAGCAATGGTATTATGGGTCAGATCCATACATTTACATCCATTATTAATAATAGAAATGTGTTTAGTTTCTGCAATTGGCAGAAATTCAAGAGAAATGAATCAGTGTTTCCAGTTAATCCTGCATATTAGACTGTGTAAAGATGTACCAATACAAGTTTTACGTGTTTCAAGGGCTGAGATTATGGCAACATTTTACATGGCAAGCTATTTTTTGGAAAAATCTGAATTTCTTAAAATGAGCATTAGTTTTCATATGACTTGAAGGATATCAATCTCTGTGATTAACTAAGCCTCTGTTTAGGTCATAAAAGGCTGTAGTGACCATTTTTCTCACAGAAATTAGGCATTGAAGCCTTCAGTGAACTGCAATACAGTCTGTATAATACTTAGAATATAGACCAATATGTTGTGCTCAAAAACATTGAAATATACTAATAAAAGAATAGCATAGCATTAAAACAGTTGTTTTCACAAGTTTCATATTTCAATGTGATTTCAGTTTGATTAAAACATTTACATATTTTTTGCTTCTATTCATCTGGCCTAAACTTTAGGCCAGTCAGCCCTAATGCTGACAATGCACACAATACATTATAGACATATAGACGTAACCTAAGCAACCTTCCTTCAAACTGAAGGAAAAAGCAATTTTCAGAAGATACATTGTAAAGAATGTGAAGTTTTTTCCATGGTCATTGCTCCAAAAAATGATTTATCCAACAACCTTACTATACACCAGACCGAAAATACCAAAAACTACATCTTTAGGGCAGGTGAAAAAACGCTCCCATTATTTGTTTTGCCTGCAGATTATATTTTAGTTTGCTTTTATATGAGGCAAAAAAATCAACAGAAATTGCTTTCCAGTACATTGGAGAAGATCTGCAGACAGCTATGGTTGGCTTTATGTTTGCTTAGGGATTTATGAGGTTGTTCTCCTAGACTAAGAAGCTACCTTGTCTACAAATAACATATAACTTTCTCCTTATATAGCTTATTCTCTAAAGTGTACCATCAGCCATGTTTAAACAGTATAGCAACCTGCACATCTATGAATACTGGAGACAAGCATGCCAAAGTTTAAAAAAATAAATAATATTGAAACTTGGTCTACTTTTTTCACAGTTAATTGTGATTATTACAGATATATATGTGCATTTTTATTTAATACAAGGAAAAATGATGACTTCAATCTGTTGCTTCGCACTTCTTTAAAGTATTATACATTAAAGCTGGGTATTAAGATGGTTGGGAACAGGATAACAGTTTAATTCTTAAACAAAACCATTAATTAACAAGAAGAATAGAGCTCCCAATACAATATCCAATATATTATAATACTGAAATACACTTTATATAAGACAAAAGGTACAGTCTACTGGCTATGTAACCTCCTGTAATTTAGTATGGAATCTGCATAATGCTAGATAGTTGGACATTGCACTCATCCATGGCATTGTTGTCTGATAAGAAATATTTAGATACTGTAAACTGAATATGGTGAGCTGACACCACTGAAACACTGAGTGCAGTTACAGGGTTTACTTTATGATCTATCATCATAAACGTGTACTTTGCTACAAGTCTTGCTATAGAGACATCACAGGTCCATTTCAGCTATATACAGTAAGTTGAGAAAGTTATGTATGTTAATTATTGTAAGACAGCTTAGAATTTATGTACACAATATATAAACCTAAAATATTAGCAGTTTAATATGCTTGTGCTGAGTTACTTTGGTGTTGTACATTTTATTAGGAAAAGTTCACTACAAATTACCTTGAAGAAATGTTAAAGCTCACTGCTGTTCATCACAGTGGCTTTAAGACTGTTCACTAAGATTGGCTTAAATTTTTTTCCCTGTAATGATACATCCACTTTCATAATTCTGTGTGGCAATTGTAAGTTTAACAAACACACTTCATTGTGCTATATTGAAAAATGAGAGCTAAAATACTTTTTCCTCTTGTTTACTTTTATAATACAAATCATGTGGGAAATAGTGACTAGTGACTAATTGATGTATTTTTCCATAATCAGAAATGCATATATATATATATATATATATATATATATATAAATATATATGAGTGTGTAGATTGTTAACTATGCATATTGAGTAGACTTTACTCCATCGTAATGCTGTCAAATTCAAAATTAACAGGTTCTTAATGAATATTGAGAAAAAAACACTGCAAATATTTATGAATTAGCATCAGATGGGAGCAAGGCTTTGGCATGCTTATAGTAACTGGAGATTATAGCTTAGTACAAACGGGCTGTAAAAAAACAGGCAACGCAGGCCTTGCTTTACATACAAATACATTATTCTGTGTACAGTTTTAGATTTCTATATAAAAATGTTGTCTGAATAAAATGTCCTGGTGCCTAAAATTATTTTACTACAGCTTTAGGGAATATAAAGCGATTGTTGCTCAAATCAGAATCAGTCAGTGTAGTGTTATCTCTAATTTTCTGCATAAAAGCACTTGGCTACAATAAAACACACATAGAAAAGAGCTGGAATCAAAGGTCTACAGTTGCGTGGTTGCACACCTTACTCTTATTGTACATACACAAACAATATAATCAACTGAATTTGCAAGAAAAGGTCATTCTATTCTAAATTACTACTTCTAATTAATATAACTGCAAGTTTAATTATTTATATTCGAAACAGATCAGCAAACTTGCTTATACAAGTAATTACCAAAACTACACATTTGACAAGTATAACTAGTGTTCTGGCAAAAAATTTAGAAACAATGCATTTTCCACAAAATACATAAACTTGAATGCACTTATCATGACTCTATGCAGCAACATTCTATCAATATACTTAAAAAATAGTGGGTGTGCATTTTTTTATGTATTGGAAGACTACATGTGCTACAAAAGTGTAGTTCACTGTGGCCTAAATATATTAGATGCTGATCGGTTAGCCAAAGTAATGACTAATCAAGAGTGTGGCAAGTGGGTAGCAGACCATAAAAAAAAATTGATTTTCACTTGAGGTATCAACATTGGTTAGTTGTTGGATACACCTCCTAATATATGAGAAGGGCTGTTTTTGCCTATAGAACATAGTACATAGTAAAATAGGAGACATGAGATGCAACTGAAATGCTTAGTATATCCTCCCCCCATATTGCAGGTGAGATAGTGCTTAGTAAATTCCCCCCTTATCTCATGTATTCTTACCGGATCTCCGATGAGAACATGTTTAATACATTTTTGGCATTTACCCATTGAAATCTGCTCAATGCCAAGATATGACAATCGTGAAGATAACCCAGCAGGCGTTGAGATAGCCGTCATTTAATATGGAAATCTACATACACATTATAAAATAAAAATATATATGTTTCATATTAAAAGTTGATAAAGAATTTGTTACTATAAATGAAACCTTTGCTGTATCAATTTATTTTTTCTCTATATTCCTGAAAAAATAGGACCAAAGATGGATATATATTAGGGATATTTTTATGATGTAATTCAGTGGATCACAAAATCATGTTTAGAATTTGGATTTTAATAATGGGGGGTATGTACTAAAGGATTGTGGTTGCATATCTGGAGTGTTAAGGTATGTTATGCATGTGTTACATGAGACATATCTTGAAAATCCAAGTTCTCTGAATTTACTGAACACAAATCTATCGATCGATCTATCGATCTGTATGTATCTATCTATCTATCGCATAGTGTTGACATATACTGTAAATTAAATATTTATTAATTTTACTTAATTTTAAGAATTTGATTCTATTGATTCTATGGTTGACTTTTGGTGCTGATGTTATAATTTTACTGAATTTGTTGTTATTATACATCATCACTGACAACTTGCCAACCGTTGCATCTTGCAAACCACTATTCCCTCTTTGATGGGGCATGAATGGAATCTAAACTCATCTGAAGACCGAAAGAGCTGTTAAACTACACATGCTCTGTTTGCGATGTGTAAAGGAGTGGATATGGGGTGGATACATAATTTTATATCAGGCATTACTACACCTCATCGCAGACCTAATTATAATACCTGTTAGTAAATCACATGTAGACCTGAGTAACACTAATGGAGAATGTGCTGAGGTAGATCACGGCTTAATAGTTGTCATCTTAGCAATTTCCCCTAATGAGATTTTTCATAAGATCATTTAAAATATCAGTTAATACATTAAGACAGTGTATTAAGTAATTGATAAGGCTTTCTATCCTGCTGTAAACATTACTATACTGTTTCCTTACAACTTACAAGTATGAAATAGTTAGACATGTCATTCATATTGTGTATTAAAAACATAACAAAGCTGCAAAACTAAAACTGAAACACTAAAAAGGCTATTGCTAAGAAAAAAATTAAACTCAGGTGATGATAGTGTTGAGATATAGCTTTAACCATTGCTACAATTAGCATTACAACTGCAAACAATTAAACCATTTATATGCCTGCCATGTTAATTCTTTCATTTCGACTAAAATGACTAAGTGCATGCTAAAAGCTATTTATTAGTTTGACAGATTCCTTTTCTTTAAATATGTAATGTTTAAAAATGGTACGTATCTTTTTTGTAACACACTTACTATAACTTATTTGACCACAAAGTAGAATTTAATACAGAAAACACATAATTATTGGCTATTTTGTATACAACATTTAAGATTTTATTTATACATTAAAATAAAAATGTTCCTCCCGTTCCCAGCCAGTTAACATGGTTGCTCTGAATCTTTTCAATTTCTCCTGGGTTTTATTAATTTAAACATTTATGGAACTAATTTTGAACCCACTTAATTGTATTTCAATGTAAACAACCGAGACAAATAACATATTACGTCTTCAAAGATAATGCATAATTAATGGTTTCCATGGTGTTTACATATTCGTCTACATTTTTATTTATTCCCAGTTGCCTAAAGAAATAGTATACATCTTTTTTTTTATCATAAACATATTTTGTTACACAAAACAAAAATATAATCATGTTGATACAAATGTTTAAAATGAGTGTTAGTTATATATGTTAGTAAGGTAATTGTAAATGAGAATGCTGCTGAGTTATCTCGGATTAAACCCCACTTTTATGCTGTTGATACTTGATAAGTATGCCCCATAAATTATTGTGCAAAATGAGAAGCTAAAGATATCAGATTCTTAAAACGTGTAATTCAAAAAACAGAGAATTTGAATTGCCACTTTCCAATCTGTCTTATCTGAGCCTATATATTCAAGTAGTCAAACTCCCTTTATTAAATATTCTGCACACATTCCTGTTATGTTCAGGACTAAATTTAACTGCTCTTCTTCCCAAGTCTTGGTTTTTGGAACCACTCCATGTCGAGTCTTAAAGCCTCTGTTCCATGGTCCGCTCAAGAAAAGAATTCAATACTGAGCATAGATTCCAATATGGACTTCTGTGGCTTTAGAAAGGGTTACATAGGGGTCCTTGAGGACCTCCATGGTATAGGAGTTAACTTTAGATGCCATGGAGGTCCATAAGGACCCCCATGAACATAGCTTTGTATAACCATGGGGGTTCATATGACCAGCTTAATAAGGTTCAATAACACCCTAGTTCTGTAAGATTTAATCAATTATGCATCAGATTCAACAAAAAGAAGGTGTTAGCTTCTTCATATTGATAGTTTTAATGCACTCAGGCTTAACGGAAGCATTTTTCTGCCTTTATGAGGATTGAAGGTACCCATAGACTTATTTAAAATTTTAGGCACTGGGAGTGACTTCCAAGTAAACTACTGAGATATCTGATATTGTTACAATGGCATGTGATAGCAGTTTTTTGTTATGGGACAAGTACTAAAGGCTTAGGATATGAAGGGCATTTCAAGCCCTCAGATGGAATTTCTTGGATGTTAGATTAAAGCTTTGTAGTGATTTAGGAGGGAACATCACTTGGTTCTTTTCTTACGGAAGTCATGGAATAGAGGTATAGGTCTCATTTTTCCTTTTAATCAGGTTAAGTACTTTATGTATATTGTCAGCACCTATTTCTGTGGCAGATATTACACTAGGCCAACTGAAATGTTTTATTATCGAACATCTCCACTTGAAAGGGGAAGTACAATAACTAATATGTAAATGACTGAGTAGAAATGAGGTACAAAATACTACAATATAGTCATATGAGCAAAAAAAGGGTCTATTGTCCCAGAGGGTATGCCTGGAAGGCTCAGTAAAATACCAAAGCACCAAAGCTGGCTAGAATCACTAATATAGCCTGCAATGGGTGCCGAAAGTTGCGAGTTGCAAAAGAGAGGGAAGGTGAGAGAAGGAGGGGAGAGAAGGATGGGAGAAGAGGTAGGGAGGACACAGGAGGGGAGAGAGATTGTGTGCTGGGGGCAATGAAACACAGGGGAGGAAGAGGGGGGAGAGGGGGGTAAGAGACACAGGGGAGGAAGAGAGAGAAATATACACAGGGGATGGAGAGGGGGGAAGAGACACAGGAAGGGAGAGGGGGAAAAGAGACACAAGGGAGGGAGGGGGGAAGGAGACACAGGGGAGAGAGAGGGGGTGAGACACAGGAGAGGGGAAAAAGACTCAGGTTAGGGAGAGGGGCAAAGAGATACAGGGGTGAGAGAGGGGGAGAGACACAGGGGAGGGAGAGGGGATAAAGAGACACAGGAGAGGGGGGAAGAGACACAGGGGAGGGATAAGGGGAAGAGACACAGGGGAGGGAGAGGGGGGAACAAGACACAGGGGATGGAGAGGGGGAGACACAGAGAAGGGAGAAAGACACAGGGGAGGGAGGGAAGAGAAAAATCAAATATTATCTTGTCATTTGTGACGTCCCGATATAATAACACAATCAGAGTATAAAGAGAGGAGGTGGATGAATCACCCAGTACAAAAAAAAAGCATCAATAATAAGTCAAGGAGATGACATTCTGCATGTGTTCATATAGGTGAACAATAATGCAAAAATAAGTGAAATATATTAGATAGAAACAAGTACTATGTTCCCCTGAAGGGATACTTCCTAGCTGGAAGCCCTCACTTATAGCTAGAAAACCAAAACTGTCTAAAAGGCCCTATTGCAAGAAGTTAATGTGGCAAAATAATAGACCCCAAAACAGATATAAGTAGATAAATCATGGTAAATATTTAGACCACTTTTGGATCGCTAACTTGTCATGATGAAGGGTTTGTATACCTCAGTAAATATATAAGTTATACCATGTAGGGTCACCTAAGATGGGAAGGTCATAGCAGAGTGCTAAGACAAATCACCGTCCACTGGTGAAGGAACTGGCAGCCCACTCCAGTATCTTTGCCAAGACAACCTTATGGATGAGCACAACCAGAGGCATAATGATAGAAGTGCCTGGCGTGCTGCTGTCCATATGGTCACGGAGTGTTGGACACAACTGAATGACAAAATATTTTATAAATATCATATGCAATTGTACAGTCACAGCCATAAGTATACAGAGTATAGTCAGTATAATTGCACTATCAAAAATAATAGGAATAATATATAGCACATATACTATAAGTGAATGAAGGATAAATAAGGGACACAATACTAATACAAGTAGCATTCAAAAATAACCCTTTGTATTGTATAGTAAGTAGCTCCTTATTTAGCATGGTGTAAGTGTGCATGACCTATTTCAGTAATAGATAAATTATACATAAGGAAATGGAAACTTTGCACAGAAATTACTAAGCACTTTCTCATCAGAGATGAGGTGAGAAGAGCTGAGATAAGGTGAGAATAAATGTTTTCCCAGTAGGAAATAGTGTTTAATAAACCAAGAGATTGAGTGAGATGCACTTGAGATGCTTAGCAAATTTGCCCAAGTTGTTTATCTAATAAAATAAAATACTCCAAGAAACATTGAGAGAAAAAGTTTCCCCATACTCTTGAGTATGGTTTTTCACTATGAAGCTATAGCCTATGATTCACATCATCTACAAATGTAGGTTCTCTCACCCTCTTGTACAATGATTAATGTGCCGCTTTTTATGGAACCATTTGCCACATTGTCCACTTTTCATCAAAATTCCTAAACTTCATACTCTGAAAACTCACAACATTAATATAAACCATTACATCTGACTCCACCATCTTTGTGTTTCCCATATTTATGTAATCTTATGACCAAGCCATTTTCACTTTGTTAACCCTTCACATTGTATGTCTCACTAAAATTATTTCCTTTACCTTTTATATTTTACAAGCAGGATCCTAATCTCCTTTAATACTGTTGTGTCCATATATGTATATAAACTGCATGCCGCTGGTGTTCACTAAATGCAATACACTGTATTCTTATTTACATTTACTTATGATCATGGCCTCTAATGACTTTTTATTTGTGCAGTTGTAACGATAATGAATATTTAATTAGTTATGTTACAATCATTTCCATTGTGCTATAATGGTGTTATTTTTCCCCATTGCTTTAACTGCAATAAGCCCTAAAGATATATTCTTAGAAAACAAGATACATTAATTAGTGTTGATTGTCTACAACTGTGTCTATTTTTAATCTAATGATCTATCAAGTCTTTGTAAGTACATCATTATGAATTTAGTCATGACTATTTCTAAAATACGGGATGTGTTTGTTTCCACATTTGTTGCTATACTTATTTTAACACTTTTTTTTGTGTGTAAATTTAGGAAGATTGGATGGAAAGGTTTTTTTTCTGGTTGTATTTTACAAGTGATTTTCTACAATGTACAACATGAGCTGGCTTGATGAAATACTGAATTAATTATTTAGTTAAATGTAGATTTAGTTAAAAGAAATGGTAATATTTATTTTAAGATTTTATAAACTTATTTTTTTTTAGGTGATAGAAAACCTTTTTCTAATTCAACACATAACCATGTATGCAGATGCATATTACGAATCTACTGGCTTTTGCTGTAATGAGTCATTTAAAATAAAATGTTTGCCTGCAATTAGACATCTGCAGTCAAAGGAACAGAGGCCAACTGTGTAGTCTAGCTGCCAGAATTACAGTGCATTCCTGAGCAGGACAATGGGGGAGAATGGGTAATTCTAATTATAAGATATACATCTTTAGTATTCTATGGTTGAAAGAGCATGCAAAACAAGGACTCTTAATACATTTAATTGCTTGCTGCTAATAAAGAGTTGTCACACATAGCAGCTTTTAAAGCAGCAGTTCATGTTTGCCACTCTCTCTATGATTCAAATTAGCATACTGCAAATTATTAGTATGCTAAGATTGTGCTGTTATAAAAATAATGCACTGATCAGTGGTTGTGTGACAGTAAGTAGTGGTGCTGGTATTGAAAGCAGAAGAGCATTATTTGCATAAGCACAAAAAATATTTTTTTACCTGACTGTTATAAAAATAGTCTGTTTTATTCATTTACATGTAGAAGCAATATGTTTAGAACTAATATACATCTGTTAGTTCTTGCATGGTAAAAAACACCCATAATTGTAAGCAGAAATATTTGAATTGGGATAAAGCTGTAATTTTGCATCATTAACTACAAATTTAGATGAAAAGGAATATATAAAACAGATTCATTGAACTGAGTTTTTAAAGAGAATTAAAAGGTGCAGTTAACGGGCTCGTGCAAATTCTATTGAGGCTAAACCTATTTTTTGAGGTAAATAGCAGCAAATCAAAGATTTTACAGAGAAAACATAATTTAAAAACACAATTTACCTCACTGAAGTCCACTTCTGTTCCACCCCACACCTTTCATTGTCCTGAGCACTAATGACAGGACGTGAAATATTTCAACTGCAATTACATTGATTAGCTGTGTTGGTAAATCTTGAATATTGTTATTGGAGATTCAATCTAGTGTTCAGGGCAATGAGAGCGGTAGGGGGGAGTATATCAAAGGACGTTCTATTATTAAATTATATTTTATGGCTAAAGCTTTGATTTGTACTTTTCTATGTTAATTAATGGTGAACTAAAATAGGTTTAACATGACAAGCTCTTACACTGGCCCTTTAAAGAGTAGACAAATACTTTATTGGCTTCATTGCATAATAAATATATTTGAGTTACTAACAACACTTTTATCTATCTTTAATAAGTAGCTATCATTGATGAATATTCTCTACTGTAGACTAATCAGTGTTATTGAATTATTCGAGGTTCAAATGTCTTTATGAATTTGATGTGATGGTCCTGAAACAATAGTTATTTTATAGATATACACAAAAGTATTTCACTATGATGAGATTCCAAAAAGGCCATAGGAAAATGATTACATAATGAAAAAAAATGACAAGTGAAACATTAATCTGAAAGTTTATTTAAAACATTTAAAGCTTTGGGACAAAAAAATTATATATTTAGAAAATGATTAGGGTCCTGATTTGAACCCAAGCCCAGCTATTCATTATCTCGGCTCTGGAAAATTATTGAAAGTGAAGTTATTTATCACCACTTCTTAAATGTCATTGTAATTTCCATTTGATAAAAGAATAATATATTTTTTGATTAATGTACTAGCATTTTACATATTAATGCATTGTATGTCATATCTCCAGATGCTAACTTTCCTAGTCCATTTCTCTTGTATAGTCTCTCATCCGCAGACGTATTAATTTCTTAAAGAATCTTCTATATTGCCAAACATTATACATTTTTTTTGGTGTGAGGTCATAAAGATCGCTCCACTGGAAGAGTCAATCTGACAGATAAATTGAACACTGTTTGATGATTATTATTAAGTCAGTTAGAGCACAGAAGAAAGTGATTGTTTATTCCACATGATCTCATACATCTCACAATTACGTTACATCATCTGAGTTATGAACAATATCCCTTGTCCTTTTAACCAGAAAAAAATGATGTCCTTGAGTAAAGTGTCTCAGGGAAGGGCTGTTTTTTTTTAAAGGACAGAGTAACATTCTCAAATTACGGTACTAATATGTATTGAATATGTTTATGTGGTAAGGTAAGATTTGTCCATGATACAAAGAAGTTCTCTTAGGGGGGGATTTACTAAGCATCTCAAGTGGCTGAAATGAGGTGAGAAGACTTATTATTTCATTTTTGTTTTACTGTATAAGAAGCATTACATAGTAAATACAAGTATGCATGTCAGCTACATGAGATGCTTAGTAAATTCCTGCAGGCTGCAATGGCTTTTTGTTATGAAAAATACAAGAAAAAAAAGTCACCTCAACACCAGAAGACTCCTTCACAGCCTCTAAGGGAGTGGTGAGCAACAGGTCGCCCTGAGTCTTTTCTCTGGTGGGGAGAGCATTACCCACTCTTCAAAAACACACACTCCATTGTATCTTTCTAAAGCTATGAAATAATGCTCTTAAATCTCATAAACTAGCAAATTGCCCGTAAAAAAATTACGGCAATGAAATTGTAAGGTAGCTAATGGTGTTTTGTGTGTACTACTGAAATATATAATACAATTAATAAATTAACATAATTTACCTATTTTTAAGCATTGTGTTGAAGAGCTGGCAATCTGTTTTGATGTTGCTGCAGCATTAGTGGTGTGGAGCTGCTGTGTAAGCGTGATGAATGTGTGCAGTGTAATAGTGTGCGTGCGCGAGACAAAACCGTTAGCGTGGTTGTGTACTTCCGCATTGGCATAAAATGGTGGGTAATGTGTGGTATGCGTCTTTTCGGAATATCCGTAGGTATTTTGTGGTGTTTTGCAAGTTTCTTGTGGTGTTTTGCGTGTTTAGACTGCTGTAGCCTCGATTTAGTTTTGTTCGGCGGCCATTTTTTCTCTCGCTTAGCGAATTTTTTAGTGTCTAAACTCTTTTATTTTTAGTTCAGTGAAGGTGTAAGTTGTTTTTTTAGGTCCTGGATGCTTCCTCTTGTTGTAGGTAAGCTTTTTATGTATGTGCTGTGTGTATTTATTGTGTTTTGAATTTTGTCATGTTTGCGAGTTGCGTCCGATTGTTGCGAGGTCGTAATGTGTGGTAACGTGTCTCGTATGTTGTTTGCGTTGCGAGATAAAGTTTGCGAGGGTCGTAGTTGGTGTGTCGTGTTGTTTGCGTTGCGACGTAATGTTTGAGAGGGTCGCAGTTGCTGGCAAGGAGCTCCTTCGCCGTAAAGTTTGCGGGCCCGCAAGCGTTAGCAACAACTCGTACGCTCACAACTATATATGTGATATGTTAATTTAAGTAACCAATTAATTATTTGTCTGCAGCATTTTTGTATTTTTCTTTGGGTAAAGTAAAGAAATTGAAATCACTTTGAGGCCCTTTCAGGGTTCATACATGGAGCCCTTCAAGTGAAATAGGTTGCTCGTCACTGCTCTAAGGGGGGTATTCAGTAAGTAAAGCTATGATGGTAAATCCCCCTATGAAGCAGACATATCAGCCATCAGTGATATGTTTCATAGTACATGTAAAACTTTGTGAATCTGGGGGTAAGAATCTTAGTAAATCTGATAACCTGAGTAAGTCATTAAATGTGCCTTGTCTACCACCTCACATGTGGCCACTGGCACTATATGTCGATTAGAAATGTACTTTAGTCATGTCTTTACTCTTAGAATATGCTTCAAATAACAGCAGCATCCTCTATCCCTACACAACACTTTATACATGTTTTATTGTTTTAATAGCTAAAACATGTTAATGGATTTATTAAATGTTACTTTGCTGTTGATGAGAGCAATGTTTTATTTCAGTAATAAATAATCTGCATCTATTTTAATTGCAAAGCTATTGTTTTTTGCATATTGCAAACCTTCAGTGACTTTTATATTTAATTTGGAAAACATTTGTGTATATGCAAAAATAATTTGCTAATTTCAAATGAATTGTACTTGTTTTATGAATATGTAGAATTGTTTTGCTTATCCACTAACATATTTTACATTATGTGTTTTTGCCAGTTATATAAATAAGACAAACATGTATCATATTAAGGATATTAAGCAAATTATGAGCGGATTATTTACTAAAAATATCAAGTGCCTCTCACATGCATTCCTTGATTTACTATCACTATTTCCTATTGAGACACTGAGACAAGAACCCTTCTCACCTCAAGTGAGTAAATATCTGGTGCATGCACCTGGATTTTTTAAACTAGTTACATACTGTTCTTGCCTTTTTTTCCAAATAAGAAGGCTGTATGTCTCAAACTGTTTCATATTTGTGTGTGTACTTTAGGTATAAAAGCATTGGTAAAATACTGAAGCAAAGACCAGATGTTGTGAACAAGCAGAAATAACAGCTTTTCTATGGAGAAATTAGTTTTCCTTTGTTTACTACTCCATAGAAAAAAGTCATTGCAGCCTCTTAGAAGCTTTTGCAAAATAAAGCAAATCTGATCCAGTACCAGACAGAACATCTCTATAAGTAGAGAATTTGCTTAATGTATTCCCACATTCTGAAGTATAGGCCATTGCAGCCACATTTTTGAATATGCTCTTTTGAAGAGACATTATAAGTTTACTCAACATTTAAGGTCATTTCAGATTTTAATGCCTCTTCCCATCCGTAGAAACAAAAAGCTGACCCCCCCCCCCCCCCCCCGCAACATAATTGCATCTAACAGGTAATAAATAAAACTCAGTATTTTTTATAATTTCTAAGACCATTTGTGAAGCACCTAAAAAGTTAATTCAATTAAAATATATATATATATATATATATATATATATATATATATATATATATATATATATATATATATATAGTTCTAAGAGTATAAAGCACCACTGTATAAATAAGATCTACACATCACTTTGTATAACAAAACAAATCACTTAATTTGTTTGCAAAAAATATGCACTCAAAAATTCTAAACATAACTTAGTAAAACATACCATAGTTTATTTCAACAATCTTACTAGATAAAAACAAACAGTGGTCAGCCAGACTAAGGGCCTCATTCAATTGAGATTTGGCCAATTGAATAGGGCTCTATATAAGCACATAGCATACTTTTGTTACAGAAGTTTTTAGTTAGTGAAGACCTTGCTTTTGTATAGAAGTTCACTAACTAAAAACTTTTGTAAAAAAAATATGCTATGTGCTTATATAGAGCCCCATTCAATTGGCAAAATCGCAATTGAATGAGGCCCTAACTGTTTTTCACTATTAAGGATAGTGAAATAAACTACTGTATTTTTTTATTAAGTTTTATTCAGAATGTTTCTGTAAATATATATTGGCAAAAAAATGAAGTGATCTGTATTTGTGCAGACACCTAATTTATACATAGGTGCTTTATACTCCTATATTATGTATTAACCATTGAGTCAGTGGCACACTTTGCACAAACAATTGGTTGGTAGAGCATAATGTTATATGTATATAAAATAGATATAACATGATTCATGCAGAACCTCTTAAAATGATCTTTACTGTGATTAATTTAAATTATGTTTATGTATTAAAGTATTTCTGTATCAAATGGGTTTATCCTTTAAAAATTACAAATCCATAAAGACTGAAATAAATAGTTTTAAATGGGTAAAAGAAAGTCATTCAAAAGTGTGTACCGTCTTTCTCACATACATTTATCATACATTTAAGAAAACCTTTTTAGAAGAAACACAGATAGCAGGTTGTACTTTGGGAGGGTACCTATTTCACTGCTTTGTAGAGTGCCATATTTGACATATTCTATCCTTTAGTGCTTTAGACCAGATCAGAATTTACAGTTTGGTTTTCATATTGAGTAAATCACAGATTCTGCATTATTTGGTTCTGGCAGTGTGTAATATGCAAACCTTATGGAAATACATGGCTAGAAACTCAGCCCAGAAGACAGCTGACTGATTGATACTGTTACAAAAATAAACTATGACTCAAATAGTAAACATTGACATCTTAGACATTTACATAGAAAGTATGCAATCTTCAACACTCTGTATTTCGATATATATCTCCTTCTGTTTTAGCAAAAAATATGTGTTATTTCTTTGAAGGAGTGATTACTAATAAGGAAGCAAAATTTGGTAAAATCATATTTAAGCTATGCTATGTATATGCTCTGAAAACTTGAAATGACTACAGAGATAATTACTAATTAGTATCACAAATAGTAATCTAACAAGTAATATATGTGAAAAAGATGTTTGCTGTTAAAATGTCACTCTTAATAACTGCAGATATTTATGCTAGAACTAGCGATAATGTTGCATGCTTGTGGGTAGAGTTAAATGGCGGAGGAGAATATTCTAAAAGAATATTGGTAGGAGTATACTATAAACCCCCAAAGATAATTGAAAGTGAGGAAATGCAATTATTGTTACAGATTGATGAGACCAGCAGTTCAACTAAGGAGAGCAGGTTCTTGTGTGCTCTCAGAGAAAAGTATCTGGCCCAATTTATGCAAGAACCTACTAGAAATGAGGCTATCCTGGATTTAGTTATGAATAATATTCATATAGTATCAAATAAGATTGAATAAAAAAAAAGGGCAGCAATACAAAGTATAGACTGGAACAGAAAACTGACAGGTAAAAATACTGACCATAAATGGAGAAATCAAATCCTTACTTAATATTCATGCTTATCACCATATACCATGTGGGAATAAAATTAGTAAATCACATCCAATGTGGCTTAACAGTGATTTAAAGATCAAGATATAAAGTAAAAATCATGCATTTAAATTATACAAAAAAGAGGGGACAGAGACTGCTTTACTCGATTACAAGGAAATCAACACGGAATGCAAAAGAGCTATGCTCCATCCATGGATGTCGAAGAGGCTGAAGGTGTCCAGTTCTATGAAGATATTCAATATGTCCTAGATATAACACCAAGAAAATATGTTACTATCATCATAGGATATTGGAACGCTAAAGTAGGGAACCAAGAGAAACCTGGAATAACTGGTAAGTTTGGTCTTCGAGTACAAAATGAAGCAGGTCAGAGATTAGTAAAATTCTGTCAAGATAAATCTCTGGTCATAGTAAACACTGACTTCAAACAGCCTACGAGACGACTCTACACATGGACATCACCAGATGGACAATATAGAAATCAGATTGACTATATACTTTGCAGCCAAATATGGAGGAGCTCTATATAATCAGCAAAAACAAGACCTGGAGCTGAATGCGGTACAGACCATGAGCTTCTTATTGCAAAGTTCAGAAATAAACCGAAGAAAAGAGGGAAAATCATCAGACAAAGCAGATACAACATAAATAATATCCCTTGTGAATATGCAGTGGAAGTAAAGAATAGGTTTAAGAGAATAGACATGGAAGATATAATGCACAAAGATCGTTAAACCGGAATTTAACATTATCCAATATTTTAAAAAAATATTAATGGGAAGAATATATCCAAGGGTTCTGTAATAGCCAAAACATTATATCTAATTTTTCAAAATTCACTCAACACAGGGTTGCTACCAGATAACTGGAGAAAAGCAGATGTGGTAGAGCCTCACTTCTGTAGAGGAAAAGCTTTTAGAAGGGTTAATAATGAATAATATGCAAAAATATGTATATTTGAAAAAGATTATAAGCAGGAGTCAACACAGATGTATGAGGGATAGGTCATGTCAAAAAAATCTAATTTGTTTCTATGGGGAGGTTGGTAGGAACTTGGATCAAGGCAACTCAGTCGATATATTATTTTTGGATTATTCAAAGGTTTTTGATACAGTGCCACGTGGAAGACTAATATGCAAACAAATGTATACAGGATACAGTAAATATTTGTTCATGGATTAAGAGCTGGCTAAAAGACAGGAAGCAAAGGGATATTATAAATGGAACATACTCAGATTGGACTAATGTAGTAAGTGGTGTTCCACAGGGTTTAGTATTAGATCCTCTAATTTTTAACATATTTATTAATGGCTTAAAATTGGGACTGGAAAGTATTGTCACCATTTTTGCTAATGACACTATGTTTTGCAAGGTTATTACATCAGAAAATGATGCACTTTCCCTCCAAAGGGATTTGCATAAATTAGATCAGTGGACAACTAAATGGCAGATGAGATTTGATACAAATAAATGTAAAGTTATGCATTTGGGGAGAAAAAATAGCCATGCAATTTATAATCCTATTGGAGCAAATCTAGGGATATCAGAGATAGAAAGAGATTTAAGTGTTCTTGTGGACAACCACCTAGGTAACAGTGCTCAATGCCAAGCAGCATCTGCAAAGGCAAATAAAACATTAGCATACATTAAGATGAGTATAGAAGCAAGGCAAGCAAATATAAATCTACCACTATATAAATCCCTAGAATGCCCACATGTGGAGTATGGAGTACAACTTTAGGCACCACTTGATAAAAAGGAGATTTTATAGCTACAGGGCAACAACAATAATAAGGGGGAATGGAGGCACTAAATTATGAAGAAAGACTAACCAAATTACACTTTTCTCTAGAAAGAGGTGCCTAAGAGGTTTGTATAAAACTACAAAAAAAGCACCTGACCCTACAGGGTCATTCCATTATTATTTGTCAAAAACTGCTTATGTTGTCAAAAAAAATCTCAAAAATAACTTGCAAACTTTAAGTTATTATTAAATTGCCAGCTTTTAAACCACTCCATTCAGTTTTTTCATATAAGCGAAAAAAATGGCTATGATTCAAACACTTTTTCATCACCCCAAAATTCAACATATACCAACTTTTGCATGGCTGGTTGGAATTTCATGAAAATTAGCAAAATAATCAGACCACCACTAAAATACAAAATGTCAAACATATGCACAATGGCAAGGCAAAGTTCATTAAAAGTTAGCTTAGAATGAAGCATATGAGAGGAACCATGCTCTGATAATTATTTTGTGATGCTTCATCAATTGGATCCAAACCAGTTTAATTACAAATCAAATTACAATAGAAGACACCAATGACCAAGTCCATAAAATGTTTTCTTCAAAATATAATTTAACATATTTTACATCAATGCTCACTATTTTTTAAATATTTACATGCATTGCTAAAACAAATTAAAAATACGAAATCATCAATGCCAAAAATTGGTAAACACTATAATGTTGAGTAAAAATGCATATTATAGACAGCTTGCTGAAACACTAAAAAACCCTAAGTGAATATAGACTTTAACTTTAATGAATAAAGCTTTTTTTCTTCTTAAAAGAAAACAAAATACCATCCTGGGTCATATTGAAACAGCTTGAGCTTGATTGTGAAATGAAAATAAAGAGCATTTCCATCACAGTAAAGGCGATGACTCTAAGAGGAAAGTCAATGGACTATTAAATGGGAAATCATCTGTTTTCAGATTTTACTTCACTACTATTACATTCCTCCAGTGAGCCGTTATCTAGTAGAGAAGCCTTAATCTTCTCATTTTCTGGCAGAAAATTTCCATGCGTTTAGCACAGCTATTCATATCATAATGTTCAATCACCTCTTCATAAGAAATTTCAGCTAAAATGTATGTTTCCCCAGCATGGTTCCTCCATTAGTGGCTCTAACTGCCCACTGAACTAAAAAGATTTAATGCTATTCCATTACTTCCTGTTGAAGGTCTCATTATTTAATCTTGGCCTATTTGATGGCTGATACTTACTACAAAATGCTATTTTTGCTTGCATATCTTCCCAAAGGGTATGATCCCATTTCCATAAGCTATATACAGCAATTGATAAACAATGTATTGTTAATGCAACTTGGAAACTCAAGCTCTTATATATAACTTGACAGCTAATGTAGCACATTTCGATGTGATGTTTGTTTTTGTTTTACTAAAACACAGTAAAAAGTGGATGTTTTGTATAGACACTACTTTACTCATACCAAAATCAAAACACGTTTTACCTCATTGATACAGTGAAAGTATCAAAGTCCACATTCACTAAGCCCTTCATTTTAGTTAAATGATATGAATAATAATATAGTAAATATTTAAAGGGATATCATTAATTAAAAAGTAAATGCAACATTTTAAAGAAACCCCCAGCAATTCCATAATAATTAAGTTATTCTTATAGATCTTTACTATATGGTTGTACATTGTACAAGCCATGATATTTTATAAAGTAAATCATTATTGACATATTGACCACTGTCAATATCTAATGTGTGGCTCTAGAATACATTTTGGGGATTTAATGTTCTAATAGTGACACACTGGAGTATATTTACCAAGGTATGGATAGATTGGGTTACAAAAAATTAGTTATATATCCCAAATTACTATTGTGTAATATAACCATGGCACACTTAAAATGAACCCAATTACTATGGGGTCTTCAAGGACCCCCTTGGTACCATTCTTACCATCACAGGGTTCCATTTTTGACCCCCATGTGCCCGAACCCCCCATGGGAATTCATAAGGACCTCCATGAACCCTAACACTAAATACATAAAAAAATTACATTAAATAAAAAAGTTACACCTGAAAGGGGGGATATATACATTACCTATCCCTGATCACCCATGTTGTGGTCCTCACTCTTCAGCCCTGGTTTAGTGGGCACTTCCATGTTGATTCAATAATCTGTCCTCTTTTCTTGAATGAAGCCCTTGGTCCTCATCAGCTGCCCATGGAAATAACAAACCCAAAAATCCCAAAAAAGTTTTTAAACTAATGGAGCTCCTGTACCGACTAACGTTTTTTAGCCCAAATATTCTCCTCATATACTAATTTTGAGGATTCTGATTGGCTGAAATATGTTTTTTATTACTTGCGCCCTGTATCTGATTAATTAGAATTGTAATTATTTAGAAATAGGGTGAGAGTAATTCAAATACTCAATTCTGATTGGCTACAATATGACCTACAAATAAAAATAATCTAACTATGATCCTCTTCAGACGAACTCCAGCACTAACTAACATTTTTAGAATAGTTAGGTAGAGATTGATAAGGCAAAAAAAAACAAAAAACTATATTAAACTTTTACTGTGCATTTAAAAAATGGTTTATTATTTTTCACTTATCCCCACAGGCTGCATAAGTTCTAGTTTGCTCAACCCCCCAAATGAAGTGAATAGAGTGGAGCCACCCAGGAGGAAGTGCTAAACTCAAAAACGTTCTCTGAAACACACATTTGCAGTCAGCAATGTAAATTGAGCAGTTAGCATGTACAAACACTGTCCAAATCAAAACCCACTATCACTATCAATACTTAATTCAGCTGGTGAAGAGATCTGGAGCTTATATAGCCTGGCGCAACACGAGAAAAAAATAATTAATTGTTTAAATGCACAATAAAATAATATTTATTTCTTCTTACATGATGGCGAAAGCAATCCTTTAACTCTATCCTCAAACATAGACTAACACCAGTAAACTGCCCTTAAATAACATTAACTAACCCTGACTCTAACCACATTTCTTATATAAAGCAGAAAATATTTAACCTCAACAATACACAGAAACCCAACTCTAACATCTGAAAACCTTAACAACATATTTCTAGCCCCAATATACCAGATGTTAATAAAGAACAGATCAACTCCTTATTAACGCATCAACTAAAGAGCTATTTGTGAAAAAATATAAACTAACAATTGGCAGATGAGCCGAATCTGGTTCACTCATCCTCATTTTAATATGCACTTGTTGAAGTACAACCTCTTAACAAACCTTGAAAAGCTTAGTGAATCTAGGGTTTGTTTCTATAAATCAAAAGCTCAGTTCCATGTATAAATACCCTAAACTGAACATATAAAAGCTTTTCCAATGTGTATAACAGTTACATGAAGAAGAGAAAATCATTTGGCTAAATTTTGAACCAAACAAGCTTTTTCATTTTGAGCTAAGCACAAAGAAAGCTACCTATCCTTCCAAATCATCTCCAAAGCTTGAATAATTTGTTCAAGGTCACACTCAACTTCCATGAAAAACACAATATTTTCATTTCTTTGACTACTTCACTTCTTACAGTTCTATGGTACTTTTAAAATATGGCTAATTTTCTAGTAATATTTTTACCAGCTCCTCTGGGATCTACCAAAACACTATTCAAGGCAACTCACTGCAATTATGCTGTTCACTTTGATAGCAGTTAATGTGGTGTTTCTGTGGATGGGGGATATCATTTGGTCAACTTTTAACACATGTGTTAACCTTTGTTTTCACACTGATGGCATCATAATTAGACCAATCTTATGGATAAACAAAAAATACATATTTATTAAGAAGTTCCTAACTTCACCACTGAATTACAAAAGAAACTGGTAAGTCATGAATAAATGAGTAATAAAACAATCTTAAGTAGTCTCCCATGATTATGGTGCAGAAAGCTTCTTGCTTAATGGCATGCTATGGTCTAATAAGAAACCGCATTTCTTTGCTAGACTAAAATTAAGCTTGCATAGTCCTTACATATTTGGAATGTAAATTATCTTGTAACATATGCAGAAATTAGTATGTATTATGCATTAGTGTTTTAACTAAAACAACTTACTGGCCGTAACATTAATGCATCTTCAACCATTGTGTGAATAAAAGGAATATACTGGCTATAAATGGATTAAAATAGATTGTACAACAATTACAAATCTGTACTGTTTTTGGGTATATGTAAATTGATGAATGTTGCATTTGGATATATTCTTGAATTTGACTATTTTGCTTTATTCCAAACTTTAAATTAGATTATCTACTAAGTATTTGGCTGGGGATTTTGAATGCACAAATGCATCATGTCAGCAGCCACAGTTAATCTTCTATCTGTTTCAGTGTGATTTACAGAAAATAATAGATGCCCACACAGGGCCAGACCACATTGCTCTGGATTAATGTAGCACACATTTTACAAAAAAAGTAAACATTGTGAGGAATGTAATCCATAGCACTGTGATCTCTACTTATTAGGGTTTTAAAAAAATATGTTCTTAAATGTATCTTTTATTTATACTTTATGTATGTTTATACATAGCTAATTGAACTTTAATGAATTTCTGCATCCCAATACAGGTCCTAATAGCGTGGGAGCTGCTTAAATTGAAGAATTTATGTGTAACACCAAAATTACATTTCTACTCCCAGGATGAGCCAAACATGGAGGAAAAGAGAAACTTATAATATAAAATGTTTTTTTTTTTTTTTTTTTTATAATTCTTTTTATTTTTATTTTGTACAAATAGAGAAGTGGAGCAGCTAATAACATATATGTAAATATCACATACAAGAGAGTGTAACACATAATACAAGAACCTAAACTTGTTGTCGCCGCATCCTTGGTAACTCTCGAGTTTTAAGTATGTTTTTAGAATCAACAGAAAACAATAGAAAAAACAGAAACAAAAACAAAAAAAAAAGAAACAAAGGAAAACGGAAAAAAGAGAAAAAAAGAGAGAAAAAAAAAAAAAAAAAAAAAAAAGATCTTCCCTCTTTCCTCCCCTTTAGCCCTTCTTCCTCCTCTCCTTAAGGGTTTGTCGTGGAAACACTATCAATGAAAGTATCATCCTCATAACCTTTCTAACAAATTGTCAAAAATTGGTCCCACAGCTGCCATTTTATTAAGCGAGTGGCCTTAGGGAAGTTATCTCTGGCGTTATCGCACCAGTCTAGTCTCATCATTTCTCTGTTCTTTGAGATAGTAATCTCTAATTCTTTCCAAGAGGGTACTTGAGGCTGTTTCCAATATTTCACTAATAACCATTTAGCAACTAAACATATGTGTGATATTAATAGTCTTTCCCCTAATGGGAAGGTTTCCAATTGCGAGTGTAATATAAACATTAACGGGTTACAAGGAATTTGTTTACCAGTAAGAGTCGATAGTTCTTTGCTTACTTTCATCCAAAATGTTTTGATTTTTTTACAGTCCCACCACATATGGATAGTTGTACCTGGTAGTCCACATTGTTTCCAGCATAAGCCATCTAAATTACTATATATTCTTTTAAGTTTATTGGGAACATAGTACCATCTATGAATTAATTTGATCATCATTTCATTATATAAGGAGTTAATTGATGAGTTCTTAATAATACCAAAAATTTTAGTCCAGTCTTCCTCTTTTATTATAATTTTCAGGTCAGTTTCCCAGGCTAATATACCCAGACTCTTTTCCAAGGGAGTATTTTCGTCAATTATATTGCTAAATTTGGAAATTATATGTGACGATTCACCTTTAATTAGATATTCTTCCATTTTCCAGATTTTATTCATATTATTAATTTTATATCCTTGAAGAGTAAGGTATCTTTGTAGTCCTTCGTATTCTAACCACGTTATTTTATCTAGATTAAATTTTTCTTTAAGTCTTTTCAATTCCATTAGACTACCTTTTTCAAATAGATCTCCCACATTTCTAATATTATGTAGTTTTAATAAAGCTAAGAGTAATCCATTCGATTTATTGTTAAGGAAGTCAATTGGTGCTGCCAAGGAAGGTGACTGTATCAATGCGAGTTTTATTTTATTATTGTGCCATATGTTAATAATATATTTAATATTAGTAGGTAGTTCTGAACTCTCCTTCTGTTTATACTTAGTACTCCATAATATATTTTTTATTGGAGATCTTCCCGCTAGGGAGTCCTCTATTGTTAGCCATCTTGGAGTATCCTGTTTATAGTTATATCCAGCTGCTTGTGTAAGTATAATTTTTTTATTCAATTCTTTGATAGAGGGAGAACTTAATCCCCCTTTCTCCAGTTTCTTGCAAATTATAATTTTTTTAATTCTTGGTTTTTTCCCCTGGTATATAAAATCGTCTAATATTTCTTGTATGATCTTTATGTAATAAACCGGTATTTTACCCGGGAGGCATCTCATTATATATGTGATTTTTGGGAGTAAACTCATGTTAACAGCATTTATTCTAGATAACCATGATATCTGCAGGGATCTCCAATCATTCAACTGATTTCTTATTTTTTTCAGTATATCATTATAGTTATCTTTAAAGATATTTCTTATATGATCTGGGAATCTAACCCCCAGATGTACTATATGAGAGGACTTCCAGCAGTAGGGGTATAGATTTATTAACCTATTTTTTTCCTCTAATGGAATATTATAGGTCAGTACTTCCGTTTTCTGTTGGTTAATTTTAAAATAGGAGAATTTACCAAATTCTTCCAAGCTGGTCTGTAGAGCTCTACAGGAGTGTTCAGGGTTTGTTATTGTCATTATTATATCATCAGCATATGCCATTATTTTGTATTCCTCTTGTCCTATTTTAATCCCTCTAATTTCTATAGAGTCTCTAATCTTGATCAATAAAGGTTCAAGAAATAGGACAAAAAGCAATGGAGACAATGGACAACCCTGACGCGTGCCGTTCGATATTAGGAATTTGTCAGAGCTGAATTGTGAAGATGAGATATGTGCTATAGTATTTAAATATAGGGGTTTAATTGCTGACAAAGCGAAACTTTTCAAGCCAAAACTCTCCAAAACACTTTCTAGGAAATCCCACCTGACCCTGTCAAAGGCTTTCTCTGCATCTAATGACAGGGTCAGGGAGGGGATCCTTTTTCTTTTTATATAGTATAAGGTATCTAACAGACGTCTGGTATTATCTGACGCTTGTCTATTCGGAATGAATCCTGTTTGATCTAAATGTATTAAAGAAGGTATAATCTTGCTTAGTCTATTAGCTAAAATTTTAGAGTAGATTTTAATATCGACATTAATTAGGGAGATTGGGCGATAGTTTTTGTAGTCTTCGGGATTTTTTCCTTGTTTCAATATGTTAACTATTTTTATTTCCGTTAGCTCTGGAGGCATCCCTCCTTCTTGTTTTATCTCATTGAAGAGATTGCATAAAGTACAGTTTAATTCTTTACTAAGATATCGGTAAAATAAGTTATTAAATCCGTCTACCCCAGGTGTTTTATTTTTTTTATTTTTGGACACGATTTCCGTTATCTCTATATTTTCTATTGGTTTATTCAGAAAGCTAAGTTGAGCTTCCGATACTTTGGGGAACTTTATATTGTCTAGGTATTGTTTAATCTCTTCTATCCCTGGTTTAACCAATTGACGATCTTTCTCTAGATTATATAGATTACTATAATAATCCTGAAATACTGATCCTATCTTATCTGGATGGGATTGTAAGATGTTATTAGAGTCTAGAATTTTTTCAATATTGTTTTTAATATACTGTTTTTTTAATTTGTTAGCCAGGAATTTACCTGATTTGCCCCCTTCAAAAAATTGTGTTTGTTGAAATTTCCATAATATTTTATCTGATTGAATCTGGAGAATTTTTTGTATTTGGATATTTATGTCTTTTATTACTTTACTATTTTCACTATTTGGAGTCTCCCAATATAAAATGTTTATACCACATATAAAAACAAAAATAAAACAATAGAAAAAGGCTAGATGCTAGAGATTCTGCTTCACAGGCCCAGTGAGAGGGTAACAACTAAGATACATAAGCACTCAAAAAAATTCCATCTGTGTACCAATACCAGTATAACTAATATATGAAATCAATAATAATAAACAGAGTTCAGTATTCTATACTAAAGACAATTTACCCTATCTCATTCCTGGATACATAAATCATATGACCCTAGCTATGTATCACCCTGTACTTACAAGTTAGTGATCTGGTCCTGACTGCTGTCCCTAGGCTCTTTCACCAGCTCTCCAACTAGCCAAGCCTGGTGCTGCAGGTCTACTTCACTCATCAGCGACGCCACTTGGTGATTACTCCGCTGCCCACCATGAAAGCTTGAATTGCACACTAGTGGGCAATAGGGACCAGGTTCATGACCACTGAGCTAAGTGGTTGAATTAGTGTGAAAGTACTAACGTTCCACAGCATTTCCTGTATCAACACTAAAGTCATAGAACGTCATTACACATTGCAACCTTGAATCTATAAAGAAAACTAACATTCACTGTGCAGTGTTGAGTAAGATAACCTTTTAGTCCTAGGTGCGTAGGTCATGTTTAATTGGAGAGAGAGAAGAAGTAGGAGTTTACTTTAGAGAAAATAGGAGATTAGTGCTTTTTGTCTTCTTATTTTATTTTACTTAAATTCACGCCTGAAATATTTGCATAATCTACATATCCTTAGATAATTACTAGGCCTTATCTCACCCTTATTCTGAAGGTGCTCATTGCGAGTCACGGGACGATCGCTGAAGGTACTCATCACAGGGCTCACGATGAGCACCGTGAGAGGCTTGCAATAAGCACCGAAGGCGCTCATTGCGAACCCCACGATTAGCGCCAAAGGCGCTCAGCGTGGATCTTGTGATGAGCGCAGAAGGTGATCAGTGCAAAGCAGGAAACTTGAAATACACGGGGGGAGAGGCTTGCAATGAGCGCAGAAGGCGATCATCGCAGGGCTCGCAATCAGCACCGAAGTTGCTCAGAGCAACAGCCTCACATTGTGTGGCAAACAGCATTGCCAGCCTTGCAATTTTAATCCCGTCATTTTTGACGGGCAAGTTCCTAGTATCTTAAAAGGGTTTACTTGTAATGGTTTGTGGCAGAAGGAATGTAATAGTTGTGTTGCTCCCTATGTGGCAAGTTCACTTACAGATTTCCTATGGGAGCCATGTAATTGATATTTCACTAAATATCAATAGTCAATATAGTCATATTCTAGAATGTATTCTTTTTTACATTAGCATTTCTTATATTGTACTTTTGTAATATTTACCATGATTTTGCATACAGTATTATAAAATAATTTAGAAGTTCTACTTTATATTTGATAGAATGTAGGCCAGAAAACTAATGTTTAATTGCACCTTGCTCTAATGGGAACATCAAAGAATAGGATTATTGCTTAAAATAGAACAACTGTACCCTAATCCACATATGATGAAAGCAGATAACTAAATCAAATGATGGCAAAAAGCAATTAGTAAGGAAAACTTTATGCTAATGAAGCAGTAGTACTTGTTAGGTCATACTAATTATGCATACAAAGCTTTGACTTGAGGCACAGTACAGCTTCGAAGATTAATAGGTATATAAGAGGATGAGACATGCAAGCAGAGTACATTTTATGCTGCAGAATTCATGGCCTAAATCCCTTCTTTCTGTAAGCTGAAATTGGATCCAAACTTCTTTTTTTGTTTTTGCTGGAGCCATGATTTTACTTTAAGGTTCCTTTTAACAACATGCAACACATTTCCATTAATAAATTCCGGTTTTGTTTCATTGTACACCTCCAATTAAAATCACAATAAGTAAAACATATCTAGATTTTGGAAATTGTCCAAATATGTAATTCTTCTTTGCAGATAATTTTATTGCAGACAAATAAAATCATTTAAATTGGGTAATATCATGTCCCAAATAAGGAGAATTATTAAACTAAGAGGGAGATGGAGGAAGCTCCCATTCAACATTAATATGAAAATATATATAAGAGTACAATTCGGTGGACTTATAGGGTAGTCAACATCATTTCAATGTTTCTAATGCCAAATGGATGTTTGGTCAAGATTCTAAGTGTATTTATGAAATGAGGTACAATAATTGGTTTGAACATGAATAAACAGTGGAGTTAAAGTATGTAATATCATTTTTATTCATGTTTTCTATGAAGTTATTTTTATCAAGTGGGGATACACTTATCTTTATAGGAAATCAGGATACTTAAATCTACTTTTTACTCTACATATCACTACTTTGACAAAGATCAGCTGCAATTACATTTTTCCTGAGAAAGAAGCCCTGCCTCTCTGACACTACTGGGGTCATAAAGCATCACTGTGGACATAATGGGGTCACCATTATATACAGAGAGACTCTTAGGGCCTCATTCTATTATCGGCCGTAAATCGGCTGTAAGGCTGCGATTCCTTGCGGGGGTTCTGTTAACTCGCGATTCTATTATACAGCCCTGCAAGGATCTCCTTTTACGGCCGGCCGCATATCTTTGAACCGGCCGTAAGCTGTGAAATATAAAAACTGAAAAATAAATTCAAGCCTGCACTGTACAGCTCTGTACATGCTAGGGATCATATTGGGGGACATGAGGATTAAAAGGAACCCACTCTCAAGCTTGCACATCTGCCCAAACCCGAGTTCAAATTAACTGTTTATTTTCCGGCTGCGGCGTGGGTGTGTCTGAGGTGCTCCAAGCACTCTGGACTTTTTACATATATTATTAAAAATAAAATATTTTACGGATTTGAGTACAGGATAATTATGTGCTATTTTTTCTAACACCAAAAATCCCTTTATAGTCTTCTCAAAGTGCAGGATGGCTTTATTTGAGCTATTTTATGTGCTTAATTGGTGCTAGCGAGACCTCTTTCCTGCAAGTAAGCTGCGGCTCGCTTTTAGCCTTGCAGAGAGGTTTCCCGGAGCAATTGAATTGCAAATTTCTTGCGGCCGTTTTAGATCAAAGGCTTTCCTCCGGCGCGAGCGGCCGCAAGAGATAGCAAGGCACCGGCCGCAAGCCTGCCGGAATCCCCGGCCGTAAGGGAATAGAATAGCAGAATAGCTTGCGGCCGGTCCTTGCGGCCCCGCAACGGCTGCGGCCGCTAATAGAATGAGGCCCTTAGTATATGAATTAATTGGAATGAAAGATACATTTTTGATACAGTGACATGACTTCCATTTAGCTCACCCCCTCATACATCGATATACAACATGATTAACCAAAAAAATACTGCCAACATTCCAGGTTTGCTTTAGCATTCTGCTAATGGAAACTGGTTCACTCAGGTGCATGACTACAATCTATAGCATACAGTTATGCACTTGGCCTTAATCAAAAACAACCTGAAGAGACAAGCAGAAACATACTGCAATCCTGGGTTATTGGAGGCAACACATAGAACAGATCTCATTCTGCTATCCTGGACTATTGAAGGCCGCACATAGAACAGACCACTCCATCACGAGTCAACTGTGCACATGACAATCACCATTAGAAAATAAAGAGCATTGATTCAGTTTAAAAAATGTACAAGATGTACAGTCACCGAAGTAACAACACCCTGCAGAAATATAATCAGTATATATAACTGGTAGTTCATTGTTCACTGGTAGTTCATGTACTCACTTTGAGGGTCTGGGATCAGTCCATGACAACTAAGCCAGTTATTCTGATAATACGTTTATAAATATTGAGTGCAATTTAATTTTTCCTCAGAAATAATTCCTGCTTCCCTGACACTACAGGGATCATAAAATACCACTGTGGACAATAAAGTGAAAATGGGGTCATCATCCTACAACCAAGGGGACAAATAGTATATGAATGCAATGAAATGAAAGCTACGTTTTTGATACAGAGACAACATTTACTCACCCCCATACAAATAGATATAGAGCACAATTAATCATTGTTGTTGTATCCTTTTACATTTTCTTCTCCATGTATAATTTAAAAATGCAGCTATAATGCTGTTCTGCATCCACAGTCATGTGACCTATCATTTTAGCTTTCTGTCAAACTGTCTTAGCAGCTTTCCTTGATGTTCAGGAACCATAATTACCCTCAAGGGGAAATAAAAACTGTGTGTAGTCATGTTCTGCACCAACCTAAAATGAATGGTTATTAAATGAAAATGATTGGAAAAATATTACATTTTAACACAGGAGACAAAGATTAAGATAAAAATTCCAATATTTTAGAAAAAGAAAGGCTCTCCAGATAGGGAAAAATCCTTGACGAATATGCAGCAGAATCCTAATTAATATTGTCAAACTGTCTCTGTAAATCCCTTAGTGGAAAACTGAAGCTCATTTTTTAATCAAAAACTGAATTTAATTTGTACTGAAAAAATATATATGGAATAACAATTGGAAATAAATATCTCAAGAATTACTGTAAGCAGTTTAGATAATTAGAAATAAGTATACTTTAATTAGAATTTCATGGTTGCATAATAAAATATCCTTAGATTATTTAGGTATAAAGTAACGGATATATTTTAAGATAGTTTTGTATATCAAAAAATATAATCAGCAATGATGTTTCTTTGGATTCGTTAGCATAAAATAAGATATTAACTAGTAAGCTGATTCAAAGTGCTTTTTTATTGATAACTGCTATTAAAGACATAGTATAGATTTAGCAAAACATGAGTTTTGTTATTGCAATAACGACCTGTAATGCCTTTAAATGTTGATAGCTAAAGTAAAAAACACACAGCACAAAGAGCCAACATTAAATGTAATTACGAACAGAGAAAAGACTGTTGACAGTGCAATTGAAAATTATACCAATTATCTTCGTCAGCCATTTGTATCATCAACCTGCACATACAAATTTTAAAAAGCAGAGCAATAGTTCAGTGCTGTCTTGATAAATGTTTAAACCCTGGCTACGGCTTAAGGGACCAATTAAATGAGTTAACTGAGCCATGTGAGGCACCAATGAATCCAATTCTCTTTTTCTATTTATTTCTTCTGCTAACATAAAGGAGTAATGTGTAAGCACTGTGGAGCTATATAAAGACAAATGAATGTATACTGATACTGATAATAGGTCTTTGTCTCAGCTGACATGATCTAGCTTCTGAGGTTTTTCCTGCACTAAAAGGAAAATAACATTAGATCTATTGGTATTTGGGAATTTCAACTGTATTCAGACAAAATGTTGTGTAAATTACAGAGGAAAAATACCATACAAACAACAAGCATGGTGGGGTCAAATTAGCAAGATTTGCATTGGTACATCATATTGTTAGTTGTAAATGTTATCTAATGATTAAGTCATTTTTGAGCTATTTTATTTTTTGTCCTTATTAATATTAATACAAAAATAAACAGTATCAATGATAAATGATAACACCCTGGCCAAATAATTTTGGTTTCCATTTGGTTCTTGGAAAAATCTGAAGCAAAAATAAATATTTAAACTTAATTGTTTAAGTATTTTCCATGCTTTAATTAAATCACAGCTACATTGTAGCAAAATTGTTTTCTGTAGAATCAATCTCCTGTATTTTCAAGTTAAAAATGAAAATCACGTCACACAGATTTTTTAAGGATTTGGAATTGTAGACCTGTAAGGCATCAAAATCTGGTCTAAGGGATCAAACCAACAACAGTGAAATAAATTGGGTATAAAGATTTTAAGGTAATGAATATGATACCTTGTTAAATCTCAAGGGGTAAAACACTCCATATTGCACTTAGACAAAGATAATGGCATGACGATATTATGCCATGCTCCATTGGGACAAGCCTCCGAGTCCTGATAGCTTAAGAAATCTGGTTTGAGAAATGAAGCATGTCTCCCAGAAACAGACTGCTTGCTAGTTACATTTCTTAAGTGAACCCCTAGACAACAGGGACAGACCAAAAGACATATGTGTGTGAAGATATTGACATTTTCATTGGTTATTCATTGTTTATTCTTAGAAAAATCCACATTGTTCTTTTATTCTTGTAAAAAAAAAATGTTCAGAAATACTTCATAATTTCTTTTTGTGAGTTTGTAGACAATTTCCACCTTTAGAAATAGAATACAGTGGATATAAAAAGTCTACACACCCCTGTTAAAATGTTAGGTTTCTGTGCTGTAAAAAAATGAGACAAAGATAAATCATTTCAGAACTTTTTCCACCTTTAATGTGACCTATAAACTGTACAACTCAATTAAAAAATAAACTGAAATCTTTAAGATAGAGGGAAGAAAAAATATAAAAATAAAATAATATGGTTGCATAAGTATGCACACCCTTAAACTAATACTTTGTTGAAGCACCTTTTGATTTTATTACAGCACTCAGTCTTTTTGGGTATGAGTCTATCAGCATGGCACATTTTGACTTGGCAAGATTTGCCCACTCTTCTTTGCAAAAACACTCCATATCTGTCAGATTGCGAGGGCATCTCCTGTGCACAGCCCTCTTCAGATCACCCCACAGATTTACATTCAGGTCTGGGCTCTGGCTGACCATTCCAAAACTTTAGTCTTCTTCTGGTGAAACCATTCCTTTGTTGATTTGGATGTATGATTTGGGTCGTTGTCATGCTGAAAGATGAAGTTCCTCTTCATGTTCAGCTTTCTAGCAGAAGCCTGAAGGTTTTGTGCCAATATTGACTGGTATTTGGAACTGTTCATAATTCCCTCTATCTTAACTAAGGCCCCAGTTCCAGCTGAAGAAAAACAGCCCCAAAGCATGATGCTGCCACCACCATGCTTCACTGTGGGTATGGTGTTCTTTTGGTGATGTGCAGTGTTGTTTTTGCGCCAAACATATCTTTTGGAATTATGGCCAAAAAGTTCAACCTTGGTTTCATCGGACCATAACACCTTTTCCCACATGCTTTTGGGAGACTTCAGATGTGTTTTTGCAAAATGTAGCCTGGCTTGGATGTTTTTCTTCGTAAGAAAAGGCTTTCGTCTTGCCACTCTACCCCATAGCCCAGACATATGAAGAATACAGGAGATTGTTGTCACATGTACCACACAGCCAGTTCTTGCCAGATATTCCTGCAGCTCCTCTAATGTTGCTGTAGGCCTCTTGGTAGCCTCCCAGACCAGTTTTCTTCTAATTTTTTCATCAATTTTGGAGGGAGCTCCAGTTCTTGGTAATGTCACTGTTGTGCCATATTTTCTCCACTTGATGACTGTGTTCCATGGTATATTGAATGCCTTGGAAATTCTTTTGTACCCTTCTCCTGACTGATACCTTTTAACAATGAGATCCCTCTGATGCTTTGGAAGCTCTGTGTGGACCATGGCTTTTGCTGTGGGATGCGACTAAGAACATTTCAGGAAAGACCAACTAGAGCAGCTGAACTTTATTTGGGGTTAATCAGAGGCACTTTAAATAATGGCAGGTGTATGCTGACTCCTATTTAACACGATTTGGAATGTGATTGCTTAGTTATGAACACAGCTACATCCCCTGTTATAAGAGGGTGTGCAGACTTATGCAACCATGTTATTTTTCTTTTTTCTTTTTCTTCCCTCCACCTAAAAGATTTCAGTTTGTTTTTCAATTGAGTTGTAAAGTTTATAGGTCACATTAAAGGTGGAAAAAGTTCTGAAATTATTTATCTTTGTCTCATTTTTTTTAAAGCAAAGAAACCTGACATTTTAACAGGGGTGTGTAGACTTTTTGTATCCAATGTATATTAACATGACATGCTTCAAAAGAATCGTAAAGTCAAAATATCTCCCTTTATTACTCAGTTATTAAAAGAATATCATGGGTAATGATACAGGAAAATAAATAATAAAAAAATACACTAAAAGCAAAGCGCTAATGGCAGCTATGCCCCAAACATTCAAGCACACTTAAATAGAACTAATTATGTGACCCTTGAAGTGTGCCTCCTGTTTGGGAAGTTTAGTACCTGTGATACTCTTTTAAGAATTGATTAATATAAGTACATTTTTTATGTATAAATCTCCTTTCCATTTGGTATTTTTGAAAATTAATATATTACCATATACATCTGCAATTAAAAATGATATTTTATCCAGTTTGTGGTGCCAAATTTTGATTATTTGTAAAACGTTTTTGAAAAATGTGTCTGTAAAAGCATGACTTAATAGTTCATAAACTTGGTAAGGCTCTAAGATATAAAGGAGTTAAAACCTAATGAACTACAGTATACATACAGCCCTATTAACTTCAGGCTACGTGTTAAAATGTAGTCCGTATTGTAGCTCTTAGGACTTACTGCTATTAAATTAGCCCGTAACACAGGCCACAGATGACTTGTGGGTTAAGACGCAGCAAGGCCGAAAAAAGCCTACGGGATAAGCAACGTTAAACTTCGCGGCCCTTAATCCTTTGTTCTCTCAAGCCTGTAACCGCTACGTTTCCAAGTTAGCTATTAAATTGCAATTAAGTCACGGAACACGCAAATGTAGCCTAAAGCCAAATGAGTGCTGGCGAGTACTTGCAAGGGGGGTAAACTGCTACACATGAATATGAGCAAAAGCAGAACGTATACTTTTCAGCTTAGACAGTAATTGTAAGGTAAATTGCATTCACAATAGTAACTGTATTTATGTATATTATATGTTGTACATAGATTTTACATTTTCTCAAGTAGCTAATCAAAATTAGTGCTCTTTGTAAAATGCAAGATAATTAGCCCTATTCTACTGGCCAATTTGTAAAATTATACACTAAAAACTGCTCTTAAAATTGCCACAGATTCTATTAGCTACTTGCAATCCGATTACAAGTTCTCCACCCACAATCACTATGGGCCAGCCAAAGACGTAAATTCAAACTTAGAACTCCATGGGTTTTAGCACAGCTCAAACATTACGAGCTCTAAGTAATTCAAGTTACATAAAATCAATATTCTATTAGACACTAGCTCGCAAATAAAGTCTGACCCGCAACTGAAAAAAGTATAGTAGACTCTAAGCTATCCAGCACCCACAGGGATTGGTAGATGCCGGATAAATGTTGTTTCTGGTGGTGTGAGAGTTATTATTAAAAGAGACCTGGATTAGCTGCACATAGGATGCTCTGCTAAATATATTAGTCAGTGAGGGCTGTTCTAGCAGCAGCAGCTTTCACTCCTCACTTACACACAGGCTTGTGGCTGGAGGGTGCAGTGCTGAACCTGGGAAATGTAATGCCAACACTGCACTGGCTCAGTCACTCATGCCTGTCTGCTTGCAGGTAGCATTGAATTGCAGAGATGTACAGTGGATGAAATCTAGGTGGCTGTAAGCATGTTGTGGCATGACAACCTGGCTCCTGGCATTTGTTGAGCCCTGTAAATGTGTGTACAGTATTCAATTTTTTTCTGGTTGCATGAGAGTTATGGTTGCTTGAGTTCTGGTTAACTGAGAGTCTACTCTATTAAGTTTCTGTAAAAAATATTACGAGTACTAAACAGGACTCGCAAGGCATTTTTCAAACACTTATTAGAGCTGTAACAGCTATTAAACACACAATACTGTACTTTAAAGGCATGGGAAGTCATGCAATACCATTGCACAACAGTCTCAATCCCACAAATATGCAATTAAAAAATATTATGTTTAAATTTTATTTCTGAGTAATATTGATGCCAGGACTCAAGGGGTTAATCGATACTATGAAACCCACATGGACTAGAACAGATGCTGTAATGCATCTTATAGATTGCTAGATTGTGAGCCCCATTGGCAAATATTACTTAATGGCACTAATTAATTTGTAGCCTCCAATTGCAGATTACGTGCAACTTCCATGTTTTACCAACGTCGTGATGATGGTCTCATTTAGTATTGGCTGTTTCTAAGAAGCAAATTACAGGCTTGCTTAAATATTCTCCCATCCCCTGAAATCAGACTTAAAAAACAGGGTTTACAAAGTTCGGAATTTGCGATTGAACCTACAAATATTTTAGTTTTACTACCCTATTGCTATATTCATATTTGTAAGTCATACCGTCATAAATCCATCCAGCAATCCAGAATCAGGTTTTGGCGGTGCTTGCAATCTTTCCATGGACCATTTTTCTATGATAGAAAGTACTTGGCTGTTCTCTATGTTCAAGATTCTGAATCCAGTCATGTTGACTCCACTATATCTGTAAGGCTCAACATCTAAAGCAAACAGGTCCTAAAAGAAAAGAAAAAGAAAAGAGAATTGTGTTTAAATCATTGATTTTTTGATTTCATCACATAACCAAACAAACCTAACAATGGAAACAAAAGTCAAAGAAGATGAGTTCTGGGGCTTTTTGAGAGACAATACTCATTGGAGCTGAATGTTAGATAGATAGATAGATAGATAGATAGATAGATAGATAGATAGATAGATAGATAGATAGAGTGGTAGAGCTAGTGAAAATAGGACAATGATGCAAACAAAAACAATTAAGATTGCATCCCCCCAGTGCATTGCACCGCCTGCATCGATAAATAGATAGATAGATAGACATAATACTATTTACATTATATACATGATATTTTACAACATGAAATTGGAGAGCTACTTTACGAGATACCACACCATACTACATATGATCCAGTGAAAACAAATGGAAAAGAAGACTTGCAGATAATCTTTATATTTTATCAGCATCCATGCTGTCCTTAAAAAATAAAGACTTGAGCAAAATATTGACATTCTTCTCCACTATGTACAAGCCACAGCCCACATAATTGTATTGTTTCAATATAATATGAATGCATTTCTAAAAAAAACTGTTTAATTACAGGATGGATGTACTTAATATGAATCTGGATAAACATTTGCAGCAAGTGGAGTTCTGTATTACACAAGTTGCATGAAATCATGATAAACACTTGTTTTCTTCATGTTTTACTACTGTTAAGCTAATTATTTCCATATTTGTATTGTTCTGTGCATATTTATTCCTTATTATGCTTGTATTTTGATTGTGGTTACTACAAAATAATAAACAGAAAAAGTTCAAATGAAATATGCTAGTAGATAAAAACAATGCATTTTCTGTAACATCATAAGCTCCAAGTCCTACTTGTCTGCTTATTTCCCTTTGTGCTCTAGAAATTCAGATGCCATTTGATCCTCAGCTTTCTTTTATATAAAACATAAAAATACAAAATATGATGGCAGAAAAAAACTCCTTACGCAGTTTGCTCTTTGTCTATCAGATTGGAAATTTCAACTTGGTTTGAACCTTAGCTCCTGCTATTTCACTTCTAGTAGCCTTAAGTCTATACAAAGAATTGTTTTAGAAATTCCTTATGTTATCTCCTACTTCTGTGGATCAAACATACACATTATTTTATTTATTTGTTTTTTGGAAAAATAGTATTTCCCCAGAGCCTACTGTGATCAGTTTTAATACATCAATTCTTGTCTCACACCTGTCTATTCTAGCCCCTGATGGAAATATGCATGTTATGGTCTGTTAAAATGTTCTATTTTAATGATGGAGACCATAATGAGCAAAGTGGGGAGAATCCCCCTGGGCAGGAGGGTGGAGGAAACATCTGAGGGATGCAAGAACAATCCTGAAAATCCTCAATTGCTATTTTACTATTAAAAACATGGATAAGCTGTGAAAAAAAAAATGGGGGAAGTTTAGTAAAACGGACTTAGGAGAACAATCCCAAGGACAGTAGGGTGGTAACCCAAGGGGGAAATGTAGTTATTCATCACTGATGCTCTGTAACTCTCTTTTAGCATTCTCTAACTTATAAATACCGTTTGGAAATTTTTATTGGAGAAAAATACATTTTTAGGAAGCAAAGAAATAACGCACAATGCATAATTTGTAATTAATATTACAAATCATTAGGTTTATGAAAAATGCTAAATTAAATAAAACTAGAAGTTGTATACAAAATGATCTCCAAGGTCATTAGTATATAAGTCTAATTAGAGATGCACGTATAATATTTCATAGTGTCAGTGGAAAATAGATTTGCTTGGTGTGTTTTTTTGTGGTTTATGTGATACTACAGATGTAATAATCCATTTTAAAAGCTCATGTTTAACATCAGCTTTATTTTGTTGGCCAGTGAACAAAAGAGATTTAATGGAAAGAAAGGAACACATTCAATCCTGACACTATAACATGAGTCAAATCAAAATTGCATTTCACTTTCACCCTAGCTTTGTGGTGTTTTAATTATGTTGTATTCTAGTACAGAATGGCAAATATAACTGTAAAATTAGTTAAGACAATGAAATTGTTTACTTAAGATAACAGCAAAAGTCCCCATTAGTGTAGAAAAGTACACATGCAATTTAAATATAATTACATTTCTTGCTATGAAAACATTTTGAGCGGAAGTGTTAGATACCTGAGCTTAAAAGCTTGGTATTTAAAATAAAAATTGCATGAAAAGATGACCTTACTTTTTTATTATCTAACATGATTAGTTATCTCTCACAACATCACATCCTGTTGGTATAGATTAGAATAATAATAATGTTTTAACCCTTTGTATAATGAAACGACATATATGTTTGTAAACTTTGATTTTGGCTAAGATCATAATCATTGTTGAAATCATTTAATTGCTGAAAGTTGTATGTATGAGAGAGGTGTTTCTGGAGAGCTTTTGTTTCTTCTATTGATGTATAATTCTTGCTTTTGGGCCTGTGAGAATGAAGGGTGTGATATAAATTTAAATTGTATCCAATTATGTAACAAAGCTTCAGACCTTCTCCCTGTTTTCGCTTTTCCTACCCTGTCCTTCACTGGTAGCTACAAACACACACACACACACACACTCACATTATCTAGTTCTTATGTGATGTAACAAAAACAAAACCAATTCCTTTATTCATAAACAAATTCAGGTTTTCCCAAAAATGTTTTATGTCCAAAGCTTACACAACTGCTGATACTGTAAGTTTGGTATGTATTTGGCAAAAAAAAATCATTTTTTTCTTGAACTACAGTTAAAAAGGCTCCATGATTATTATCATTTACCCACCCGGGTATGATTTTGTGGCTTATCACCTCCTACTGTGAGATAATCACATGAGATGGTCAATAGGAGAGAGGGAGGACCTTTCCATGTAATTTACATGCCTAACTTTACAGTATAGTTATCTAGCATTTCCACTCACATTGTTTTTTTACAAGCCAGTTATAATTATTTTTTATAAATGTGTGCTCTTTTAATTTTTTTTTAAATTTTATAATGACGTGGCTGCAATGAGTGCCAAATTAGATGCCCGTGATGAGTGCAGAAGGACGTAGGACTTTGACGCTGATCACGAGGCACTCAACACTTTGAATTAATTACTGCTTTAATGGACGATTTTTTTTTCAAACATGTAACTCGGAATCAGTTAAAAAAACTGCCAAAAGATGTCAATTAATTAAAAAATTAACTAACAACCTCACACCCAGCACGGGGGTAGAGCCAGGGAGCCTGTGAGTGAGGTTGAAAGCTAATTTGAGCCTTAATTGACTTTTTGTCAAGATCGAAAATCGGCTAAGCAATGACAAAAATGGCGGCTGAAAAAACGTAAATGTTTTAAATAAATCTCAGACCGAGGCAGAAGCCAGTAACACTTAGCCAATCGTTGCGAAGGACGCAAGACTTGCAAAAAAATAACCAACGCTGATCATCCCGAGGCACACAAGAGCAGGGAGAGAGAGGAGAAAGACACAGGGGAGGGAGAGGGAAATAAAGGGGGGGAGAAACAGGGCAGGGAGAAGGGAGGGACACATGGAAGGGGGAGGAGGGAAACAGACACAGGGGTCATAGCGTGGGTAGAGGCACTGAGCGCGAGGCACGAAAGTGGCGGGTTGCACAACGTCTGCAATGACGGGTGGGAGAGGCTTGCAATGAGCGCGAAGGTGCTCATTGCGATGCATGAAAGTGGCAGGTTGGCCGAGGTCTGCAATGATTGGCTCAGATGCACTCATCGCAAAGCCCCGGTGGGAGAGTCTCGCAATTATCGTCAAAGGCTCTCATTGCAAGGCTCGCAAGTTAGAGGGGGAGAGCCTTGCATTGTGTGGCAAACAACAATGCCAGCCTTCAAATTTTATTGCCGTCATTTATGACGGGTAAGTCGCTGGTGATCATAATAAAGATATAAAAAGGTGATATACTACTATGAAGATGTGAATAAAAGGTTTTGTCGAATATGGATAAGGGACCTGGTTAGGGCCAATGAATTATGTTGGAGCAGTGCATATTTAGGATGGTCTTTAAAATGAAAATGAGACAAGGTAACTTATTAATTTAAACTATTAGTTGCTTGCTATGAGTGAAACCTAAAGGTTTTATATATATATATATATATATATATATATATATATATATATATATATATATATATATATATATATTGATTAATTAGTTGGTTTTCCTGACTGGGCATAATGCCAGGTCAGATATAGATGACCCAACATGTGACTGTTTGACTATATTTCTTTAAGCTTTTTCGTTTCTTAACTACCAGACAGCAGTTTTTTGTTATGAACTAAATGAGAGGTATGAATCAGACACTGTATATACTTATATATATATTGCAATTATATATATCAAATGCAAGAATACTTAATGCAAAAATGACTTCCAGAAACAAGCATGTCTTATACTTTGTTTCATTTTTGAGCAATTACATTTAGTCTATATTTATAAAATAATATGTTATACCACAATTCTGAAAGAAAGAAAGAAAGAAAAAAAAACATAAAATGTGATACACAATTAAATAAATGCTGATATGCCTTTAGTACACAGATATTATAGGTCTCATCTAACACATAGAGCTAATTGCTTTTTTTCTGTTACAAGTAAATTAGAACAATGTTGATGAATCATAATAGTGTTATCTCAACCTTCTTTCCATTTTAAAATATACTCCTAATGAATTCATGAATAGGTTTAGGGTCAAATGGAATTTCAATTACTGTATTCATAGAGTTGCGATTGTGTGCTGGAAATGCTAATTGTTAATTCAGAATGGTTTATCTTTGTCAATAAGTTCAAGCGGTCAGTGTTTTCTTTGTATTGCATCACACATGTACCAGAATAATTATGTTAAATGTATGAGAATGTATTTCTATTATTTACATTATACGTTGATCAAAGATTATGCTTCAAATAATGTTTTATAGACACAAGGTTTCTTTATTTAGTTTCCCTTTGACATACAATAATAAATATTAAGAATTACTTTTCATTACTTCCCAAAAATGTAGCATTTATGAATTATATTTGGTAACCAGATAATATTAACTAGAATGTTGTAAAGCTGAAGCTAGAAGAAGAGAGCAAGAAAAGGAGCATATGTGTGCATCATTTTAATTTTGTAGAAAAACAGCCCAAGTCCAGCGTGACGGCTCGCCTTGCTGCGCGAGGCTCGCATAGTGTGACCAATATCGTAAGCGTTCCGGACAGCCCCGCTGATCCACAACTATATATGTGATATGTGCAAGCATGTACTCTGAGAAGCATCTGGGAAGTTATCCTCACTCAACTAACTACAGCACATTGGAATTCACATGATCATAGAAGGTTTTTGCATGCCATTCTATTTTTTAAAAGAAAACAAATAAAACAATGTAACAATACAACTCTCAGATTGGTGTTCTTATTTTTCTTGCTCTGGTCTTCGTATATCCTTATCTTTTATGTAGCACTATCTAGTCTGTGGTCAGAGTCACCACCAACCCTGGATTAACAATGTAATATCCTTGTGACATAAGAGAAAATATTTTAAAGCATATTTTATTTTCTATTATTTGTTTTGCCCTTATGTATTTATTATTGGGATTTTTATGAACTACTTTACAAAAGCAGAATCTTTTTGGAGTGCAAAGCACAATTAATTTAATAATTAATTTAAATGAAAAATTTAAATACAATATTTTACACGTTTATATGGTTTTTAGGAGTAACCTGCCACCTACATGTACACCATGAACTATGTGATGTCATCCCCTTTTCAAACCACTTTAAAGTACCATATATTAACAACAATAGCATTCCTCTATTTCATCAATTATGTTGATGATCTGTTTATATTGTATAGTTGAATAAATAGATTAGTAAATAGGATAATTCAATTTAGAGATATTTTATATGTAAACTGACTTGACAGTTTTTAGAGGGTGAGAAACTCTCATCCTTCCCCTCCAGTTATAAAGTCCACTTAGCAATGACATTGGTTAAAACCTAGAACACAGCCTCTTCCAGAAGACCACACTGCCTAGTTGTAAGTCTGTATCAAAGATAGAGACTCCCTGTCATGGTGACCAAAGGCTTGTTTATTTAACCAAAAATGTACAATAATAACTTCCTGTTTCGCTATAAATATGGGGACCATGCTTTGCTGCGCCGACTTCTATAACCTTGAAACACCTCTGCAGGCTCTGAGCCTCTCTCTCTCTATCTCCTGCTATGCTGCTGAGCCGTTTGATTCGGTGGGGTCCCTCAACCTTGTGCGATTAACAGCCGAAGCTAAGTATAATAAATATCGATATATTATTATTACTTTTGTGCTGTTGGATTTGTCAGAGTTAGATACATGCACCACAAGCCAAGGGGACCTTTTGGACTAAGAGTTTGGTTACTTCTCATCATTTTGGTAATTTGTGGTTGGCAGTTTTGTAAAACTGTGCCACATTGATACAATAGTGAAGTCAAAGGAGCGGAGACCGAGAGAGTGAGAGACGCTGGATCTCATTTCTGGCTGCGGTTCGTAAACACAATTAGTGGTAGTCTAGACTGATTGAAGCAAGGGTTAATCTATTTGGAAATCCTCTTCCAGAATAGAAACAACCAGCATACTCATGCGAAAAGAGAGACGTGTAGTTTGTTGCACTTACAATTGTGAGTGGCATTATAGTGAAGTATATGTATTTTAAGGTTAAAATGGGAAAACCAATACATTATTATAATTTATATTTAATTATCTCATGAGATACTTACCAGTGTTGTAAAAATGTAATGATAGTACTCTGTCATCATTCCCATTGCCAGTGCCTATAAAACAGAAAATGAAAATATGACTTAAGAAAGGATTCATTAATTTCCACTGAATGCAAAATAACATCAGATTAGTGTGATAAAATAGACTTTGTTCCTGATCACGGTGATACAATCGATAACACAATACAACATCATCATAGCACTACAATTACCATGACATTAAACAAAAAATGACAATAGAGAATAATTTCAAAACTCCTGTATCTTTGATCTGGTTCCTTGAAGTGTCCTTATTATTGACATATTTAGGTTTTAATCTGACCTAGGCGATTCTTTTTTTTGTGCCCCACACCCCAATTGCATCTCTTTCTTTCCCCTTTCTATATTTCAAATTATATGTACATACTATCTGCAATTTCATTAGACCACAGGTTGGACAGCTGTACAAGATGAAGTCATCCTAAGAGAGTAGAAAATGGATTAGTAGGATTTTGATTTTAGATAATCTAGAAATGAGACAATAACTAATTGTGAGCCACCAAAAATACACAGGTATTTACTAACTCTAAATTTAAAGTTGTATAACTCTCAGTGGTGATTAAATGGCAACTATAGTCCCAAATATTCTACTATGCATTTAAATGAGCAACTATTATAAATTCAAAAGCTTTTTGCATGAAAAATAAATTATATAAAATAAAGTACGTTAATACTAAAGAAAAATAAAAACAGAAAAATGCAGAGTATTTGATCTGCCTTACAAGCAGGATTGCAAATAAACTTAAACAAGGACTTGGATGAGAGAGCTTAATATTTGTGCTTTCTTATCAAGATTAACTTTCAAAGTAATTCAGATAAAAGCATAATTGTTTTGCATTCCTGGTAACACACCTGGACAAAAATAAAACACTGATTGTCATGCAAAAAATCTTGTAATATTTATAATACAATTTTGTTTTAATTTATAGCAATTTTTAAATACAGTGGCCCCTTTAGCAACCAAGCAGGAGGCTGCCGTCTCATCTTTTTGCATGTATTTGAGACAGAGGGAATGCTGAGCATGGGCACTTAGCAATCTGGCTGCTGCTTCTGAGAATGTGGATTTTATGATCACTCAGATCCTTGCAATCAGAAGAGTTCATCTGGACTACTGCAGAGGCCTATTAGACACGTTTAGGCCTGATGAAAGAGGAATACCTCTGCAGTCAGGGAAGTTTCCATGGTAATCACAGACATTAGAGGTTAGAATAATAATATTATAACAAGATAAAATTGAGAAAAAAGAACAGTATGTATTAAAGTGAAAAGGAGAATGGACCAAAAGATCTCAATCACTATAACCTTTTAGTGGATTGCTTCACCTGTACATCAAGAATATTTAACTTTCTCCGTCTGCTATACATCCGGACAGCACTAGAATTATACAATACTAAAGGCTCCATCACCGAAAATGAAACAAAGGCCTAAATGTTCTAAACTTGAAACTTGAAGAGAAGTGCGTGAGGCTTTTATCTTGTGTGCCTCAATTAAGCAAGCCAGTCATTTGGGTGTTATTTTATTAAAAGCGATCCTAGTCTATTTCGAAGCCACATCCCATCAGAACACTGAGGTGTGCGGCTGCGCCACAGCACCCTGGGGGGCCCAGTGCCTGCGCCGAACATAGTGATGAGCTCGCTGTCGACTTGTGTTGCTCCATGTAGGAGGATGGAATAGCTCTTTGCCTGCAGTACATTTTTTACACCACCAGGTGGTGCTGTGGCGCAGCCACGCACCCCAGTGTTCTGACAGGATGCAGTGTTAAAATAGACTAGATCCAAAGCTGCAAAATACATGTACTAAGATGTTAATGACTGTATATCTTTTACTACATTTTTGTAGATTGAAAATGTCTGCAGCTAAATTATGTATTCCTACCAATACTATATTAATAATAAGCCCTCTCCCACCCGTCTCTGCTCTCTCCCACCCGTGCTTGATTTGTCTTTATTGAGTCATACACATCACCTGTACCGATCAGTTAGCATCACCTGCTAACAAAATACCTAATCATTATTATCTTGACCATCCTAATCAACCTTCCACCCCTCTCTAGCCTGCTGTATTGCTGCACACCCCATTATACAATATTTGGCCCAAATCAGAAACAAACTTTTTCTAAGTTTCCTACCTTAACCCACCTGTACTATGACTCTATTACTATTTTGCAGTTTGTGCTGTTTTGTTATTTTGTACTTTGACTAATTGCACATTTTTGTGTTTTATTTTTGTAATTTTAAACTAGAACTATAATTTTGAACTATGTGTAATTACTGCACATTTTAAAGCACTTTGGATAAAAGCTCTTTCGATGAGTAAATAAGCAAAATAAGGTGAGACAAGGGCCTGTTTGTGGGAGCTTCATCTATTTCTAATTCTGTACAACATGGCGGTGTTAGCTGTAAATACAAACTACCACAATAGAGGTAGACCTGGATTTACTACCCCACAAAAAAACTGTGTTAAAAGCTGTTTGGGTTAAGGAAACAACAGCAACAACAAAAATCTTATTGGAACTTATTATATCTGATGAGTTAAAAATAAGCAACAATGCAAGAAATCTGCAAGAAAAACATACTTGGTTGTATTGGGGATTGATATTTGCGGCATAAAAATAGAGATACTAATGGTACTCTGTAGATCCTTAGTTTGACCTCAGCTAGAAATTGTTGTCATGTTCTGAAGGCCTTATGCCCAAAAACATATTTTTTGAAACATTTGAAAAAAGAGTGATTCAAATGGTGCCTGGAAAAGACTTACCGTAAGTATAATGGCTTGTATGTGGAAGGATCAGTTATTTGTAATTAAAGGGATAGGTATTCAGGGCTTGTAAAATAAAATAAAAATACCCTCTGCTATAGGTGGTGGTGCTGCCTGGGAGGCTGTCTGAAAAGGAGTTCAGACTGTTCTCTTTGTGTAGCTGCTGGGTTTATGGGACTGGTGCAAAAAATGTGCAGTTTTTTTAAAGCAAAGAAATTAAAGTTTAGAGTGACACAAAAATAGCTTAATTTTATGTAGTGCTCGTAAGCCTCATACATATATTGACTTTCATTAATTTTTATAATACTACAACAGTGAGGGGGTGGTCCAAGGAGTGGGACCTGGCAAACCAAGAGCACTACCTACATCTTCCTGAAACTACTGACATGTGCATTGTGAGGGAAGGTGATGTCCATAAGCAGAATATTCTCAAATTCCTTCTCAGACTGTCTCCCAGTCAGCACACTCCCTCACCATTCATCACGTAACAGTCAATGGACAGAGGCATCTCAGTTTGAAGCTCTCATTGTTATTTCAAAAGTAAATTTCTTACTAAAGTTTTTATTTTTCAGTGCTTGCATTTGTTACTTATAAATACACGATTCATAAAAATCAAATAATTAAACAATTACACTGATCCTTTAATGAAACAACAAAGTCAGAGGTGCTCATCAGAGAACGAACCAACCATAATAGGTTAGTTCTATAGCCATGATAAGCTACTCTGAGAGCAACCTCTTTTAGCTCACTTGTGCCCTTCACAGGGAGAAATATCCTGTAGTATATCAGTCTGGTCCCACTCAAAAGAGTGACCCAGCCCTGAAATACCAGGCAATTCTACCCTGAACAGGAGAAACAGCAAACCCCAGATGCATTTCGGCCTTTATGGGCCTCGTCAGTGAGGTGCAGCTGAACTCCCTAATTCACAGTGAGCAAGGGGTCCACGTCTGGAGTCCCCTATTACCCTTAGGGAGACAAAACCCTAAAGGTAATTTGCATATACAAAACAACAAAGATCTTTATATGTATACCTTAATATCTACAAGACAGAAGGGAGATGTTTATTTAGTGAAGCACAAAGAGAATTATATTTAAAAACAAAAAGAATTCACAAACAAGAGGTCGCTCTTTGGAAATGGATGATAGAGGATTTAGAGGAAATAAAGAGACATTTTTATTTTTACCAAAAGGGTAGTAGGCAAATTGCAAATGCCAGTGCAAATGTTAGGTTCAAAAACAGTAAAGGAATTAAAGAATGCATAAGAAATGGCTGTACTATGGATTTATTAACTGTTTAGGTAAGTATCATAGGTAGGCTAGGTTGGCCTACTGGCTTTTCTGACATCACACACCAATAGACCAAACACTTTTGATGAAGTAGGGGGGTACAACAGGCAAAGTGACTTTGCTTTAGATGGCCAGGTTTCGAAAATACATTGAGGAGATTTCCTGTCTATCCACTTAAAACTATTTACTTTATGATGTTGGTCATTGGGGCGATTTACTAAGCACTTTCCTACCCGAGATGAGGTGAGAAATCTGAAATAAAGTAAATGAGATGCTTTTCCTCCTAAGAAATGGCACATAGTGAATCAGAACATAACGTGAGATGCACTTGAGATGCTTAGTAAATTAACCCCCAATGTGTTTTTGATTTGTATAGTACAAAGGTAGATGGACAATGGGTACTAGATTTCTACAAATAAGCACTATAAATCCTGCATTAAAAAATTAAGATGTGTGTGACAAAATAAAACCTTAGCAGAAATTACCTGAATAGATTAAATTGTTTCTTGCATAATCATTGAATAACTTCCATGTAAAAAAAAATCTTTGGGAAATATAACTGTGTTTATTAACATGCTATTGTCATCATAATAGTACATTTAAACAAATGCAGCCTATTAAATGACCTAGGTAAGGACAAAATGTGGCAGCAAAGCCGCTACCATCACTGCACTGAAGCCAATGTGTTTCAACCCACCCCTAAAATGCTGTTTTACTTAATGGACTTTTAATGGATATTTAATAATGTGCATGCTTTTATCTTAAAAGTTCTCCATAGAGACATTTACTCTATTTATTGCTCTCATCATAAGCACCCAGTTAATGCACAGTGGGAAATGTATACAAACAAGTTGCTGATTGCATATGCAGTTATGTTAGTGGTTAAAGAACTGTATATATTACAGTTATAAAGGCACACAGTACATTTTACAAATATATTATAATTAAAACTATTGCTAGTAAAAAACCCATCATGAATTGAATGTTTTAAAAACATGTTATCGAAAACATACATAGGAGATTTAACTTTTTGTCTAACCTGATTCTCTCATAAACCCATTGTTTTTATCTTTGTGTCAGAATCTTTGTGCCAGTGTGTAATTATTGCTAATCATTGCTAATTATTTCCAGGGTATCCTCACATACTTAGAATGAATGAAATAGCAATGGTACACATGTCCATAGCATAACCACATTTGCTAGAATCAATGTGAGCATTTCAAAAGCCAGGAAGTAACTAGCAATGTTTAGTATGATTACATTGTTGTGCAAAGATAAAAACAAAGGCTTTGTAGTAAAAATCTTGATTGATAAGCACTCAGATAGTAGTTACCTAGTAAATGAGGTGAGACTGATAATTTGCAGTTAAGAAAACACTTAAGAAAACTCAATAACTATGTTGTGAAGAGCTCTGACATTGGTGTTCAGTTTCAGAAGAAACACCAAATATGTCATTAAAGGCATAACTATGTTTCCCTGTTTTCCCCTTTTTCTAATCTAACACATGCTGCTTTATTTTATTTAACAATGCAACTTGTTTTCCACACCCCCGGAGCTGCTTACATAGGCACCTGATACCTACCAATAGAAACACTGCATTCAAATATGGATTTTAACTCTTTACTAACTTTCAAGCTAGTAGCAGCTCAATGCAGAAGCTACAGATCAATGTCTGACGCATCCTGTTTCATTCTTCAGGGGGGACAACACATACCACAATTCCACTTCCTGCACAAACTGCCATCACAAATTATTACATTGTATTAAAACGTATTAGCTGTCTATGGTTGGTCAAACAAATGCTAATTTTAGCAGAGATATTCAGGGGTGTTTGTTAATGTTCATGTTAGTATTTTCTCATGCAAACATATTTTGTCATATACTTCTTATTCTCCTCTATCAGATGCATTCATAATCCAGGACACTTAGATATGCCTTTAAATATAAAATTACCGGTAATCAATTTTGTTAAATTGAGATGTCTAGTTGCATATTTAGCACTTTAAAACCAAAAACATATACACAGTGGTTCAGTATTTTCCTGCCCCTGACAAGTTCTTTTTTAGCTGACAATAAAGTTAAATGAAAGGTTGCTTACTGCTAGGGTATTGCAATATTAATAACTTTATAAATAATGCACGTCGAAGGGCTTAAAGCAATACTTTTCAACAATAGCTCGTGTATATTTTGTAAGTAAATAGTTTTAGTTATTTACAACATTTCCAGCTATTTTAAGTACTGTTGTAATGTAAATATAAATACTGAACGCCTGCATTTTGAGCCTCAGTTTAATTTCACAATGACTGTAAGCAGTCATAAATCAATAACTAAACATAAAATGTTTTTTTAAAGAGCAATTAAAAGCTGTGCATAAAGTATTTAACCACAGTAGATTGTTATTATTTTTTAACTAGAGAACATTTTTTCACATTCCTTCATATGCTAAATATGGAATAAATTAATAAGTGTGATGTAAATTACATAAATACATAATAAAGCAAAGAGTTACCACTTGCATTATTGAGGCTACAATTTTTGCTGTTGTCAAACATTCTAAGTATAGGTGACAGGGAAAGACCTGCGTTTCATGGTTGCGCTTAGTAATGATTGCACTGCCTGTATAACGAGCTATACAGCATATTCTCTATTTTTTCTAAATGTTATTGTCGGCTGTTTACTATCTGCATACTATCCTTGCTTTCAATAAACTAATGTCATAAGCATTGAAGGCATGGTTATTTAGTATAACTATTAAAGTTATATCTAAGTTTCCCTGTTTCTCCCTTTTTCTAATCTAACACAATCTTGTCACTTTCACCTAAAAAACATATCCAAAATATGCCACTACCTCACACAAGACACAACTAAAATTCTTATTCACGCTCTCATCATATCTCGCCTCGATTACTGCAACACTCTTCTTGCTGGCCTTCCGATCACCCGTCTGTCTCCACTCCATTTTGAATGCATCCGCTAGACTCATCTACCATACTAAACGATCAGTGTTTGCAGCACCTTTCTGTCAGGCACTCCACTGGCTTTCCATAGCGTCTAGAATACAATTCAAAATCATGACCCTAACATATAAAGCCCTCCACAATAGTGCACCCTCCTACATCTCTGCTCTCATCCCAAAATACACTCCCACCCGCCCTCTTCGCTCTGCTAATGACCTTCTTCTCTTCTCCTCTCTCATCACCTCCTCTCATTCCCGGCTTCAAGACTTTTCACGTGCTGCCCCTATTCTTTGGAACTCTTTACCTCGCACCACCAGACTATCTTCCTGCCTCAGATCCTTCAAAATCTCTTTACAAACACATCTATTCAAAAAAGCCTATCATCTTTAGCCTCTTCATTCACTATGCATCTCTCACTCTCCTGTACCTTACCCATACCCTTTAGAATGTAAGTTTGCGAGTTTTAATCTTGTGAGGGGCTTTAGGGAAAGCACAGTGTATATCAGATTGAAAGCTCAATAACAGGGTCTTCCATTATTTTCATTGTGGGGTATTGTTTATACTTGTACCTAACCCCTGTATTGCGCTGCGGAATATAAATAAAGGATAATAATAATAAATAATAAATGCTGTGTATATCAGAAACACACATTACATTGAGTCAGTCTATACACATACAGATTTATTTTATTTAACAATGCAACTTGTTTTCCACACCCCCAGAGCTGCTGACATAAGAACAGAGTACCTACCAATAGAGTATCTACCAATAGAAATACTGCATTTGGTTCTGGAGTTTTACTCTTTACTAACCTTCAAGCCAGCAGCACAATATAGAGATCTACACAATGCCTCCTGCTTCCTTGGGCGGGGGACTAGGCATCCCATGATGCCTTCCTGCACAAACTGGCATCACTGATTCATACAAAGTATTATCTGCCTGTGATTGGCCAAAACAAATTATGCATTTTATGCCAATTTTAGCAGGGATTTGAAGGGGTGTTAAAATCAACTACTTGCAAACTCAACAGATTTAGCAAACATCAGTGTGAGTATAATATGTTTTGGGGTATTTCTTCACTGATGATTATTTTCTATCAGATGCATAATCCATTAAACCTAAATATGCCTTTAATATAAATATCAAAAAATGTGGATCACATATAATAGTTGTCAAACTGCGAGACGTTGTCACGCTTTGCGAGGTGAGTACAAGTTAGGCGGCGCTCAACGCTTGCAAGCCTCGCAAAGCGAGGCGTGCCGTTAACGCGTAGGACTTAGCCGATGAGCGCTTCAAATTTTATTGCCGAAGGCGCTCATCACTGCGAGCCTCGCGAAGCGAGGCAAGCCGTTAAACCGTAGCACTTAGTTGATGAGCACCGCTGCGAGCCTCGCAAAGCGAGCCCTTAAAATACGAGACGCAGAAAAAAAAAGATACGAGACGCAAACATTTACGAGATTAGTGGCCGAACGCCGAGAAGCAAAAAATCTGTAAAACACACTAAATACAACCAAAAAACTTACAAAAACATCACAGACAGCATGGGGCAACAGCCAGGACATCTGTAAGTGAGGTGGAATGCAAATTTAACTCGATTTAGACGATTTTCGCCACTCGAAATTTGGCTAAGCGAGGAAAAAAATGTCTGCAGAAAAAAACGAAAAACGAGGCTACATGACCCCGGTCAGCACAAAACACTGCAAAACGCGTAGCACTTTACACATCACACTACGAACTACAAAAAACACTATTACAAAAGCCGGGTAATCCTCATGAGACGTGTAACACATTAATAACATTACAACTATACAATGCCGCTTTACACAATAAACAAACGGCTTTACCTCTCGCACACAGCCTATTTAGAATGCACACTTCAAACATTCATTACACTTTATAAGCAGGGCACTAACACTCAAAATGTATATTCTATGCAGACGCAAAATACAAACAGATTGTTAGCTCTTCAGCCTATTGCTCACTGCATATATGAATTATAAACAATTAAACTATATTAATTGATTTAAGAAATCATTCATTATTACTTAACTACATATACATAGAAATATATATCTCTCTGAGAGGACCAAAAGTACACGACAGGAGAGGCTCGCAATGAGCGCCAAAGGCAGATAGAGACATCACAGAGAGAGAGAGAGAGACAGACTGTAAATAGAGAGACAGACAGAAAAGAGTGGCAGAATGCACCACAGAACCCAGGAGATGCCACCACACACCACAACAAGGGGCATAACAATCCCCATTACATGAATGAGAGAGAAAGAGAGAGACTGAACAGAGAAAGACAGCATATAGAGAGACAGCACAGAGAGACAGCACACAGACAGGAATCATACAGACCGACAGCCCAGGGAGAGAGACAGCAAAGAGTGAGAGCGAACTGCCACACAACACAGCAAGCACCTCCACACACCACAGCAGGCGGCATAACAGCCCGATTACACCTCAGAGAGAGATAGAGACAGCACAGATAGAGAAAGCACAGAGAGAGACTGCAAACAGACAGACAACGCACAGACAGACAGCACAGAGAGAGACAGTACACTGGCAGACTGCTCACAGACAGCATATAGGCAGAGAAACAGACAGCAAAGAGTGAGAGAGAACCCGCCACACAACACAGCAAGGCTCCAACACACCACAGCAAGCAGCATAACAGCCGATATTACAATCCTCAGAGAGAGATAGCACAGGGACACACAGCAGACAGAGAGAGAGAGAGAGAGAGATAGCATACTCGCCACATAAAACAGAAAGAGAGAGACAACACAGAGAGAGACAGCACAAACTATTTAAGATAACATTGTATTATTCCGTTATTTATGATGGGCAGGTTACTAGTCATAACATAAACAAATTAAGCCTGAGTATACGATCACTACAGTGGTCCTTTAAGGTACACTAACTCATTTAAATGTGTAGAGCACTGTAAGGTAAACCCTAGAGTATAAAAAGATAATCTGTATTGAAAGTGAGATGCATTTATACCTATATTATAGCTGAAAAGTAATTCCAGTAGCCTACCATAATATCAATTTAAGCCCCAATTAACTCAGGTTAACTGTTTGCTTTTGTGTCACATATTTTAAGTATAGATGATTGTAACAGATTTTGCATTACACATTCATTGTAATGAAGCGTCAACCAATGTGATAACTTGGGCTACATTTGTAGTTTGTATTAATTAGATTGCCTCCATTTGTTTTCTTTATTACTGTAATCATAGGCTAAAGTTTTAATTGAGATGAAAACTACCAATGTGTGGTCCGCAAGGAGCAAGATAAAAAGTTACATTTTAAAAGAAAATGGTTTTAATATTTATATAATTAAGTAAAGAGTTGTTTTGTATGCAATATAAAAAAAAAATAATAATTTTAGAAGCCAATTATAATTTTAATTCAACAGCAATTATTTCCATAACCCATATATTTATAATAATTGTATCTGGATAAATGTATCAAGTGAATCTTTATATGGTATTCTAAACAAAGAAGGTGATATTTCCATAATATAAATAGGAATATTTAATACATTCTAATTATTTTATTAGTTCTTACTGAAGAAGCCAATAATGATAACACTAGAAACTGAACAAAGAAAGGATGTTACATGCATTGTAGGCAACCATAATTATTATATATTTATTTATATAAAAGTATTAATATCAAACCAATTTCCTACTAGAAAATGGAAATTATGAAGCTGAAGTAGAACATATTTGCAAAAAGTATATATACCTGTCTATCAGAAAATCATAGTATTACAATTATTAATTTTGAACCTATTTTATCATTATTGTAATATTATAGTATTGTTTTATATAACTGTGCTGCTAAGAGGAAGCAACAAGAAATGAGCAAGACAATAATGCAGCAATTTATGTAACACTGGCTTTCTTAATTACAAACATTTATTAAGACTAACATTTTCTGAAACCAATAAATACTTTATTTTATTATCTACTTCATTGCTTACTATATCTAGAAGGTTGTTGCTGTGGTTCAACAGACAATCTGTATTAATGTGTCCATTAATGTGTATAATGCTAGTGGGGTATTTACTCAACCAAGTGAACTAAATATAATAATACATTGAACAGGAATAGAAAAATCAGTATGGTAATTTATAAATGTTTACAGATTTTCAGAAATAAACAACCCATTAAAGGTATATAGAAGCTTCATGGATTATTAGTAGTGTATGAACATTAATAAACTTACTGTAGAGTTTGCAAGTTTCTTCAAATTTCTGGCAGTTGATTTTGGGAAGGAACACCTTTATAACCCTAGCTAAATTAGCATACAATTCATAATTAATTTTGGCCAATCAGAGGGAGCTACAATTTTGTTGCAATGTCTGGGGATCAGTCTCTGCAGCAAAGCATCTTGGTGTGTGTAGTATTTTGTCCACCACAAAGAAGCAGCTTCAGACAGTGCTGCTCTGTGTCTCTGTACTGTTGGCTTGAAGGTTAGTAAAGTGATAAAATATGTACTTGATTGCAGTGTCTCTATTTGGGTAGTACCAGGTGCCTATGTAAGCAGCTATGTGTATGTGGAAACCTTTTTTTTTTAAACAAAATAAATCTGTATGTGTATGGAATGACTCCATGTAATGTGTGTTTCTGATATAAGCAGCATGTGTTAGATTAGAGAAAGGGAAACACAGGGAAGCTTCTATGTGCCTTTAATGGTCCAGTTGCTTGTGAAGCTGTATGAGCTATGAATATAAAAACATTTCTAGAGAAAAAATGATTTTTGAAGACTCTGTTTATGAATATACAAATGAATCTTGTCTTTGTTACATCACTTCCTGAGAGCTGGATCATAAGGGTGTATTTTTATCAGTAGAGGAAGTTATGTAATTGCATCTGATTGAAACTTGCACCACCCCTTTCTCCCTTACAACCAAAGTATCATGGATGCATCCAGTGTTCAGCAGATGCTTCAAAATGTATCTTTTTTATCAAAAGCTAGCTTTATACATTTTTCTCTACTTAATCAGATATTCTACATACACCTGGTACATGAATACATTAAAGCTAGCAATTAAAAATTGCAAAACAATAGATTAATAAGACAACAATTAAGAATTGGCCTCTGGATTTTGACACTCAAGTAACAACACCACAAAACAGCTGATTGCAAATAAGACAGTTCTAAATGCTGTAAATGTTTTGACACATAGCAAATGTGACAGCATTTGTAGATAAAAAAAGCATTTGTTTTAATAATTTTACCCACACTCTGTTGCCATTTTGCATTTCATGCAGGAGCTAATCTGAAACGTGGAACACTTAAATCTGGAAAAGCCCTTAGTATTAATTAATATTCTTAACATTGTCAGAAATAAAGGTTTCTTAATATTTTGTTGTGAAAGCATATTTGAAATTATTTGTACAATAATTTAAATGGACATGGGAAATTTCTGGATTTCACTAGGAATATAATATACTTGTGTACAGGGTCGAGTCACATTATTATGACCATTTCCTATTTTTGAGGTCAGCAGCACGTAGCCAATGAAATACGGCACATGTCGTGAGCTAGCTTGGTGTGTATTTAAGGTGAAATGTAAGCATTCTGCACACATATCGGTCATGGGTAAAACATGCAATTTATCTGACTTTGAAAAGGGGATGATCATTGGCTTTCGGGCCAAGGGTGGCAGTATTTCTGAAACAGTGCAGTTTGTGAACTGTTTGCATTCTCAGAGATTAAAGTGTACCTTGACTGGACAAATGGCACCATTGAGAAAAAACGGTGTTGAGACTGCGGAGCACCACGTGCCATTGATGTCAGAGGTGAATGTCGGCTGAAAAGGTGTGTGAGGGCCAACAAACACGCTGCAGTTGAGCAACTCACCATCCAAATGAACCAGGGGGCTACCAGATATGTGTCTAAAATGACAATACAGCGAACCCTGTGGCTTATGGGACTCCAAAGCAAATGGCTAATCACTACACCCATGCTGACAAGGGTTCATCCCCAGCAATGGCTTCAATTTGCACGACAGTACTGAAATCGGACCTCTTCTGATTGGCAAATAGTTGCCTTCTCTGATGAGTCACATTTTCTGCTCCATCAAATGGACAGATGTTGTCATGTCAGATGCGAAACCTCCAAGAAAAACACTCTGTAACCATTGTTGGAAGAACACAAGCTGATGGCAGCAGCGTTATGGTCTGGGGAACATTTTCTTGGCATTGTCTGGGTCCACACATACCTCTGGAAGGCAGCATCAACTGATTGGGTTATCTATTCATCCTTGCAGATCAATTACACCCATACATGTTGACTGTCATCACTACATGGGATCTTCCAGAAGGATAATGCAACATGTCTGGGAGTGATTGGAGGAGTGCAATAAAGACTTCCAAGTACTTCCCTGGCCTCCAAAGTCCCTGGACTTGAACCCCATGAAGCACCTGTGGGACCACCTCGATCATCATGATCGCTGTATGGATCCTTCACCACTCATTTTTCAGCATCTGTCTGACGCACTGCATTCTGCATGGCTACCCTTGCCAACCTTCCAGCATCTTATTGACTCACTACCATGCTGTCTAGCTGCTGGCTGTGCTGCACATGGCGGTTATTTAGCATACTAGTTTGTGCTCATAATAATGTGACTGGTCCGTGTATCTCTATACTTTTGTGCACTTTATTTTATTAACACGTAGTTTTCCTAAAACCTTGCAAATAGTTCCTAACAGGTCTATCTCTTTTACAGTTCATGAAGATAGTGTACTTCTAAGCACAGTGTCTTATAGTGACCAATCAATGGTAACTGTAGCGGAACCCATCACTGGGAGGAGACGTGGGGGTTGAACCATGCAGATAATTGGCTGTGATAACTATGTGGGTGTAGCCCTTCAGAGGCCAACATTGCATAAAAGGAGATTCCCTGTCATTAAAATATAGTTCTTCTTGACCCTTCAAAACGTAGCCTCGTCTCGTTATTTGAGGGGATCACTATATGATACTGGGGATTGCTATGCTTTTGCATACTCCCTTGAGCTGTAACTACTGAACGCTTGTTCCTGATGTACTATCCTTGGAGTCTGTGGTGGTTTTGGTGTCCGGTGCGGTGCTTGTAGGCCTCGACGCAAGCTAGGACGCGTCTATCAACGGAGGTACCCGGTCGGGGTGCCAGGAGATCCGTTACATTTGTTGGCAAGTGGTGGAATTGTTCCCACGGTCAGAAGGACAGCTACAGGAGACACCATTCCGTGGAGTACAGATTGAGGGCAACGCTAGTATCCGTACAGCGCCCCTGGCTACAGCAGGATGGAACCGGCTAGTTTTCGGACAGCGTTCCATGATGAGGATGAGAAGGAGGCCGCAGACTACAGGGAAACAGACAGAATGGAACTCTGGTATGATGCCCTGCAAGATGCCCAATGGCGGCGAGGTGAGAGTCTCCCCAGTGATGAGCAACGGCTACAGAAGCGTGTGGCGATGCGGATGTATCTATTGGGAGAGCAGCCCCTGGATGAGTGGGTGACAAGACTAGAGACCCTGGTATGGCGAGAGATCTGGCTAGACAATGCATACCAGGCCCTCTGGTGGTATACCGTTCGACTTACCCCCTGGACGGCTGAACACGACTTACCGGAGGGGGATGATTATGATGGCCCGGGTTTATTATGGGATGCCTTGGAGGACGATATTGATCTTGGCAGCACGGAGGGGTCTAGGTTTTGGGACATCTACGACTACCGGATGGGCATGTATGTCTGGGATGATGAAGGCGAGGTGAGCAAAGACATGACCCACCTGGTAACGAGAGAGTGGGAGCTGGAGCAGGACTACCAACACCTGCTCAGCCTTGTGCAGCCCCAACCTACTCGACAAGCAGAACCAGACTTCATTGACTGGTCCTGGGATGACCTCCAGATGGCAGGTAGAGATGGGACCGAGGTCTCTCTACCGGCCCTCCAGGGGGCAGAAGGTGTCGTCCTTCCCCCTCAGCGGCAGTGTGAACCCCAGGGGGCAGGAGGTGTCGTCCTTCCCCCCCAGCGGCAGTGTGTACCTCAGGGAGCAGAAGGTGTCGAACTTCCTCCACAGCGGCAGTGGGTACCCCAGGGAGCCGAAGGTGTCATCCTTCCTCCCCAGCGGCAGTGTGTACCCCAGGGGGCAGAAGGTGTCATCCTTTCCCCCCAGCCGCAGTGTGTACCCCAGGGTGCAGAAGGTGTCGTCCTTCCCCCTCAGCGGCAGTGTGAACCCCAGGGGGCAGAAGGTGTCATCCTTTCCCCCCAGCGGCAGTGTGAACCCCAGGGGGCAGAAGGTGTCGTCCTTCCCCCTCAGCGGCAGTGTGTACCCCAGGGAGCTGAAGGTGTCGTCCTTCCTTCCCAGCGGCAGTGTGAACCCCAGGGAGCTGAAGGTGTCGGCCTTCCCCCCCAGCGTCAGTGTGTACCCCAGGGGGCCGAAGGTGTCGTCCTTCCCCCCCAGCGGCAGTGTGTACCCCAGGGAGCAGAAGGGGCCGTCCTTCCTCCCCAGCGGCAGTGTGAACCCCAGGGGGCAGAAGGTGTCGTCCTTCCCCCTCAGCGGCAGTGTGTACCCCAGGGAGCTGAAGGTGTCGTCCTTCCTTCCCAGCGGCAGTGTGTACCCCAGGGAGCTGAAGGTGTCGGCCTTCCCCCCCAGCGTCAGTGTGTACCCCAGGGAGCAGAAGGGGCCGTCCTTCCTCCCCAGCGGCAGTGTGAACCCCAGGGGGCAGAAGGTGTCGTCCTTTCCCCCCAGCGGCAGTGTGAACCCCAGGGGGCAGAAGGTGTCGTCCTTCCCCCCCAGCGGCAGTGTGTACCCCAGGGAGCAGAAGGTGTCGACCTTCCTCCACAGCGGCAGTGGGTACCCCAGGGGGCCAAAGGTGTCGTCCTTCCCCCCCAGCGGCAGTGTGAAACACAGGGGGCAGAAGGTGTCATCCTTCCCCCCCAGCAACAGTTTACCCTAACCAGGGGAGACACCAATCTCCCAGACGGCGCAGATGGGACCGTGGTCTCTGCGCCCACAGCTTGTCCAGATCCCCAACTACCGTCACTGGGACAACCGGAGGAGGGGGTAAGTACAAATTCCCCTCCCCAGCTAACTTCTAATGTGGCCCCAGGGTTAACAGAGGAGTGTGTACCCCAGGGAGCAGAAGGTGTCGACCTTCCTCCACAGCGGCAGTGGGTACCCCAGGGGGCCAAAGGTGTCGTCCTTCCCCCCCAGCGGCAGTGTGAAACACAGGGGGCAGAAGGTGTCATCCTTCCCCCCCAGCAACAGTTTACCCTAACCAGGGGAGACACCAATCTCCCAGACGGCGCAGATGGGACCGTGGTCTCTGCGCCCACAGCTTGTCCAGATCCCCAACTACCGTCACTGGGACAACCGGAGGAGGGGGTAAGTACAAATTCCCCTCCCCAGCTAACTTCTAATGTGGCCCCAGGGTTAACAGAGGAAATGTTAACCCCCACTGACCCCCATGTTTCCCTGGCTACTGAGCCGAAATATGTCCCAAGTACCCCAGCAGAAGAGCTGACAGCGGGGCAGAGTGCAGTCGGCCTCTGCCCTCCCTTTGTCCCTTGTACAGCGCAGGATGTCCTGCAGGTTATACCAGCAGAAGAGCTGGCATCAGGGCAGAGTGCCGCTGGCCTCTGCCCCTCAAGTGCCCTCAGCGTGTTGCCCCCTCACCACAGCAAAATATCCAGGTACCTGGTTAGACTTCCCCCCAAAGGAGAGATGTGTGACGAAGTGCCCTTCGCCACTTTGGCTTGGAGAGGACTGTTTGCCAGCCTCCTGCCCTGCGACTATGGCCCTGGTACATATTGCCCTTTGGAACCAGTGTTCGGCCATACCAGAGTGTAAGTCACTCATTCTGGCCCTTTACATACAGGGGGGGTCATTCTGTACTTGCCCTGTGTGAACCATGATACCCCAGATAACTGTGCCATGAAGCCCATTCATATAATGAAAGACTATGGGAAAGACTTTAGCTACATGGCAATTGAACTGTGTGAAGAGGATCTGAGCGCTATTCGGTGGTTTTGTGCGCTCAGATCCCAGCTATCTGGGGATATGGGAAATGTGAGTAAATGTGAATTGCAGTAATGCTGATGGGTTGTCAAACTAGAGAATTGACCAACAAATACTTTTGTCCGGACATCCCCAGGCCGATCCGTTGGGATCAGACCGTGTATGCCGGCTTATGGTCACGGGGGAGGTGTGTAGCGGAACCCATCACTGTTTTACCCTGTTTTATGATTATTATGGTTAAAATATGATCCTACTATATATATATTGGTTGATGTTCTACAGAATATATTGGCTCAGAATATTAGCCAGACTTTTGCAGACCTAGGCTAATAGATAATCCTGTTACAGAGATTCAAGAGATAAGAAAGTTGTAAAGGATCCTTGCATTTTCCAAAGTGTTTTCATTCTCTGATAAGAACAAAGAGGAATGATCTAATTAATGTCTGATTGTATCCAAGTTGCCAGGGAGGTGTGGCTCACCTATTGTCCTATATGTGTATTGTGTGGGGGATATGTGCAATGTCTGTGTGTTATGTGTAAAAACATACTTTTACTAACTTTTGAACCCCTGGTCTGATTCATGCCATTTTTGTATATGTTGTTCCCCTGGGTGAGAGATATTGAATGGTGCGGGACTTAAAGGTGTACCCCCTGTATTTGGGGTACATCCAGAATGTGGTTAAAATTGTGTCTGTTTTAATTGTGTTACCTGTTATCTGAGGGGAGGAGACGTGGGGGTTGAACCATGCAGATAATTGGCTGTGATAACTATGTGGGTGTAGCCCTTCAGAGGCCAACATTGCATAAAAGGAGATTCCCTGTCATTAAAATATAGTTCTTCTTGACCCTTCAAAACGTAGCCTCGTCTCGTTATTTGAGGGGATCACTATATGATACTGGGGATTGCTATGCTTTTGCATACTCCCTTGAGCTGTAACTACTGAACGCTTGTTCCTGATGTACTATCCTTGGAGTCTGTGGTGGTTTTGGTGTCCGGTGCGGTGCTTGTAGGCCTCGACGCAAGCTAGGACGCGTCTATCAACGGAGGTACCCGGTCGGGGTGCCAGGAGATCCGTTACAGTTATCACAGCCAATTATCTGCATGGTTCAACCCCCACGTCTCCTCCCCTCAGATAACAGGTAACACAATTAAAACAGACACAATTTTAACCACATTCTGGATGTACCCCAAATACAGGGGGTACACCTTTAAGTCCCGCACCATTCAATATCTCTCACCCAGGGGAACAACATATACAAAAATGGCATGAATCAGACCAGGGGTTCAAAAGTTAGTAAAAGTATGTTTTTACACATAACACACAGACATTGCACATATCCCCCACACAATACACATATAGGACAATAGGTGAGCCACACCTCCCTGGCAACTTGGATACAATCAGACATTAATTAGATCATTCCTCTTTGTTCTTATCAGAGAATGAAAACACTTTGGAAAATGCAAGGATCCTTTACAACTTTCTTATCTCTTGAATCTCTGTAACAGGATTATCTATTAGCCTAGGTCTGCAAAAGTCTGGCTAATATTCTGAGCCAATATATTCTGTAGAACATCAACCAATATATATATAGTAGGATCATATTTTAACCATAATAATCATAAAACAGGGTAAAACAGTGATGGGTTCCGCTACAGTAACATTCTGCAGCATGCAGTTTGAAAGAGGTCACTGACAGGCTCATTTGAAATACTGCACAGTCTGTATATTTATTAGTTGTATGAGCTCCTTCGGGACTACACAAACAGGTACACAATGTATCATTTTAGGCAGAAAAAAACAGAGCTTTTAAGCACTTCTTAATAAAATAAAGTACATAAGAGTAAATAGATGCATAGCTATATTTATTCAGTTACAGTGATTCTATCTAGGTAAAAACACATTTTACATTCTTATCACAGTGGGTAGAAGAAAATTTGTCAAATTCATGTTTTTCTGTCTCTGGGTTTATAAACCAGTTAACCAGAGCGTATCCTTAATAAATATTTCAATCTCTAAAGATATGACAATTTTACTCCTACATACTACTATCTAAACTAGTTTTAGAGGATCGAATGGATACAGACTGTATACCTTTTATGGATTAGTCAATTATATTACATCGCACGCAGCTCTTAACTTTGTATAGATTAATCAATTTAAATGTTGCCCCTCCATTTGGTACCTATCTACCAACAATTAAATTCCTGCAAAAGTCTTACTAAAGTCACATTTTTACTGACAGAAAAAGGATAGTCTATACAGAAATAGTCAAAGAAAATAGTCAAAGAAGCCTGATGATTTAAGGGGAAATTGTAGACACCTTCAGGTATAAGCTTAAAAAGCATGGGGACAGCTGTGTTTGACCAAGAATTTAGTTGTTGACGCCTAAGAGTTTTTCCATTTCACACACACATACTCGAGTATAAGCCAAAATTTTCAGCCCTTTTTTTAAGGCTGAAAAGGGCCTCCTCGGCTTATACTCGAGTCACCACCCTTTTTTTAAGGCTGAAAAGGGCCCCGGCGGCTTATACTCGAGTCACCACCCCCATGTCTCTCTTTCCCCCGTGTCTCTCTTCCCCCCCGTGTCTCTTTCCCTCCCCCTCCCTTTCATCCTCAAGCCCCCATCCTCAACCCCCCTCCTCATCCTCAACCCCCCATCCTCATCCTTAACCCCCATCCTCATCCTCAACCCCCCATCCTCAACCCCCCCTCCTCATCCTAAACCCCCCTCCTCATCCGAAACCCCCCTCCTCATCCTCAACCTGCCTCCTCAACCCCCCTCCTCAACCTCCCTCCTCAACCCCCCTCATCCTCAACCCCCCTCTTCATCCTTCCTTCTCATCCTCCCTCCTTATCCCCTCCTCAACCTCCCTCCTCAACCCCCTCCTTATCCTCAACCCCCCTCCTCATCCTCAACCTCCCGCCTCAACCCCCTCCTCATCCTCAACCCCCTTCCTCACCCCCCCTCATCCTCCCTCCTCAACCCCCCTCCTCAACCCCCCTCCTCATCCTCAACCCCCCTCCTCATCCTCAACCACCCTCCTCAACCCCCCTCCTCATCCTCAACCTCCCACCTCAACCCCCTCCCAAACCCCCTCCTCAACCTCCCTCCTCAACCCCCCTCCTCAACCTCCCTCCTCAACCCCCCGCCTCAACCCACCTCCATAACCTCTCTCCTCAACCCCCCTC